>CM042245.1:55008633-55013633 GCA_023566225.1 Romanogobio albipinnatus | reverse complement strand
TAAAATAGTATACAATTACAATTACAATAGTATACAAATAGCTACAATTAAAATAGTTCAGTTTTGTTTTTAATGTCAAAGTAGTTATATTTCGTTTTGTTTCTTTATTAAGTTCATTTAGACAAATGTTTGAAGCATTTTGTTGTTTGTTAAATTAAAGGTTTTGTTACTTAAAGTGACGACCAACCGGCCAGCGGCCGACAGTGAGTTAACCCAACGCTTTAGCCTCTCAAATCAACACTTGTCAAAGTAGTTAGGCTATATTTCGTTTCGGGTTTTTTTTGGTTAAGTTAATTTAGAAAAATGTTTGAAGCATTTTGTTGTTTGTTAAATTAAAGTTCTTGTTCTTTAAAGTGACGACCAACCGGCCAGCGGCCGACAGTGAGTTAACCCAACACTTTAGCCTCTCAAATCAACACTTGTCAAAGTAGTTAGGCTATATTTCATTTCGTTTTTTTTTTTGTTAAGTTAATTTAGAAAAATGTTTGAAGCATTTTGTTGTTTGTTAAATTAAAGTTTTTGTTCTTTAAAGTGACGACCAAGCGGCCAGCGGCCGACAGTGAGTTAACCCAACGCTTTAGCCTCTCAAATCAACACTTGTCAAAGTAGTTAGGCTATATTTCGTTTCGGGTTTTTTTTGGTTAAGTTAATTTAGAAAAATGTTTGAAGCATTTTGTTGTTTGTTAAATTAAAGTTCTTGTTCTTTAAAGTGACGACCAACCGGCCAGCGGCCGACAGTGAGTTAGCCCAACGCTTTAGCCTCTCAAATCAACACTTGACTTGTCTTGCTTATAAAATCCATATAAAACACTTAAAGCATCGTTTAAACATTTAGCCGACAATCCCCACCATCACAGTAAAAATACATTTTTGACAAGATGAGGCAAGCAGATCGCAACAGCACGCGCTAACGAAACGGGCTACACAATCTAAACGAATAATAGCCTACAAATTAAAAAAACATGCTGGTTGTCTTACCTACCTCTCGGCGAAATGAATATAAATCCGATCTTCAATTCCAGCGCTATATGCACATTTAACAGAGTTCATGTCAACGTAAACAACCGATATGAGCATTTTATTCATCAGCTCATTTCAAGATCAAAGACCGCATTATGAGAACGAGCGACCTAAACACTGGTAAGAGCCTTTAGTCTCATTAGTTTAATGAAGATGGTTGTGTTTTTGAGCATCTAAGACTTAGCTTATTTTCAGTTTCACTTGTGGCAGTTTGGTGTTGGCTTGCTTTACTCATTTGCGGATGCGTGTTGCATAGCGCCATCCTCTAAACACTGTGCGAGCCGGTCTTGACAGTTGCAGACTCGCGATATCATGGTCTCATGTTGTTTCCACCAGCGCAGCATACCTCATTGTTTCTTTTAATTATTGAATGTCTAAAATATAAAATGAAGGAGAAGCCTAAAAAGGCCCAAAGCCCGGCCCGCGTTTGAGGTATGACGGGAAAATTGTCTCGAAAGCCAAATGGGTCAGAATTCGCGTGCTTTTCACCGCCGTATTAATATTAAAACGCCGTTTTCATAACGCCGCCAAGCGTTAAATAAGCGGCGTCAGGCGTTCAGTTAACGTCTCACGCCACCACGCGTTAAAATAACGGCACTCGCCGAAAGACGCTAAGTTGACGTCACACGCCACTCAAAATGCAGATTTATGGGCTCATTTACATGGGCAAACCTCTACTAAGTTTGAGGACTCTACGGCAAGTCAGAGCATCCAGTTGCAAAAGCACGAAGATGGCAATGGTTTGCAACGTTAACACACTGTATATGATATATACTGTATATGTGAAGTGTAAATGCTCATACATATCAACACCAAACTACACGTTTTCCTGTTTTCTCATATTATACTGGATAGTGTGTGAAATTATAATTAAAGGTCCCGTTCTTCGTGATCCCATTGTTCAAACTTTAGTTAGTGTGTAATGTTGCTGTTAGAGCATAAATAATACCTGTAAAATTATAAAGCTCAAAGTTCAATGCCAAGCGAGATATTTTATTTAACAGAAGTTCCCTTTCAAAGCCTACAGCGAACGGCTGGCTTGGACTACATCCTGGTACTTCCTTCATTAATGACGTCAGTAGAACAGACTAACCTCCGCCCACAAAAATACGCGAAAAAAGGGGGCGTGGTCTTGTTGCTCTCCCACGTGGAGAAGAGGACGGTCGCGTGGAGAAAAGGAAGTGCTGCGTTTCAGTGTGTTTGTCGCCATGTCGTCGAGACGCTGTTATTTTCATCCCGGAGTCAAATCACCTTTGTTTGGCTTTCCCAGGGACGCTGTAGAGATCATTAAGCGCATACATCTCCCGTTAAGAGGCGTGACCTTTCCACGTGCGCTAAGCTGCTGTCGAATCACAGCACGGGAACCGCTGGCACAATCAGAACTCGTTACGTATTTCTGAAGGAGGGACTTCATAGAACAAGGAACTCATCAGCCGTTTTTAGAAGAGTGAAAACAGCGGTGTACAGATAAGTAAATTGTGTGAAAAATACTGTGTTTTTTACACGCGAAACATGAACACATGTTATATTGCACACTGTAAACACAATCAAAGCTTCAAAAACACACGAAGAACGGGACCTTTAAAGTAACAAGTGAATGCACATTTACTTGTAACTGTACATATAACAAAGCAACATCAAAACGCTTGGTGGCGTTATGAAAACGGCGTTTTAATATTAATACGGCGGTGAAAAGCACGCAAATTCTGACCCATTTGGCTTTCGATAAAATTGGCCCGAAGCCCGGCCCTAGGGGCGTAAAAAAGTCGGGGCCCGTCGGGCTCAGGCAGAAATGCAGGGCTCTATAATATAAGATACTATTTAAATATAAATATGAAACTAAATAGGCTATACGTTTTCTCCGTCATTTATGGCCATACAGATAAATGTGCTTGTGAGACATAATTATAAATTATAGATTGTCTACTTTTATTTGTGTACACGCTCACAATAACGACAATGGTCGTCAGTAAGTGCGCCATTAATCCTGCGGAGTCACTTCGTCGTCGTATTAACGGATTAGATTAGATTTAGTTAGATTAAGGTGTGTATACAGTCCCGCCGCTGGACTTGTTTGTTCAGCTCATCCCACAGATGCTCGATTGGGTTGAGATCTGGGGAATTTGGAGGTCAAGTCAACGCCTCAAACTCACTTTTTTGCTTTATGGCGACGCATTATCTGCTGAAAGAGCCACAGCCACCAGGGAATACCGTTTCCATGAAAGGCTGTACATGGTCTGCAACAATGCTTAGGTAGGTGGTACGTGTCAAAGCAACATGCACATGGATGGCAAGGTTTCCCAGCAGAACATTGCCCAAAGCATCACACTGCTCCAGTAGCTCGTCTATTTGATCGAACCACATGGGCCAGCCTTCGCTCCCCACGTGCATCAATGAGCCTCGGCCGCCCATGACCCTGTCGACCACTTTTCCTTCCTTGGAGCACTTTTGATAGAGACTGACCACTGTAGACCGGGAACACCCCACAAGAGCTGCAGTTCTGGAGATGCTCTGACCCAGTCGTCTAGCCATCACAATTTGGCCCTTGTCAAACTCACTCAAATCCTTACGCTTGCCCATTTTTCCTGCTTCTAACACGTCAACTTTGAGGACGAAATGTTCACTTGCTGCCTAATATATCCCACCCACTAACAGGAGCCGTGATGAAGAGATAATCAGTGTTATTCACTTCACCTGTCAGTGGTTATAATGTTATGCCTGATAGGTGTGTATATATATATAGGATATAAATATTGTATGACTACATATTGTTACATGATTTGTCATATTATCATGAAAATGTAAGCACGTTTACGCATAGTATTCTACATTAAAGTCTGTGTGATGCTACTTTTTGAAAGGAACATTTCATTTTAAAAGCACACTAATTCAAATGCAATTGGCTTGTTTGTCGCTGCTCTTTTTTATTGAGAATAAAGCCTCAAATGCAAAATGTCCTAAGCTCTCCAGAAATGTTAATTTTCTGTTCTGTCTGTGTGATTTCAGACTGATGCATCTGTCTATTGCACAAACACATGCATTTTTTGGCATTGGTGTATGCAGAAAGCTGCAGTACTGTCATTACGGTTGCTCTAATTATGAGCATAATCATAATAACATAATCACGAAATTCTGTTTGCAGGAGCTTGTACTTAATCACAATACTGCCTTAATCGCATTATGAATGCAGCTGTTGTGTCTGTCTGCCAGTGCAATGCTTTTCTAATGCTGTTATGTGTTTGAAAGAATGATAAACATAACTAGATTTCCTGGTCTTTAGTTATGGTTGCTGTGCATGAGTTGTGCAGGTTATATGCCAATCTGAACATGCTGTACCAAATTTGGTCACGATCAGACTGCAGTCAGAACAGTATCTGTGTCATTTTGCCAGAGCTACAAGCTCAAAATGGCCACATGAGTTTAAGATTCAAACCTGGATGAAAGATTGGAAAAGTTTCTTTGATGTTGCAACAGAAGTGTTCCTTTTTTGCAGTGTGCCCAGGTTTGAATTATTAGTATTATCTATCCCTCGTGATCTGTTTCAAGGCAGCTCTAATGTTTCTTTTATGTAATCCGACTGAGGGATTTTGCATTATTCACCAAGGGTAGTTTCCTGTGACCTCACTGTGAGGAGCGCGTTCCCGAGAAAATCCGAAACAGTAAGATGAGTCCGAGCACTTAATACTTGTGTGTTTTATACAAAGTACAAACTTACCCGTTGACGCGAACTGGTTGCCATGGCAACGGCTGGTCCGTCAGCCTCACGTGCGCTGTCATTGGCACATGGGCTGCTGAATGAGTTTTTGATGGAGGGAAAAAACGTAAACAAACACACACGCGTCAGTATCATTCATCTCGGTTTCCTGTAAGTGCGTTTCGTACACAAAGTTTATGAGATTTCACAGATGATGCTGATGTTGACAGAGGAGATCTCCATTCAGACTGTTTTCATTTATTCTTAACATAGAGTTTCACAAATG
>CM042245.1:54973633-55006133 GCA_023566225.1 Romanogobio albipinnatus | reverse complement strand
GATGGATGGATATTTATTCTGACGTGGATGAATGGATGGATGAATGGGTGGATATTTATTCTGACATGGATGGATGGATGGATGAATGGATATTTATTCTGACGTGGATGAATGGATATTTATTCTGACGTGGATGGATGGATGGATGAATGGATATTTATTCTGACGTGGATGAATGGATATTTATTCTGACGTGGATGGATGGATGGATTAATGGATGGATATTTAGTCTGATGGATGGATAGATATTTATTCTGACGTTGGATGAATGGGTGGATGGATAGTTATTCTGATGGATGGATGGATGGATGGATGGATTGATGGATGGATATTTAGTTTGATGGATGGATGGATGGATGGATGGATGGATGGATGGATGGATGGATGGATGGATGGATGGAGGGATGGATATTTAGTCTGATGGATGGATGGATATTTAGTCTGATGGATGGATGGATATTTAGTCTGATGGATGGATGGATATTTATTCTGACGTGGATGGATGGATGGATATTTAGTCTGATGGATGGATGGATATTTATTCTGACGGACGGATGGATGGATGGATGGATTGATGGATGGATATTTATTCTGATAGATAGATAGATAGATAGATAGATAGATAGATAGATAGATAGATAGATAGATAGATAGATAGATAGATAGATAGATAAATAGATAGATAGATAGATAGATAGATAGATAGATAGATAGATAGATAGATAGATAGATAGATCTGTGTCTGTCATTCATCAGGGAAGGACACTTTGCTGAATACTCAGGAGACATTAATATGTAAATGTGGATGGTTGTATGTTAATGTATTCGTGGTAGTGATATCACATGATTATTTCTGAATGAGCCATTTTTGCAGCTCAGTCTCAATAAATGGAAGTGTATGTGTACATGGCATCTTTGCTCATGATTGGATGAAATGCAGACGGATTGAGCGAGGCTCCCAAATGTGTTGTGTTTCGTGTCCAGCTACTCCGGCCAAAGCAAATGAAACCCAAACTCTTAAAATAAATATAATTATAAATTTTGATGACTTTAGGGGTGGAGAAATGACACACTGGAGCTCTAAAGGGCAGCGAGGGCTTACTGGGACTCTGAAATGAGGCACTTTCTGTTAGCATCTCAACATACGCTACAGCAGATGCTGCCTGTCGTGAAGATGCTCTGAGTTTTGAAGATCTCTCTCTCTCTCTCTCTCTTTCTCGAACAATAAACGTCCACGGCCCAATATGAGCAGCCCTCCGGCCTAATGCAAGTCAGTTTCTCCTTCCTCCATTAGTTATTCTCTGTATGTGTCATTCCTTCATCTGCTTTTCATGTCTGTCTCTCTCTCTCTCTCTCTCTCTCTCTCTCTCTCTCTCTCTCTCTCTCTCTCTCTCTCTCTGTCTTTATGTGTGTGTGTGTGTGTGTGTGTGTGTGTGTGTGTGTGTGTGTGTGTGTGTGTGTGTGTGTGTGTGTGTGTGTGTGTGTGTGTGTGTGTGTGTGTGTGAGATTAAACTTCATGCTCTTCTCTTGTCCTCGTTCTGTCTTTCATCTAGTTTCTCCTGTACTTCTCATGACAGAATAAAATGGAAACAAACACATGCGTCACTTCTTGGTTAACCCAGCTGTTTCCTATACGCTTGTCTCATGCACGTCTAATAATATGAGGTTTGTGAGATTTCACAGATGATGCTGATGAAGACCGACTAAAGCTTCAAGGTTTTTTTTTTACATGTTCAACTCTCTTTAGTGTGTAATGTTGCTCTTTGAGCAGGAAAAAGCTCTGCATAGTTCTTCTCTATATCAGTGTCAGTTTTTCTGAACTCCTGAAACGCCTCCATTGCAGTCTTCCTCACAATATTCCTCATTTAAATAATTAATATGCAAAATAAAGGGGCGGGGCCTGGTTGAGTTAGTTAGTAGTGTGTTGAAACTGGCGGTTATGGTAAGGGGCGGGACATTTCCCAAACACGCTGGAAGCGCTTGACCAATCACAACACACTGCTCCAGCCGACCAATCAGAGCACATTGTGCTTTTCAGAAGGAGGGGCTTCATAGAGACAGGAACTAAACAGAGCGTTACTGACAGACTGGGAAGAGAGGAGCCGCAACAATGGAGAATATGAGGAAAATAATCAAAACCTGTTCTAGTAGAGCTGAAAAACAGGCATAATAGGTCCACTTTAAATATTTTAATTCATTATTAAAATAATATTTCCACAAATTATTTATTTGTAAAAAATAGTTGTACATCTTGTTAGTGGTGTTTGCTAAGATGCATGCAATTGTACATACAGTGAAAATATTTAAATAATTTAAATATGAATATTACATATTTAAATAATATTTATTAATCTTAGTTCATGTTAATCTCAACATTTACTACTACACTGTAAAAAATGCTGCATGTTTGGGTCAAATATGGACAAACCCAACCGTTTTAAACCCAGCGGATGGGTTTGTCCCTATTTGACCCAAACATGGGTTGAAACAACCCAGCATTTTTTAGAGTGTACATTTGTGAGATTTTAAGAAGAAAGTTGACATTAGTTAATGCACTAATATGAACATTTTTATTAACTAACATTACCAAAGGTTAATAAATGCTGTATGATCATATTGCTCATTGTTAGTCTGTTAATGCATTGCTAATAAATGAGAAGTCAATAATAGTCGTACATCTTGTTAGTGGTGTTTGCAATTGTGTATACAGTGAACATATTTAAATATTAAATAATATTTAAATAATAAGTGTGTGTGTGTGTGTGTGTGTGTGTGTGTGTGTGTGTGAGTGAGAGAGATTGAAATGCTCTTCTTATGTCCTCTTTCTGTCTTTCGTCTGGTTTCTCCTGTACTTCTCATGACCTCCTTCTCTCTTGCCCTCAAAATCTCTCTCTTTCTCTCTGTCTCTCGTTCCCCCGTGTGTGTAGCAGTGCGGCGTCACTCTCTGCGTGCGTCAGTGTGCCATTACGTCAGCCCTGCATCGCGTCACCGCCGAGGTGCAGATGAGCTAACGTTGCTTTTTCTCTCTCCCCCCTTTGTCTCTTTCTCTCCCGCTACCTGTGCATTTAACTCTATCTCTCCCTTACGCCAACTTACCATCTCTCTCTCTCTCTCTCTCTCTCTCTCTCTCTCCCTCCTCTCGTCCAGTCTTCGGGCACCAGCGTGACGGTGGACATAGCGGTGATGGGCGAGGCCCACGGACTGATCTCAGATTTGCTGGCTGACACCTCCCTCCCTCCCAACACCTGCAGCACCCTGCGGGCCGTCAGCAACCTGCTCAGCACCCAGCTCACCTTCCAGCCGCTGCACCACCGGCCGCGCCTGAGCCCCCTGCTGGCCTTCAGCGACGGACACACCTGCTCCGACTCGGAGGAGGTGCCGGAGAAAGGAGAGAAGCTGGCCATCCCAAAGGTAAGGCCACACCCTCTCAGGTACCAGGGGTTGACCCTTCTCTAAGCCCCGCCTTAAAATACAACGAACCAATCTGACCTTTGCAGCTGTTGCAGCCCCGCCCACTTATTTCAATTTCCATTCCTTTTTTAAGGTACCACTTATTAATCTTAGTTCCTGTTATTCTCATCATGTACTACTACATATTTAACATTTTAAGAAGAAAGCTGTATCTGTTAAAGCTGCAGTGTGTAACTTTTTTGGTTAAAATGATCCAAAATCAATAACTAATAAGCTCCTTACCTTAGCCCGATTCACAAAGGTAAGTTTGTGATAATGTGTTATAATTTGAGTGGTACTGGTAGCTTTCTGTGGGAAATTGGAGCATGCCGGCGTTCGTCTTTGTGTCATTACGTCACGTCTGTATACATAAAGGAGTCCGGCTCGCATGCGAGGATGCTGCAGGTGGCGGATCATTTATAGCCTTTTCTCACAGCAGCTGGAAAGGAATAACTAAACTTATCATTTTGATGTATCGTAATCCAAAAAGGGACAATCATCAGTGACGATTCACCTGGAGTCAAAAGCAACGCTAATACACACTTAATACAAGTAGTCACGCAATTCTGATGTTGTTAAAGGGATAGTTCACCCAAAAACATTTTTTTTTATGTTTATCTGCTTACCCCCAGGGCATCTCAAGATGTAGGTGTCTTTGTTTCTTCAGTAGAACACAAATGAAGATTTTGAACTCCAACCGTTGCAGTGTGATAGTCGTATAATGCATGTCAATGGGGATATTTTAGAGTATGAGAGCAATGAGAGTAAAAACACACAGACATACGAATCCTTATTAAACCATGCGGCTCGTGGCGACACATTGATGTCTTAAGACACGAAACGATCGGTTTCTGCGAGAAACCCAACAGTATTTGTGTTATTTTTTTACCTCTTATCAGACGAATGTCATCTAGTATTCCCAGCGCCATAACTTCCAGCGAATAAGGTCAAAATACTGGCGCGATCAAAGATATATATACGTAGATGCCTCATTCGACCGATCCACGCAGGCACTAATGAGGAATCTATGTACTATATATCTATGATCGCGCCTGTATTTTGCATGTATTTTGACCTTATTCGCCGGAAGTGATGGCGCGGAGACGGCTGATGCAGAGCCATAGTAAAAAATGAAATACATTTTTAAATATGGATATTTTTCTTACACAAACGCGTCGATTCACTTCAGAAGGCTTTTATTAACACCCCGGAGCCGCGTGGAGCACGTTATTTGATGGACAGATGCATTTTTTATGGACTTCAAAAACAGAGCAACTATTACTGCTATTATAATGCGATAACATTTTTAATATAACTCAGATTTTATTCGTCTGAAAGAAGAATGTCATATACACCTCGGATGACTTGAGGGTGAGTAAATCATGGGCTAATTTTCATTTTTGGGTGAACTATCCCTTTAACAATTTGAGAACAAAGTATAACAATAATAATAATTTGATGTGATATGTGCTAAGTGATCGTTAGATTTAATCACCGTTGGAAGAACGATTTATTGTAATGCTTTTCTTCTCAGTTGGTCAGAACAAAAGTGACAGACATGTTACTCACTTGTTCAGAAACATTTTGCGGGGAAAACTCTTATTTTGGTCGTACTTTCAAGACGTAATTAAGTAAGTACCATGCTGCGTTCCAGGCAGGTTTTTGAGACCGTAACTTACGACTTAAGTCACGCCAAACTGCCTGAGTGCAAGGCATTGTGGTAGCTAGATGTAAACAAAGCATGGCGGACCGTACGGGGCTTATGCTCATTTACAATCATTTCTATCGCCAAAGGTGCTTACTCCTTCCTTATTTGAGGGAAACGGAATCGTGTGTGTATTATTTATCATTATTATATTATTTTTAATTTGATTCCAACGTTAAATTGTCCTAAAGTCTATTTCTCACCGTGGACGACTTTCATGAACACAATATCTGTAGGGGCTGCCATTGTTGTTGGCGGGCTATGTGACATCAGAGCGCGTAACTGGGAGAACATCGATCTAATACGAGTTCACGGGTGGGAAGTCACGGGTTTGACTGCCGTTCCGGTGCACTTTCACGGGTAGAAGGTTGGAAAAACAAATGTCAAATGTCAAACACCTAAACAAATTTAATTAATGGATTATTAAGGTATCAACAACAGATTATTGGTCAGGAAATTAGCAAAAATTATGCAAATGCACTACTTAAAAAGCCATTGCTGAGTCAGAAAAACATCCAAGACAGAATTAAGTTTTTTGCAGTACGGGCAGTTTTGACAATATGGGAAGTTGTGTGCACATTCGGTCTTGTGGACTTAAAATGGCCGCTGCGTGCGCGTGTCTGTTAAGTCCACGAGACCACAGGGTGTCCCATTTGTCATTTTAGGTCTCAGAAGGGTGCTCCCGAGCGCCCCCTTTGAGGTCGATATGCACCCTCGTGCGCATTTCTGCCGAGTTCGCACTGGTGCGGGTTACGCAGCGGACTTCTTCCCGGCAGTCAAAGCGGCATTATGTCATGAAAGTGCGGACTCAGAGGAAGACCGTGAGGATTTAGGGTGCCATTTGGGACAGGGCGTAACTGTGTTGAGCTGTGTAACAATGATTCGTTTTCTGGCCATGAATGTCTCCAAATAGTTGCTCACCTGTCTAATAAAACACATATATTTAAATAATATATTTAAATATATTAAAGCATCTTTGGAGTTTCCATGGTTGCTACTAAATAAAAGCGGAGGGTAATGCAGGTATGATGTCATTGACAGGCGACACACGGTCCGTGTCCTGGTTAAAATTGCTTATTTCTCTGGATTTAAACATTTTCGGAAACATTTGGGATAATCTACACAAGTCAAAATATATATCATAGTTCTAGTGGTTTTTGGATATTTTAATCAAAAAATCTTACATATGGTGCCTTTAATAGTAAAATTCCATTTAATAATCCTTACACATTTTAATTCAATAATTGAACAGTCCTTAATCAATTATTCATTAAAAATGTGTACGGATTATTTTGTTCAATTTGAAAACAATTTTGAGTGTATATTTGCTCAATGTCAATACATTTCTGTATTGATAAGACGATGATAGCAACTAAAGTTACTGTGTAATCTACAAATTTTGCATATAACATGCTTTGACACGCCACAATTAATTCCAGTCACTCTATGAGCCCATTTCACTGAAAATCATGGCACCTATGGGACGTTCTGTAAAGCTTGTCCAGCAGGGGAGCGAGGCTTAGCGAAGGGTCAATTAGGCTCCCGTTTGTGAACGAGAAAGGTTTTTCTGCAGCTGTGTTTTTACATGATTTCCTACCATTGCTACAGCGTAATTCATGAATAGCTCGTGTTATCTTGGTGGAACCACTGAAGACTTTCAGACAAAAGAAAAAGACTCCATTGTGTTTAATGGTTTACTGCCATGGCACACACACACACACACACACACACACATCCTCATTCACGCCAGCATGGCAGGTCTCTAATGTAGCGGACAATGACGCACATTCTCACAGAAGCCTTTTAATGTTTCACCAGCACTGCAGTTAAAAATGCATGCCGCCACTTAAAGAGTAGGTGAGGCAAAAGTCACTATCCGCCGAGCTCTTTTCCCATGCTGCAGTGCTCAGCAAACAACATTAGGAGATGTTTATTAACGCCCATTCATTACACCTGGTCCATATGTAGGTCACACCGCACTACGCTCTGATAGTGAATTCAGAGCGCCAGCTTCGGCCTCTATTATTTTTCCACAGCATATATAATGTGATATTTTGGCAGTATGAAGGAAAACACGAGCGAGTCAGCTTCTTTAAGCCGCGTTTTATCTGTCAGTGCTGCAGCTGTGTCAACAGCAGGAATATCGGCATGAAACGCGAGGAACAATTTCGCTTCCACTGATGGTGACACGATTCATAGAAGGTCAAGGCGTGCGGCAGCTCCTCTGAGGAAATACTTGTGGCCTGTCTGGGTGTCCAGTTTGGCAGCGGGGCATTAGCTCTGGCCTTGACAGGAAACGAGGCTTTTTCCGCATAAATCCCAAATCACTTTTCATGTATATTTGAACTGGAAAAAAGAAAAACACTTTTCCTAAGGTGTTACATTTCTGGATACTGCTGCACTGCTGATTGAACGTCCATTTCTCCGAAGCCGGTAAACGCGCAACATACTTTACCGTGGCCTTTAACGCATTATACATGCATGAGCTCCCCATCTTAGAAAGTACTTAAGATTTAAAGGCTGATTCCTCCAGAATTTGCCTACTTTAGGATTTCGTGCATACCTTTGTCCCAGACGTTTAAATGCTAATCTGTTGGAAAAGAAAGTTGTTGAACTGACCGGTTCACTGCACTCTCAGGGCCGGACTATTCCCTGCAGGTTTTGTTCGTTTTATTAGGGATTAAGCTCAGTTTTCTAATAAAAACTTGATGTTTTTCAGCCTTTATAATGATATTTGATATGTTACTGTAATTTCCCTGAAATGGCTGAAGTGGGGTTTTTTTACTAAGTAGATTGAAAATGTGTAATCTAAGAGGTAAAATAAAAGTGTAAATCTAATCAATGCACCTTGTTTTTCACTAAAGACGAAGCACGTTTGATCATTTTGAATTGTATACGCAAATATAACAATATATAAAGTAAAAACCTGTGAAATTCTTCTAAATGAGCGTTTTTATCAGGCTCCTACTGTATGTTTAGATTCTATGATTTATGGAAGCTTGTTTCTGCCACAAAATGAAGCATTTTAAAAGATAATTGTGACTTTTTATCTCACAATTGTAAGTTTATATCACGCAATTGACTTTATAACTCACAATTGTGAGTTTACATCTCACAGTTCTGACGTTTTTTCTCAGAATTGCGAGATATAAACTCGAAATTGAGAGTTATTAAGTCAGAATTGCGTGATATAAAGTCACAAGTGTGAGAAAAAAAGTCAGAATTGCGTGATATAAAGTCAGAATTGTGAGAAAAAAAGTCAGAATTGCGTGATATAAAGTCAGAATTGTGAGAAAAAAAAGTCAGAATTGCGTGATATGAAGTCAGAATTGTGAGAAAAAAGTCAGAATTGCGTGATATAAAGTCACAATTGTGAGAAAAAAGTCAGAATTGCGTGATATAAAGTCACAATTGTGAGTTATAAAGTCAGAATTGCGTGATATAAAGTCACAAGTGTGAGAAAAAAGTCAGAATTGCGTGATATAAAGTCACAATTGTGAGAAAAAAGTCAGAATTGCGTGATATAAAGTCAGAATTGTGAGAAAAAAAGTCAGAATTGCGTGATATAAAGTCAGAATTGTGAGAAAAAAAAGTCAGAATTGCGTGATATGAAGTCAGAATTGTGAGTTATAAAGTCAGAATTGCGTGATATAAAGTCACAATTGTGAGAAAAAAGTCAGAATTGCGTGATATAAAGTCACAATTGTGAGAAAAAAGTCAGAATTGCGTGATATAAAGTCAGAATTGTGAGAAAAAAAAGTCAGAATTGCGTGATATAAAGTCAGAATTGTGAGAAAAAAGTCAGAATTGCGTGATATAAAGTCACAAGTGTGAGAAAAAAGTCAGAATTGCGTGATATAAAGTCACAATTGTGAGAAAAAAGTCAGAATTGCGTGATATAAAGTCAGAAGTGTGAGAAAAAAAGTCAGAATTGCGTGATATAAAGTCACAAGTGTGAGAAAAAAAAGTCAGAATTGCGTGATATAAAGTCACAAGTGTGAGAAAAAAGTCAGAATTGCGTGATATAAAGTCACAATTGTGAGAAAAAAGTCAGAATTGCGTGATATAAAGTCACAATTGTGAGAAAAAAGTCAGAATTGCGTGATATAAAGTCACAATTGTGAGAAAAAAGTCAGAATTGCGTGATATAAAGTCAGAATTGTGAGGAAAAAAAGTCAGAATTGCGTGATATAAAGTCACATAAAGTCTGACTTTAAACCTCGAAATTCTGACTTTTTCCTCACAATTGAGTTTATATCATGCGATTCTGAGCAAAAAAAGTCAGAATTGAGAGATAAAAAGTCACAATTACCTTTTTTATTCTGTGGCGGAAACAAGCTTCTAGGCCTGTCGCTATTGGTCGATACAATCGACTGCGTCGACACTGATAATTAGTTGACGTCAATGTTTAGTCGACTGGGTAAGTTGGGTACGATATGAAATTGTATTAGTACCTGTACTTTAAAAAAGACAGCACTCTAATAAGAACAGTATTTCTTAATTGGGGTCGATGTGTGACAGCAGAAGTGAGGACGCGTGTGTGTGAGCTCTGCTTCCACTGTTCACTAAACAATAGAAGCAGAACAGTCAAATATATACGCGCAGTTCAGGAAAAAGAACAACAGAAGTGCGGCGTGGCCGGACTCTGACCTGAAGCGCACGCAGCCGCGCACACACCTTTCACTCAGACAGATCGCGATGCCAGTTTCGTGGATTATTGGGTTTGAATTGTAAAAAATATGTAAAAATGCACGTCCTGGCGAGTATTCGGGTAAACGCAGTCGGATATGTCTTTAGTGAACGTATACAGAGTTGAATGAGAAATCGGGTGTTGCAATGAATTTGGTCCGTGCAGCTCTTAAAGGGCCGGACCTAATATTCTGTGTGAAGCAGGAACATGCCGGCCAAGTGAGTTTTTAGGGGGTTTTTTTAACCCTAAAACAATGAATAGTAAGTTCTGTCATATTATTAAATTACGTTTACAGTTTTTTGCCATGGTATCGATTCAGTATCGGTATTGAGGTGTTTTAGTCTGGTATCGTGACAACACTATTCTATATAAAAAGTATTTGCTGATATTCTCTTTTTTTATGTTGGTTTACAAATTTTTACCTTTTTACATTTTTACTCTTTTAGTTTTACATTTTGTCAAGGGCTTGTTTACATTTATACTTTTTTTTATAGTACACTACTAAAGGGCAACGTTGCAAGTTAAGTTAAATGTTTTTAAGTAAAATTTTTGACAATTATTGTGATAAATTGGTCGATAGATTAACCGATATAAAAATAGTCGTTAGTGGCAGCTTCCATAGTAATTCACTTTAATGGCAATGAAAAGGTTATTAGTCAGTTATTGCCTTATATTAAAAAAATGTCTCTAAGAGTAAAATTAAAAAATGCTAATTTAAAATAAAAATGTCAGACAGACTTTTTTGCGTCTGAAGTAAACGTCTTAATTTAAGAATGTTTGGACGTTTGTAAAGGAAAACAAGACAAAAACATTAAGTAAGAAAATTATTTTATGCAGTGGTAGTAATAATAATAAATTAATGATTATTTAAATCCGCATAAAGGCAGCGCAAAAAAATCATGATGCATAATTGCTTTATTTAAATTATGTAAATATGCTTAACTTTTGAGAATATAATAGAATAATGCACCTTAACAATCCAAAAATACAGTAGTGCTCGGAGTCAGTTGTTTTATTTGTGATAATAATGCAATGAAACTTGCCAAATTGTGTGGACATAATTGCCAGGCTTTCATACAAATAAATTATAAACACAAGAGAGAACAAATGTCCCTTCCGGACATCACTTTTGGCCACTACTGTAGCTCGATATTTTTTTAGCAAATGTCCAGACGTGTCCTCGGCAGGTTTTGTGAGATTCCCTCGTATAGGTTAGTGTAGACTGTATCTCGTTGCTGTCACTCCGGCTGGAGAAGATCGGACGAGACTCAGCTCACAGACGTCCCAGCGTTGAACCTCTGCAACACTGACAGTCTGTCTGTGTGAGACAGAGACGCCACGGCAGGAGAGGAGACGCGCATCCCGAGCACCTTCTCCACTCAAACATGTTCCTCCCAACTTCGGCTGACAGCCATTCCAGCTGAATTAATATCAGACGCTCGTATTACAGAGATATTTTCGTGTTTGTGGCTATAGATTGTTAAATGAGATAAAAATACACATGATCTGTGACTTCAGACCCCGGCGCTCGCCGCCCCGTCTGTCTGTAATGGGAAGGTGGTGGTATCCCAGAATGCCCAGGGCATGTACTCATGAGCGCGCAGCACTGGGGGCGGTAGGCGGGTTGGGGTTGGGGGCGTACAGATATGCCCTCTGGTTCTCTACTCACAGCATCTGAAATATTCATGCTGCTGTCAAGAGTTTTCTCCCTGCCCTGACTCTCGGGGTAATGCAGTTCTGAAACTTTTCGTACACCATTGTACAATGTTACACGGTCAAAAACATACTAAAAGTCCCCCTGCAGTCTATCATTTTACAGAGTGTCTATTTACACTAAAGGCTGATTTATACTTCCTCTACGCCGCAAGTTACACGTCAGTTTTCATTTATACTTTTGCGTTGTTGTCCAATGTGCAATTACACATGCAGACCGCAAGTAGGCAGTGTCCACGGGCATGTTGATGGTGTAACCCACAGTATCAAGGCAAAAGCCGAAGAAGAAGCAGCTTGTTGTGTATATTGTCAAAGCAGCTGCAAATAGATAGCGACTGTTCTTGCAGCTTGAGTTGTTGTATCTAATACAAATTAAGCATATCTAGTTGATTAGTAGAGTTAAATAAGAGGCGATCTGGCGCTGGAATGTGTTTTTGAAATCATGCCGAGTGCTCGTGGCCGCTGTTTTCAGTATCGGTGGCTCGTGCACAGACGAGCGCTTCAATCGATTACTGTTGGGGAGACTTTATTCGTTCTGTTGAAATCACAAAACGAAATGCACCCAATTGCAGCATCATGCTTTGGGGGTGTTTTTCTGCACATGGGACAGGGCGACTGCACTGTATTAAGGAGAGGATGACCGGGGCCATGTATTGCGAGATTTTGGGGAACAACCTCCTTCCCTCAGTTAGAGCATTGAAGATGGGTCGAGGCTGGGTCTTCCAACATGACAATGACCCGAAGCACACAGCCAGGATAACCAAGGAGTGGCTCTGTAAGAAGCATATCAAGGTTCTGGCGTGGCCTAGCCAGTCTCCAGACCTAAACCCAATAGAGAATCTTTGGAGGAGCTCAAACTCTGTGTTTCTCAGCGACAGGCCAGAAACCTGACTGATCTAGAGAAGATCTGTGTGGAGGAGTGGGCCAAATTCCTCCTGCAGTGCAAACCTGCTGAAAAACTACAGGAAACGTTTGACCTCTGTAATTGCAAACAAAGGCTACTGTAACAAATATTAACATTGGTTTTCTCAGGTGTTCAAATACTTATTTGCAGCTGTATCATACAAATAAATAGTTAAAACATCCGAGATTGTGATTTCTGGATTTTTTTTTTTTTAGATTATGTCTCTCACAGTGGACATGCACCTACGATGACAATTTCAGACCCCTCCATGATTTCTAAGTGGGAGAACTTGCAAAATGGCAGGGTGTTCAAATACTTATTTTCCTCACTGTATATATCTATGATTTGCGCCTGTATTTTGCATGTATTTTGACCTTATTCGTCGGAAGTGATGGCGCGGGGACGGCTGATGCAGAGCCATAGAAAAAAATGAAAAACATTTTTAAATTTGGATATTTTTCTTACACAAACGCATCGATTCGCTTCAGAAGGCCTTTATTAACACCCCGGAGCCGCTTGGAGCACGTTATTTGATGGACAGATGCATTTTTTATGGACTTCAAAAACTATTACTGCTATTATAATGCTTGGATTAGCCAGAACATTTTTAATATAACTCAGATTTTATTCGTCTGAAAGAAGAATGTCATATACACCTCGGATGACTTGAGGGTGAGTAAATCATGGGCTAATTTTCATTTTTGGGTGAACTATCCCTTTAAGATATGCAAATGCAGTTAAAAGCATTGACCAATGGCGTGGCGTGTAAGTGCACACAGTGATTACATACATTCTCGCCGTGGCTGTGATGTGTTTGTTTCCTTGAAATACATCTTCTGTGAAACAACAATTTTTTTTTATTATTCTAAAAAAAAATAATGTTCACTGTCCCTTTACGTGCATATGTCTCTAGCAGTGGCGATTTTTTTAAGACTGCAAGGGAAGCTCGGCTTCCCTTATAATGTCACAAAATTAATGGTCAAATATGTACTATTGTATTAACATTTTATTGACTAAAAATGCGTTAGAAAACGTTCATCTCAAAGACGAGTTCGTTCAGAATCAGTTACATATAGCAGGTCGGCTGACTTGATTTCCTTCTCATACATTCCCGCAGCGTCACAGTGCATTTCCCTATTGAAGCCCAGCGTCCATTGACTTCAATGGGGCTGCTTTGAACGTTTTTTTTCAGCGCTTCGAAACTAGACGGTCATTGGATAAACGCTGCGATTATGGCCCGCCCACGGACGCTCAGCGTCTCTGGGGGTGAATGGGGAGTGGGCTGGAATGGACTCCGAGCTTCTGCGTGATGATTGGAGGGTCTGTCGAAAGACTGCATCTCCCTTTGACTGACAGCGATTCTGTACTATAAGGAATCACTGAAGCTATTCGCGCTCAGTCCCATCGCGGATTTCTCAAGTTCAGTCGAAATAAAAACTGCTGCAACCTATTTCTTTGATATTTGCTTGGCGAAATTGCTTGATTTTCATCATACATTTCACACAATTATACACCACATTCCTTGTTTCAGTTTTACAGAGTTTAATATTTTTTTTTTAGATCGTTCATTCATTCCTTCATTCATTCATTCATTCATTCATTCATTCATTCATTCATTCATTCATTCATATAACGTTAGTAGGCTAGGCTAGCGTCGTGGGTGAAACTGCGCACGATGGCAGACGGTGCTAATATTGTCCTATTGTACTAACCCTAACCCTAAGCTTCTCCTGTTTAAAGCGACTCAAGTCCTACACCCGAAACACAATGGGCCAAGGCCGTTTAAGCAGCCTAGCTCTGCTGGCCAGTGAGAGGACACTAGTTAAGTCACTTGAAAAGACTCCTAGTTGGTACGACAGGGTCATAGACCATTTTCTTGAAAAGGAACGTAGGGCAGAATTTACTTTTAAATAAATAGACAATTTTATGATGTAGGCCGAAAATGAGCTTCCCCTCTCTGACAGACCAGTAGCCGCCACTGGTCTCTCTAGTCTATTTCATACCGCATGCACGTTCCAAATCCACCAAGCGTTTTGATTGGCTCACATCTTGTGATGTAAAGAAGCAGAGCGATGATGCATTTCTCCAGGGTCTTCCATCTGTTCTGTTCCCATTTTCCCAGTTGGGGGACGGGCTCAGTATTCCCTGATGGACCGCTGTCATCTGCCGCCCTCAGATGTTTGGCTCTCTAAATACACGCACACTAAGATTTACATCATTTACATAAAATGCAGTCCAGATTTATTCTAAACAAGTGCTTTGTTTAACAACTGCACTGCCAAAAAGTGTTAATTTGGCCTTTGTGTTGTCATACACATGTCTTTATTTTGTCTGGGTCAGTGTTAATTGATTGTAATTGGCCATGTGACTTTTGACATGCTTCAAAACTGACCTCCGCGGAGAATTTGTCTCTCTCTCTGTGTTTTGCTCCACTGTCAGCACTGTTTTAGTCTAAACTTGATTAATGTTCTCTTTTAATAACAGCGTTTGAGGCGAAGTTTGCATCCGGGGCTTTTGAGACGGATTTCTTCCACGTGGACCACCACCACCTCAGCCACGGGCCTGCCCACGCTCGAACCCGGGCCGGTCAGACGGGACCGCAGTGCCAGCATCAAAACGCCTCACGATGGCCCTTCCAGCAGGTAATGAACACCATCTGTGTCATTTAGTCATCAAACTGACTTACAGTACACTTCTTATTATTCAGTCCTCATTCAGTCACGACTTTCCTTTTGGCTGACATCACAGTGATGACGTGCAGTATTTTTGTAGGTCAACCCGTGAGCTGGCATCGCCCTGCTTCCCTTGACAAAAACCCAACAGGGTATTTCTATCGCCTTTTGAATTATTGCAGAAAATGAGCTCTGTGACTATGACTCTTACAATGTTTTGTTCATCATGATAATCACAAATGAACAACTTTAGTTAAAAGCTAAATTCAGGCTAAAAAATCCCCCCTACTCAACTTTAAAACTAAGTTGCTGCCTTAAATTAAAGGGATGGTTCACCCAAAAATGAAAATTCTGTCGTCATTTACTCCCCCTCAAGTTGATGGGCACCATTGACTTCCATAGTATGGGGAAAAAAATACTGTGGAAGTCAATGGGATCCATTAACTGTCTTGTTACCGACTTTGTTCAAAATATCTCCTTTTGTGTTCAAAGGAAGAAAGAAATTCATACAGGTTTTGGAACAACTTGAGTAAATGATGACTTTTAGCCTTTAGAGCGGTACGGTCCCACATATGGGATTTTGAATGTTCAGTGACCTGACATAAATACACATGAGTACTAGTAAAACAATACATTTAGAGTTTGTAAGATACACACTGGTATCTATGGAAGCAGCAATAACAATCCATTCAAATATAATTTGATTTATTCGTATCAGATACACATAGGCTACATTTGCATTGCAGGTCTTGATGCACAATTCCAATTTGGTGACTATATCCGATTTTTTTGATGACCCGCTTACATCATCTTTTAAAAGCGACCCGTATCCGATATTTGCATTTACACTGTAGACTGGCGAAACAGCCCAAGACGTTCTGACCCGGAAAAGGAAGTAAAGCTCAGCGATATGCAATGGACGCAATAGATGCAGATGAACTGATTATTCAATGTTTTGCTTTCCGCACTATCTTTAAAGGTCAGCAAAACATTGCGGAGAAAAAAGAGGAGAGCCCTTGATCGCAGTTCGTGTCCACCTGAGTTGAGGTCATTGGCCTCCGTCCCTTTTTCAATGACGTATGACTCGCATTTCCTGGGGAATATCAGATTTGACCGCTTATAGACGCAAATGCACGTATTCGAATCATATCGGATTTATTACCACATATGAGTGAGGCCTGAATCCGACTGGAGGATATCGGAATTCAAGAGTTTTTTTTCCTGCTTATACGTTCACATCATATCCGATCTGTGCCACATGAGAGGGAAAATCGGAATTGGGTCACTTGAACCATGCAGTGTAAATGGGGCCTTACTTTCATGTATTTCGGGAGAAACTAATGAATTCTGCATGTGAAAGGGTTAAATGAGAATTTCACATTTTTGGGTCAATTATCTCTTTAAGTATAATCAAATTGGTTGCACAAGTCCTTTCAACTAATTTTTTAAAATTTTGCCTAGTTGAATCTTATATGACTTAAAAATTAAGTTCAAATAGGTTAAATTATTTTAATTAAAGTATTGAACATAACATTTTACATGATCATACCAATTTACATTTTCATTTATAATTTATAGTGGTATGTTTTATATATCAGATATATATAAAATAAATCATTATAAATAGTAATAGATCACTATAAATTTAGAGACCAAATATGTTTTGCCAGTATCAGATATTCCCTGGGGCCCTAAGCAGCCGCTTACCTTGCCGCTTACCTTGCTTATTGGTTAAGTCCGCCCCTGATTTTAGGCTACTGTTGTAGGAAATGAAGCCTTTCTAAAGTTTTGCCAATAGTAAACGCAGTAATTTAATGCCAGTTATCGTTAATGCAATAAAAGTAAAGGTACAATGATGTTATGCTCTGTTCTAGTGTGTAACACCCATGTTTCATAATACAATCCATCCCTTATGGATAAAATCAAGTCCCACTTTACATTCTTTTGCATTGATTATACCAGAAATATGTTGTATTGTGAAAGTAAAATGGGTTGCAAATGCCGTTTCATGTTGAATTAAAGTGTCTTGATCGCAGTGATCAGCCTTTCTGCGTCCTTTTGGTGGGCAGCCTAAGTCTTTAACACTTTAATCACACTTAAAAATTTAATTTTAAAGTTGAATATTTTTACTATCATTGTTTTTGCTCAATGCCTTTCAAAACTCTTTCCCAGTGACGGAATTTTCCATAATTATTGACACAACGCTTGGAGTCCCACTTGGAGCGGGCGGTTCAAACAGGAGGGGTTACACTTGCATATGTTATCGCTTGTTTCTGCTTCTTCTCCTGTGTTTTGATCAGGAGATTCTGTTCTCTTTCAGAAGATGTGTAGTAGCGTATAACAGTGAAAACACAGAAAGCCGGAAAATGGCGGGGAACGAATTAATCAGCTGTTGGTGATTTTTAGTGAATGTATGAAGTCAATTGTCCATAAAGGGGTGGTTGATGATTTGACTTTTTTAACTTTAGCTAGTGTGTAATGTTGCTGTTTGAGCATAAACAACATCTGCAAAGTTACGACGCTCAAAGTTCAAAGCAAAGGGAGATTTTTTATTTTAAAGAAATCGCTTTTTAAGGACTACAACAAACGGCTGGTAGGAACTACAACAAGCTTATTCACGGGTTGGTGACATCACAAACCTTAAAATTTACATAAACCCCGCCCCGCGGGAACACACAACAAAGGCCATGTTGAGAAGAGGAAGAGCACATTTGTGAGTCGCTCACATCCGTCTCTTCACATTTATTTCAATACAGAATGAACACAAATTCAATAGCATATCATAAAAGCAAGATGACAACATAAGTTATAACCGTAATTAAACTAAACTATACCTGTTCTATCTTCATGCAGATATTCTCTGGCTCTGTGCATCTTACAACAGTTCCCACACCAGCGGTTTATAGATTATCATTACAGAATATGCTAATCGATGACTTGAAGATGGTTAACTCATAAATTCATAAATTCATCAACTAACCCTTCAGAAACGTCCTGTCTCATTCTACATGTGTTCACTACTTCTTGAGTCTCTCCATCTTTGTCCGACTCCAGTTTGATCATAAAAGGCTGAACAGTTTCTGATGTTTTCAGTGTGTGTCTGTGTGAGGTAATCAGAGCTGCTAACACAAGCTCTTAAAGCTCAGCCCTCTTCTAGAAAGGGGGCGGGAGCAGCAGCTCATTTGCATTTAAAGAGACACACACAAAAGAGGCGCCCTCAAAAAGTGACAATTTTAACACGCTATAAAACATGTACTGTGGGCTATATTGAGCTAAAACTTCACATACACACTCTGGGGACATCAGGGACTTATTTTACATCTTGTAAAAAGTTCACTTTAAGTTCAAGTGTGTAGTTCATCACATTAACTACGTACATGTTCCAGTGATGATTCACAAACACAAAAGTGTCCAAATACTTCATTTTAAAGCCGTTATCTATTGTTTTATTATTTCAAACCTAACAAACACTGACCTTTTTGTTCGAGAAGTACACTTGTGCTTTTGTAATCTAATGCAATGACATTTGCACATTTGTCCAAGTACTTCTCAGGTCCGCTCTATGTGACTCATGAAGTGTTTTGAAGCAACAGTACGTACTTTCTGAAAATACGAGTCCACCGAGAGTTTCAGGGGATTTATCTGAAAACACTTTTATCCGTTTGCCCTCATTTTGTTTTGTTTGTCATCATTGTCTCATCCGTTAGTGTTTCGCACAGCTGTTGTGGATCGCCGTCAAGCGCTTGAACTTTCCAGAGCTCCTACACGCTGCCTCGCTCCGTCTGAATGTTTGATTCACATTTTATAATGTCCATCTTTGGGCATTTCTCCACCTTTATATCTCTTATTTCAGCGTGAGTTATACAGCCCAGCTAAAGTTCAGCCCATTAATACGGAAATCCAGATAGCCATCTGCACTGTGTAGACAGAGAGTTTAAAGAGGCTTCCTGGAGACACGAGAGCCAGAGTTGTGTTTAGATTTAGGTCCTGTCGAAATAAAAGCCCCTGTGAAAAATGGAGGGTCACACGGTTGCCTGCATTACCATGTTGAGGCTGGTCTTAAAGTGCAAGGTCTCCTTAATGGATATCTGAAGAGTGTTCCCACAGCAGGAGGCCTGTTCGCTGGGGTCCTTTAAAGTTGGCAGGAAAATTCAAGTCTGACCCGCTCTGCAAAAATACGCCACTTGGACTTTTTTAACCCCCTGAAAGTGCATTGTGAACTTTCTCATTTACAAGTTCGCCTCTTGAGAGGTAAATGGTTATGTCATGTCGAGTTAAGCTAAAGTATCTTCATTGAGGACACAACAGCTACCTTTACATGCAGCCCAGTGTTCATTTCGACACCACATTTTGATTTAGTTTCAGTCATAGTCTTTTGACTAAAATGCCATTTAGTTTTAGTCATATTTTAGTCACCTGGATTGTTTTTAGTTTTAGTCTAGTTTTAGTCGACTAAATATCGTAAGATTTTAGTCGACTAAATCTACAGTAGATTTAGTCTCCTAAAATCGAATGAGTTAGGTTCAATTGTAATACATTAAGCATTCAAGCATTACATAACCGACTGTCTCTTGAACTGACATTTTGACATCATTTTGTTTTTGACATTAAAAATACACGAAAGAGCTCAATTCACTTTTTTTTATCTAATAGTATTTCTGTTTTAGTTAGTAGGCCATATCAGGTTAAGCTAAAGCTTCAAATAAGTTTGTTTATTTATTTTTTAAATTTCAGTTAACATTTATTTAATTTCAAGTAATGAAGATTTTTTTAACCCTGATACTTTATTGAATATGTGTCCAATACTGGTCTTTCCTCCTGACTATGAATTAAATGGGAATTAAATTAAATTCAGTTTATTGTGTAAGCAAAAACGAATATATAATGCGTGACTTTTAATTATAAACAAGCTCGAAATACACCTTGACTCTTATTTTGAAATGTCTGCGCCTTACTATTGCAGTTGCAGGAGCTCATTCAAGTTCAGGAAATAAAATATGCGTTGTTACAACCGTCTAAAACACATTACTATATAAACATCGTAAAGTAAACATTGTCCTTATTCATCAGCATTAGTTCATAAACAATTGTCTGGCATAAATGTGCGCTATTCAGTGATTGTGAGCCGCTCTGGAGCGCTGGATTGGGGATGCGTGAGCCTGTAGGCCGTGTGTTTTCCAGCGGTTAGATCAGCACGTTTATGTGCGCATCTGTGACACAGGACATCAGTTCTGACTGGATCGCTTCCCTAATCGTCCCTCCCTAACATTTTCATCTCGTTTTTATTTGTTGACGAAAATCACAGTTGATTTGTTTCATCCAACACTAGTTTTTATTTAGTTATCGTCTCGTTTTCGTCAGTGAAAAAAGGTAATTGACGAAAATTATGACGAAAATAATTCGTCATTCGTCAAAATTATTAACACAGCCAAATAATTTGTTAGTAATCGGATTAAAAAGTATTTATGTAAACACCTACATTTTAAAACAACTAAGTTGGCAAAACTCCAGAAATTTGAGTTGATCAGTGACATCAAATTTTTAAGCTAAGAAATTCAGTTAAACTTAAACTTAAGTTTAAGTAAGCAGAACTTGCGGTTTTATTTACATTTACATTTATGCATTTAGCAGACGCTTTTATCCAAAGCGACTTACAACTTGGGGAAACATGAAGCGATTGGTCATGAAGAGTCGAGATTGAGTCGATATTTATTACTTGTACATTTTAATTACTCTGAACATGAAATATCTGATTAAGCTTATTCATGCATTTAACTTAAAACGATAATGTCATCTCAATTAAAATATTTTTAGTGTGGAAACTTGGCTAGCTTTAGCTAGCGAATTCAATAAATGCTAAATTGCTAATTGGTAACAAAATGCTTTGATAGCACCATAGCAATTGCTGAGTGAGTGCAATATAAAATATTTAATATATATCTGTTTTTTAACCCTACAAAACCTCAAATTACACGCAGAAGCTCTTCTAAATTAGCATAACAAAACATTAAACACTACTAAATCTCCCGCTTAACACTAACCTTGCACAAAATTTTAGCATTTACTCTCTGTGTACTCTCTGAGTGTAATGGCAAAGCATGCTTTTCACTAGCCCATTTTCCGTTCAATTTAATTTGTCTAAATTAAAAGAAGTTAATAAAACATCAAAACAATTAAACAGTTTAGATTACTTCAAATGTGTCCGTTTTGCGAACTCAAAAGAAAAAGAAAGCTCCAAATACTCATAAGAGTTCATTTGATTGAACTCATTTGTTTAGTTTAAGTTGGCTCTACTCAAACCAATTGATTATTTTGAGCGTTAGGCTTTACAGTGCAGGTGAAAACATGAGATCTTCTCCTCTTTTGCAGTTTGGTGAACAGTGACTCATGGAACAACTCCGTTATGCTCACCATTTCCAAGAGCAGATCCATGTCCGCTTCATACGCTGCCTCCGCCACCAACCACATCTATAGCAAGAGCCGAAGAGGTAAAGCGCTCTGTGTGTGTGTGTGTTTGTCAAGTGAAAGGAGATAAATGGGCTTTGGCAGTGCCAGTGTGATGCCTCTGCTCTCTGACAGGTTACCCTTCTTCCAACATCTCACCTCTGGCTTCACCCTGCCACTCCCCTCCAGTCCAGGGCACTCCGGTCAACAGCCCCACCAACAAAAGCCCTTCAGTGGAGCTGCCTGACACAGAGCTTCCGCAGGGCGACGGCCCGCCGCCACGCAGCCCCCACAAAGCCTTAACCCACAGTCAGAGCGCCCCCAGCCCCACCACCACACACTGGGCGCCTCCTCCACTTTGTAGCAGGTAAAACTAAAGACTTGAGGTATACAAAGATGGTGCACTCCTATTACTATGAATGGGAGAAACACGCAATATGGCGGAATAAGTCCCACCTTCTAAATGAAAGAGCCAATCGCCAATTGGTAAAGTCACTGCAGCTGCCGTTAGAAGCTCCACTTGCTATAGAAACAGTCCAGCCGGAAGAATGCAGTTTTTGACATGATTTGAGCTTTTAGAAACAAAATGAATGAGATAGATGTCAGATTTCTGGAGCTGTACTTTCACGACTGAAATAGCATTTCAAAAATGGCCGCCGACTGACTCGCCTTAAAGGGACTTTTAATTCACTTTAATTTGTGCACTTATTGTGGAAATTCATTCAGTGTTGAAACTTGAAAGCAGACATGAGAGCACTGCATTTGTATTTGTATCTGAAAGCGTTGTCAAACGTGATAGTGATAAATAATTTTATATTTGCATATCTCATTCTTATCATTTAAATATTAATTTCATATCATTTTTGTGAATAACTCCAGCTGTAATTTATTACGCAAAATTATTATATTTCCCAAAATATTTAATAAATAAACATGCGAGTGTAGCGTCCACAGGATTTCTCTGTCTATTATTTTATATATGCATATAAATCATCTCATTCTTATCATTTAAATATTCATTTTATATCATTTTTTGGGGAATAACCCTAACTGTAATTTATTATGCAATTTTTTGTATAATTCTTTAATGTTTATCATATTTTCCTAAATATTTTAATAAACAAACATGCAGGTGTAGTGCCCACAAAACTCAAATCTATAATTTCATATTTACATATTAAACATTTAATTCTAATGAAATATTCATTTTCATATCTATGTGCTGCAATTTTTTTTTAATTATAATTTTGTATTATATTTTCTAAATGTATAACATATTTAATAAACAAATATCCATAGGATTTTTCTAAGTATAATTTAATATTTGCATATTAATCATCTCATTCTTATTATTTGCATGTTCATTTTATATCCATTTTTAATAACTCTTGCTGTAATTTTTTACACAAAATTTGTATTATATTTTCCAAAATATTTAATAAACAAACATGCACGTGTGGCACCCACAGAACTCAAATCTGTAATTTCACAATTCCTTACTAATAATGTAATGTACACAATAAGTGCAATGTATCAAATTATTAATTTAAATGTTAGTACATAGTAGTTAAGGCCACCTAATATAAAGTGGGTCCATAATTTTCATATCTATTTTTGTTAAAAATGCTTGTGGCTACTTATTTAAAATAATTTGGTATTATATTATCCAAAATACTTAATAAAGAAACATGCAGGTGTAGCGTCCACAGAACTCAAATCTATAACTTCATATTTGCATATTAATAATTTAATTCTCATATGAAATATTCATTTTCATATCTATTTTTGTAAAGATAGAAAAAAAAAACTTGCTGCAATTTATTTAAAACGAATTTTGCAATATATTATCCCAATTATTTAATAAACAAACATTCAGGTGTAGCATCCATAGAGCTCAAATCTATAATTTCATATTTGCATATTAATAATTGTAATTCTCATATGAAATATTCATTTTCATATCTATTTTTGTAAAGATAGAAAAAAAAAACTTGCTGCAATTTATAAAAAAAAAAAATTGTATTTCCAAATTATTTAATAAAAGAAAACATGCAGGTGTAGCGTCCACAGAACTCAACTCTATAATTTCATATTGGCATATTAATAATTTAATTCTCATATGAAATATTCATTTTCATATCTATTTTTGGTTAAAAAAAAACTTGCTGCAATTTATTTAAAATGAATTTTGCAATATATTATCCCAATTATTTAATAAACAAACATTCAGGTGTAGCATCCATAGAACTCAAATCTATAATTTCATATTTGCATATTAATAATTTTAATTCTCATATGAAATATTCATTTTTATTTCCAAACAACTTGCTGCAATTTATTTAAAATAGACAAACATGCTGGTGTAGCATCCACATAACTCAAATCTATAATTTCATAATTGCATATTACAAATTCATTTTCAAACTTAAAATATTGATATCATATGTTTTTAATAACAACAAAAGTTATTATATTGCATTCTAATTATTAGATTCGCTTCAGTTGCCTATCTTTTTGTCTTTTTGAGGAATTTTGCTAATGCAGATTCCATGCAGGGCTACTAATGAGTAATTTTGAGAGCGAACATCGAGTTAATATTAATTTCGAGCACAATTCATCACAAAACCACATGCTTGCCGTACCCAAAGATCTGAGTGTATCCTGTGGCCCGGGATGTTCTACAACAGTGGACTGCAGCTTCAGCCCATTATGTGGTTACTGAACAACCACTGATCATTAACTGTGAAAAATAACCAACACTCTGTCTAAATATTGATGGACATACAGATGGACATACATGGTCAGATCTGCTGCAGCGATCACTAATGTCCGGGCGATAAGACAAGGTCACCGTACCCTTGGCCCGTAATGAATGCTGGGCACAAAGGAACAGCTTGATTAGGTTCTGTCCGACCCGCTAATTCACAGAGCTAAACTAAACAACAGTGACAATGACTAGAGCGCCTGCGCACACAATCAGGACGGCTTTCTATTTTTAATTCAAAATATTAAAATATGCAATCATGAAATGCTTACGCCATCCACCATTTCCTAGCTTTCCTAACTCGCAAAGCATAAAAACATAAAGCCTAATGAGCAGATTCCAATGATAGATGATAGAAGTCAACACGAAATGGCATTTTTCATATCGTAATCTGACTTATTTCTGAGGGAAACGGGATATTCTGTGAGGGAGGAAAAGAGTGGAATGTGACTTGATTTTATTCTTTGGGAATTGATTCGGTTGTGAAAATGATGAAATTTGATGAAAGATTTTGAATTTTTTTATTCTATTATTTGGAATAACATTAACAGACAAATCATCCACAGTAAGACCAGGAACCTGTACTGAGAAAGTACATTGTAAAAAAAAAAAAATATATATATATATATATATATATATATATATATATATATATATATATATATATATATATACACACCGATCAGGCATAAAATTATGACCTAATACTGTGTTGGTCCCCCTTTTGCTGCCAAAACAGCCCTGACCCGTCAAGGCATGGCTTCCACTAGACCCCTGAAGGTGTATCTGGCACCAAGATGTTAGCAGCAGATCCTTTAAGTCCTGTAAGTTGCGAGGTGGGGCCTCCATGGATCGGACTTGTTTGTTCAGCACATCCCACAGATGCTCGATTCGATTGAGATCTGGGGAATTTGGAGGCCAAGTCAACACCTCAAACTCGTTGTTGTGTCTCCTCAAACCATTCCTGATGCATTTGTGCTTTGTGGCGGCGCATTATCTGCTGAAAGAGCCACAGCCACCAGGGAATACCGTCTCCATGAAAGGGTGTACATGGTCTCAACAATGCTTAGGTAGGTGGTACGTGTCAAAGTAACATCCACATGGATGGCAGGACCCAAGGTTTCCCAGCAGAACATTGCCCAAAGCATCACTGCCTCCGCCGCCACGCCTTCTTCCCATAGTGCACCTGTGCCATGTGTTCCGCAGGTCACACGCACACACCCGGCCATTCAAGTGATGTAAAAGAAAACGTGATTCATCAGACCACGCCACCTTCTTCCATTGCTCCGTGGTCCAGTTCTGATGCTCACGTGCCACTGTTGGTGCTTTCAGCGGTGGACAGGGGTCAGCATGGGCACCCTGACCGGTCAGCGGCTCTGCCGCCCCATACACAACAAACTGAGAGCACTGTGTATTCTGACACCATCAGAACCAGCATTAACTTCTTGAGCAATTTGAGCTCCAGTGGCTCGTCTGTTTTATCGGACCACACGGGCCAGCCTTCGCTCCCCACGTGCATCAATGAGCCTCGGCCGCCCATGACCCTGTCGCCGGTTCTCCACTGTTCCTTCCTTGGAGCACTTTTGATAGATCCTGACCACTGCAGACCGGGAACACCCCACAAGAGCTGCAGTTTTGGAGATGCTCTGACCCAGTCGTCTAGCCATCACAATTTGGCCCTTGTCAAACTCACTCAAATCCTTACACTTGCCCATTTTTCCTGCTTCTAACACATCAACTTTGAGGTCAAAATGTTTACTTGCTGCCTAATATATCCCACCCACTAACAGGTGCCGTGATGACGAGATAATCAGTGTTATTCACTTCACACCGGTCATAATGTTATGTCTGATTAGGGTATATGTCCTGCATAATATTTTAATGTTTAACAGGTTATTTAAATGTTTCTCTAGTGATAAAGGATGTTCATGAGCTGTTTAATTCATAAAATGTATTTAAATTAAATGAATTAACAATTAACGAAATCCATAAAATGATTCTATATGAATCACTGTATATATACAGTGAGGAAAATAAGTATTTGAACACCCTGCTATTTTGCAAGTTCTCCCACTTAGAAATCATGGAGGGGTCTGAAATTGTCATCGTAGGTGCATGTCCACTGTGAGAGACATAATCTAAAAAAAAAATCCAGAAATCACAATGTATGATTTTTTAACTATTTATTTGTGTGATACAGCTGCAAATAAGTATTTGAACACCTGAGAAAATCAATGTTAATATTTGGTACAGTAGCCTTTGTTTGCAATTACAGAGGTCAAACGTTTCCTGTAGTTTTTCAGCAGGTTTGCACTGCAGTAGGGATTTTGGCCCACTCCTCCACACAGATCTTCTCTAGATCAGTCAGGTTTCTGGCCTGTCGCTGAGAAACACAGAGTTTGAGCTCCTCCAAAGATTCTCTATTGGGTTTAGGTCTGGAGACTGGCTAGGCCACGCCAGAACCTTGATATGCTTCTTACAGAGCCACTCCTTGGTTATCCTGGCTGTGTGCTTCGGGTCATTGTCATGTTGGAAGACCCAGCCTCGACCCATCTTCAATGCTCTAACCGAGGGAAGGAGGTTGTTCCCCAAAATCTCGCAATACATGGCCCCGGTCATCCTCTCCTTAATACAGTGCAGTCGCCCTGTCCCATGTGCAGAAAAACACCCCCAAAGCATGATGCTACCACCCCCATGCTTCACAGTAGGGATGGTGTTCTTGGGATGGTACTCATCATTCTTCGTCCTCCAAACACGTTTAGTGGAATTATGACCAAAAAGTTCTATTTTGGTCTCATCTGACCACATGACTTTCTCCCATGACTCCTCTGGATCATCCAAATGGTCATTGGCAAACTTAAGACGGGCCTTGACATGTGCTGGTTTAAGCAGGGGAACCTTCCGTGCCATGCATGATTTCAAACCATGACGTCTTAGTGTATTACCAACAGTAACCTTGGAAACGGTGGTCCCAGTTCTTTTCAGGTCATTGACCAGCTCCTCCCGTGTAGTTCTGGGCTAATTTCTCACCTTTCTTAGGGTCATTGAGACCCCACGAGGTGAGATCTTGCATGGAGCCCCAGTCCGAGGGAGATTGACAGTCATGTTTAGCTTCTTCCATTTTCTAATGATTGCTCCAACAGTGGACCTTTTTTCACCAAGCTGCTTAGCAATTTCCCCGTAGCCCTTTCCAGCCTTGTGGAGGTGTACAAATTTTGTCTCTAGTGTCTTTGGACAGCTCTTTGGTCTTGGCCATGTTAGTAGTTGGATTCTTATTGATTGTATGGGGTGTGACAGGTGTCTTTATGCAGCTAACGACCTCAAACAGGTGCATCTAATTTAGGATAATAAATGGAGTGGAGGTGGACATTTTAAAGGCAGACTAACAGGTCTTTGAGGGTCAGAATTCTAGCTGATAGACAGGTGTTCAAATACTTATTTGCAGCTGTATCACACAAATAAATAGTTAAAAAATCATACATTGTGATTTCTGGATTTTTTTTTTTTTAGATTATGTCTCTCACAGTGGACGTGCACCTACGATGACAATTTCAGACCCCTCCATGATTTCCAAGTGGGAGAACTTGCAAAATAGCAGGGTGTTCAAATACTTATTTTCCTCACTGTATGTGTGTGTGTATATATAAATGTGAAAGAATGAGTCGCGACAGTGATGTGATGTTTGTTGTGTGTGTTGTAGCTGTGGAAGGCCGTACAGTAAACTGAGGCACGGGGACGGATCCACAGACGCAGGAGACAGAACCCAGCAGTCAGGTGATGCCGCCGTCATGTCTGACCGTCTCTGAATTAGCATTTAGATGCATTTCACTTATTATCCATTTTGCTGTTGTGATCTGTGATATTACAGCTCGATCCTCGATTGAATCTCTGAGTTAATAAGTATTTGGTGTCTTTACGATGCACAGAGTCTTTCTAAGCCGTCAGTCTGCTCAAACGTGAAATATTACGAGAGGCATAATCACGCTTTTCTAATAACCTTTCAGACGAACCGGTGATAATGTCATCAGACTATGACAGCACCTATGAGACCAACCACAGTGACAGCAGCGGCTTTGCACAGAACGAGGAAGACGGAGAGGGTCACAGGAAGCCCTGCGGGACATACCCGCCTCAGGCGCTCACGCTGGCCTCTCTCATACCACCCGAGGTAAACAGGGCTTCTGCAGGACAAATTGATTTTTTTATCACTGCTGTTTAGTTCAGGCAGGTAGATGGGGGTTTTTTCTTCTGCTGTTCAGTGTTAGAGGACCTGCAAGCGGCAGAAATACACACGATAAAGTGTTGCATCAGCATGCATCAAATATGCAGTATACGTTTTCTGCACACTGCAAAGAAATGATTTTCTTGCTCTGTGTTCTTGTCTAGTTTCCAGTACAAATATCTTGAGAGCTGTACTTGAGAAGCAAAATGGCACCTCTTTATGATATTTTTAAGCATGCACTCGCTTAATTTGAAAGAAAACAGGACTTCTCGAGCAAATGCATCTTGATTTTAAAAATGTATTTGTACTGGAAAACAAGACGAAAATACTGAGCAATCAAATCAATTTGCAGTGTGCAGAAAATGTATAATGCACGAAAAAATACGGCAATGGCATAAATAAATGAGTGTTATGTGCAATACTCGGAGCTGTTTGATCCTGTGAAACTAAACCTGTCATCAAAATATCATCTCTGAGCGTTTTTGCTTTGATGTGCTGGTGATTTGTTTTTGCTGTGGTTTGATGACAGACTCTCTTTGTGTGATGCCGTTTTAACTACCCTCTTTAGTAGTTTCATATGCGCCACTTTTTCAGTCAAGATGGCACAGTTTGTGACCTGAAATCATTTCCTCTGCAGGATAAGCCCATCTTGGCCCCAGAGCCCCTGGTAATGGAGGGACTCGAGCCTCTCATGAGTCAGATCAACAACTGGAACTTCCCCATCTTCAGTCTGGTGGAGAAAACCGACGGCAGATGTGGCTGCATTCTCAGCCAGGTGAGACACTGACATCTAGTGGAGATCGAGAGCGCATCTCACTGAGGGTGCTGTCACACGGGCAGTTTGGTTGAAAACATGAATTGCTTGAATGATTGGTCATGTGAGAGCTTGAACGAACACGTACTCCGTCTGGGATTGCGGTATATTAACTGGTTTTCTCTGGTCAAATTTGAACCGGTCCAATCAGCGAACAGAGGGAGTGGCTGAGAACGGTGACGTTGATGTCGTGCGCTAGTTTGAGATGACATATGTCACGACCAAACGTTAGCGACTGGTTATGGCAGATCCAGAGTGGCTCTGGGCAGATCTTCCAACTTCAAGAGTTTAAGGGTGCTTTCACATCTCTAGTTCGGTTCATTTGGTCCGAACCAAGGGCAAACAATTATACATTGTAGCATTTTTTCAGCTTTTTTGGTTCCTTTTCACACCACACTGATTGCTTTGGTCCGAACCAGTTGAAACGAACCAAAATGCAGTCACATGACAACATCCACATCACTCATTGGCCATGGTGTATTTCCTAAACTGCGTCTGCGCGGGCTGGTTTTGTCCCTGGCCATAATCTATTACATTGTTTGTATACACCACAATGTGCAAACAATACATTTCTATAATGAAGCGTGGATGCAAAATAGCGTTCAAATGCAAACGGCGATTCGGTCGTGTGAGTTTTCGAAAGTTGGGACCTAATATGGTCATCAGACCAAATTTCTATGAGGCTCCGCACCTCCTCACTACTCCAAGTTTGTCCGCGAGCTGCCATACTAAAGTGCAAACTGTCAACAAACACTTTCTCATCCCATAATGCACAGCGCAGCCGACTACAGCAGCTGGATAAGTCCAAAAATGATCAGTACTTTTTGCAGTTGGGTCTGTTCGAGGTCGGATCACGTTCTCACCACAAACAAACCGCTCCAGAGCCCGTTTGAAAGCGTACCGAGACCACCTCTTCTTCTTCTGGCTTGTTTGGTCCGCTTTTGGTGCGCACCCGAGTGCGATTGCTGCTTTCACACCTGACCAAACGAACCACACCTAAGGGGTAGTACGATTCAACTGAACTAAATGAGGCAGGTGTGAAAGCACCCTAAACTTCAAGTGGCTCTGTAGTCTGGTAGGACCAGGCTATGATATTTGGGCTTTTAAAAAAACAAACATATTTATTAAATAAACAAAATGAATCAAATCGTTATGGAAGCTTGTTTCCGCCATGGATTCAAAAAATGTATTAATTTAACTTTTTATCTCTGATTGTGTTTTATTTCTGATTTTGTCCTCAGAATTGAGGCTAGTTATAAGTCTGAATTGCGAGATAAAAAGTCACAATTACCTTTTTTATTTTTTTATTTCATGGCAGAAACAAGCTTCCATAGATTTGATTCCATAGAAACACATTTTATATAAATATACACACTACCAGTCAAAAGTTTGGAAACTGCACTATTTTGATTGTTTTTGAAAGAAGTCTCTTCTGCTCACCAAGGCTGCATTTATGTTATTAAAAATACAAAACAATAGCTGTAATATTGTGAAATAATATTAAAATGTAGAATAATTGTTTTCTATTTGAATATATAGTAAAGTGTAATTTATTCCTGTGATCAAAGCTGTATTTTCAGCATTACTCCAGTCTTCAGTGTCACATGATCCTTCAGAAATCATTCTGATATGAGGATTTGCTGCTCAAGAAACATTTATGATTATTATCAATGTTGAAAGCAGTTGTGTAAAAGATTTTTTTAGGATTATTTGATGAATAGTGAGTTCAAAAGAACAGCATTTATCTGAAATATTACGCTTTTGTAACATTGTACTACCGTTCAAAAGTTTGGGGTCAGTAAGAATTATTTTATTTCGTTTTGAGGAAAGAACTTAAAGAATACATGTATTGAGCAAGGATGCATTAAATGGATCAAGTGACAGTATAGACATTTATAATGTTGCAAAAGCTTTATATTTCAGATAAATGCTGTTCTTTTGAACTTTCTATTCATTATATAATCCTGAAAAAAAATTTACAAAATGATTTTCAACATTGATAATAATCATAAATGTTTCTTGAGCATCAAATCATCATATCAGAATGAATTTTGAAGGATCATGTGACTCTAAAGACTGGAGTAATGCTGAAAATACAGCTTTGATCACAGGAATAAATTACACTTTACTATATATCATGGGCGTCGGAAGCAAAAAAAATGGGGGTGGGTCCTCAGAATTGTTTTACTGGAGTAGATGCCAATAAGTACAAATATATTGCTTTGCTTGCTAAGCGTATAGTTCGGAAAGACAAAATTACGGAAATCGCCATATCATTGGAGTGTCAGTAGTGTAGGGGTAAGGCACACAGCATCTAGTTTTGACACAAATCGAATCGCGGTTCGAGTCCGCCTTTCGCCGAGCTCAATCTTCTCCCTTTTCCCATCACATATCAGATCGGAAAGGCATTTATTTTCAATAAAAATGAAGAAAATATTAGAAAAGTGGAAATAAAGCGTCTAACATGAGTTTAATAATAAGCGTTTATTGATTAGGGGTAGGTAAACAGACATGTGCTGAATGTTAGAGACGATAAAAGTGAGTGGGTCCAATATCACTGATCGTAAAAAGTGGGTGGGTCTTGTCCCACACACATACAATAGTTCCGACGCCCATGCTATATATTCAAATAGATAACAGTTATTTTAAATTGTAAAAATATTTCACAATATTACTGTTTTTGCTGTATTTCTGATCAAATAAACGCAGCCTTGGTGAGCAGAAGAGACTACTTTTTTAAATAGTCAATTGGTAATAAATATGATTAAATAAACTAAGTGTTTGTTTAAATGAAGCAACTTTATGTACGTCGTATTTGTTCATGTTTGTGTGTGTGTATATGAGGCTGTCAAATTGATTAATTGCGATCAATCACATTAACGTAAAGGTTTGTGTTTATATAATATGTGTATATGTGCGTATGTGCGTGTATAAATATATATATGTGTGTATTTGTGTATAAATACACACACACACACACACATATATATTATAAACATAAACAAACATTTGTTGCATGCAATTAATCGTGACAGCATATATATATATATATATATATATATATATATATATATATATATATATATATATATATATATATATATATATATATATATATATAT
>CM042245.1:54641133-54968633 GCA_023566225.1 Romanogobio albipinnatus | reverse complement strand
CCTGTCCGCACGCACGCTAGAATAAGTCACGTTAGAAGAAGAAGATGAGTGTGAACGATCTTTGCCGGTGTTGTAAAAAATAATTTAAGGATACACAGAGTACTCACCAACACCATCATCATTTCTGAGAGAAATAGTAAAGGTGAACGCATATACGAACAAGTTCTCCGTTTAGGATTAGACCAAATTCAACCCAAGCGGCTTTGATGACGTGGATGATTACGTTACTGTTTATCATCTGTCCATCATCGTCTAAAGCCCGCCCTGACAATTTCATTGGTCCGAACAGTTTCTGTTCGGGCATAATTACTTCTCTATGGATCAAGTCCAGACCGAACTGCCCGTGCAAAAAAAATTATGGGCGGGGCTAAGTTCGTCTGGCATTCAGGCTAATGCATTTGCATGTTTTAGCTTGTTGATGGCATGAATTAGCACATTGCTAGCTTGTTTAACGTATTGCTAGCATAAATTAACGTGTTGCTAGGATGAATTTGCAAATTTCTTGCATTTTTTTAGCATGTTGCTGCTAGCATGTTCAGTTAGAACAGATATAGATGCGAGTGAAAATGAGTTTGGTGGTTCTGTCCAGCTTGAAAGCCCTAGGAGGAGTTAGAGTCTAGAGGATGACACGGGAGTGGATTTTCACTCCTGTCCCGTCCCACACCCATAGAAAGAAATCTTGTCCCGTCCCACTCCCAGACCAAAGTTTAAAAAATAATCCCATCCCATCCCGCTCCTGGTAAATTGACTCCCACTCCCATCCCGCTCCTGTTTAAACTGACTCCCGCTCCTGTACCGCTCCCATATATTTTTTTCTTCAATTAGTGTTTAGTTAATACATAGAATTTGATTTAATCTGCTCTCCATCCTGTTCACACCATGTCTACAATAGTTTAATAAACCCAAACAGCACATAAAGCTGCATTTTACTAATTTATTGTTGAGTAAACAATACATTTATAGTTTTTTTTAATTACATGTTAACGATTTTCATCAATTTTTAATTGCGTTACATTGTAAGCGTATTAAAAGGAAACTACAAAATGGTGCATTTACTTTTTTCTTTTTTTGTCGTCTTCGCTATTGGTTGATTCCCGCTCCCGTCTGCTCCCGTTAACCATTTATCCTGTACCGTCCAAATCCCGTGATTAATAGCAAAGATGACTCCCATCCTGCAAGAATCCCACGGGAATCCCGTGACCCGTGGGATTCCCGAAAAAATGTCAGCCTCTATTAGAGTCAGACATTTTAGTCTCAGAAGAAGAAGTTTAAATAGCGTTTAAGTATAATTATATTTGACCAACCTTTCCCTCTTGACCAATGGACTACATGCAAAACTATTCCCGGGTTCTACTTATTACAGAGTTTATTAAAACAACAAATCATGATTGGTGAATTTCTGCACAGCATTATGGGTAATGTAGTTTTCACCAGGAATTCCACTGTTAAACACGATTGTAAAAAAAGTAATGATGCATAATCTAATCGATTAACAACCTCGTAGCTCACAGTCGGGCTGTCTTTAAAGGTTTAACTGTTCAAAATCAATCCGAGTTTTTACTTCCGGAACCGGAGTGGTGTGCTTTACTGTATATCGGTTGATCATTACAGTACATCAAGTGTGCATGTTCAGGATATACATCTTCTGATGGCGTCTCTCAGAGAGTCAAGGGCATGTTTGGATGCCAGCGATGATGAGTAATAAAACACTGTGTCTATTATTGTGAGGAACACGAGTGAGGATGACCCAGTTGTGTCGGGACCCCGTCACAGAGCTACAAAGCGTCATATGACCCCCCTTGGCCATATTCAGAGCATTTCAAAAGGGACCAGAAATTATTTGCTTCAAAGGAGCCTTCCCCCCCCCACCATCCCTGTTTCGTTTCTTGAATGATTCATTCTGAGTAGCACCTGACAGAACACAGCGCACATACATTACTCACTGACGTCACGGTTGCCATGGCAACGCGAGATCTTGCCTGTTGTTGTTCCGCTCTCATTGTTTATGCGAAGCATATGTTTTCACGCGGACTATATGATGCTTATCTAAACCTGCTTATTTCAGTACTGTAACCTGAAATAAATAATAAAAAAAAGCCCGGACCTCGCGTGCCTGGGTGTATTTCCCTCGTCCATGGGAAGGTTGACCTAGTTTTATAGTGGTTGAAGGTCTGTGAAGTATGTTTCTTTCCTCAACTGGAAAAATCCAATCAAGTGTGTCACTCCTCGGCTGTGCTTGAATATACTGAGCATACTGTCTGTAATATTGTTATTTGGTATAGATGGTAAGGATGAGTATAAAACAGCTGCTCAACTTCAAACTGGCCATCAATCAGATCGGATCAATGAGGAGCATTTCTGAATGAAATGTGTATTTGCACATCACTTCCTTTCACATGCTTTCTGGTTACATCAGCTCCCATGATGCTCTTCATCCACCGTCTATTGTAGGAGCTGCAGATGAACAGCAATATTACTTCAGAAGATTTCAATTGTAGCAAACAAGAAGGAAAACTAGTTTTCATTTGTAAGCAATACTGCCCTACAAAGGCAAAAGACCTTAACTCACCAGAATGTGAAACTGAGAAAAATGACTTTAAAGTTTTTTTGTTGTCCAGCCAATTGTATGACAGGTAGGACAGTGAAAATTTGCCAAGTAGTTGTCATAATTAATATATTTATCTACATTAAAAAAAACTTTAATGACAGACAGCAGAAGGTTTAATAGGCTGCTGTCACTTTAAGACGCGGATCTGACACACATCACATTTTCTCACAACTCTTTATGTTCATTTAAGACTTCATTTAACTCATTTAAGACTGTGCGTGCGAGGACACTCAACAAAACGGTCATTTTGGCTTACTTATTTGTGTTTTGTCCGTTCAGGCGTGGTCTAAAGCGGCTTTCGAGTGTGTGTGGATCACATAGACAGGAGATTCCCAGAAATGCACTGCCTTCTCTTTTGTGTCTTATCGCGCTTGAATGGTTTAAAAGCATTTGCATGAATAAGAGCATGATCATATAATGTTAATGTAACACGATGCTGCGTTAATTGTGTTAAATCATTTTAACACATTAAATTGAAAAGATGCATCGCATGCGCTAATTATGACAGCACTAACTTTCTTCATTCTGGTGTTTCAGGGTGATGAAGAGTCCAGCTTGGGCCTTCCCATAAGCCCCTTCATGGACCGCACGGCACCCCAGTTGGCCAAACTACAGGAGTCCTTCATCACACACATCGTCGGGCCTCTCTGCAACTCTTATGACTCTGCTGCCCTCATGCCTGGGCACTGGGTCAACCCTCAGCCCAAAGAGGGCGAGGATGCCGAGGAAGAGACGGATGAAGAGGAGGAGGAAGACTCACCGGAGGAAGACTCCTCCACCAGCTCAGAGCTTTCCCGTGAGTTCACATTTTTCTCCCTCTCATAATTTGCAGATCAAGTACAATATCTGATCGAAATAAGGCTACACTGTCAGTTTTTGGGATTGCCCACCGCATTTACTTCCAGGTGTGTGACTGTGAACATAACTGTATTAAGCACTCATATACTGGACTGACAACCGTATTTATCGTAAATTATGATCACAGTCTTTATTGCTCTGATTGCCCAATCAATAGAACCATTTCACATAGACATATTAGACTAAATTGAATTTACAAATGTTTCTGAACATATATAATATAATATAATATAATATAATATAATATAATATAATATAATATAATATAATATAATATAATATAATATAATATAATATAATATATTTTTTAAGATCAAATATGTATTTGCATTTATTTAATTAATTAATTTGTTTTTAATTTCTTTTATAAATGTTAAATATGATTTATGTGGATACCAAATTACTCAAGATGAAATAATTACATAAATAATGAATTCAATAAAACAACAATTTAAGTGTACCAGTTTATTCTGAAATAATAAAATCAATCAATCAATCAATATATAAATGTATCTATTCATTTTGTAAAATTCCATTAAAGCAGCACTAGGTAACTTTTCAACCTTCATAATATATTTTCAAGACTCTTGTGATGATACATCGACTTACAATATGTTGAATGACACGTCTGCCATAGCCTGACGGGGTCTGTATCGTTTTTAATCGTACTTTTAAACTTCGGGTTTCGGGTAGTAACCCGAGAAAAAAAGAACTACAAAATTCGACTGCTTTACGGCATATACGTCACTTCCTTAAATTCGGACGTGCGAGGGTTAGGGTTAGCCTACATAAGCCTATGTCTAAACGGCGTGTACAAGTTTGGTAGGGGCTACATTCTCGCAAGTAAATACATAAGACGTACAAAATCATATTTTAGGATACTGTAGGATACTGTGTGTCCGGGTGAAAAATACGGATAGCTCACTCAACGCAACTGGAGTCGATGCAAACACGGAGGCGATTGACATCAAACAGCCCGCACTTTATTCCCCGCGGAACCCCCCACAAGAGTCCGGCACAAACTCCACTTCCGTCCACAGCATTACCCAACAAAACAAAAATAAATGAATGTTAGCAACAGAAGACAGAAAATAATCCGCACACATGGGAGCTCGAGGCGCAGTGCACACACACACACACACAGAACGCAGGCGCTCCAACCGGGGCGAACGCTCTTAAAGGGGCCACACTAACATGTCTGTGATATTTGTTTATTTGTCTTGCCTCAAGCTATAATGCAAATCGACTTTTCAAATTTGAAGATTCATCTATGGTAGCTTGATATTATATTGACGATATATGGTTATTACCTACCACTCAAACATTGAATTGAAGTATCATATAGATTCTGTAAAACGGTAACCAATAGACTAGACTACTATAATGACGCTGGCTTGTAAACGTGAGCATCGCGATCATTTGGCGTTTGAAAAAAAAAATTAAACCCATGAAATTATATTAATATGACATGCTGAAACATATGCCACTGTACCTGGGATGAAGACATTTCACACAGGACGCAAGCAAAACACCAGCATGTAAACAACCGCAGTGTTCAGGGCTATCATAGTTGTCATGTCAACAAATGCACGTGCGATGCATCCCCTGATGTAGGATGACAGAGTTTACGACAGTAGTAGAGGACAATACTGTTTCCCAACTGTAGGGGGACCCCGAGAGCAAAACCTACCTAGTGCTGCTTTAAAACACAACATGTATTGTTTAATATATTTCACAATATCCTCTTTCACACACTACATTGTGTTTAAATATCTATTTTTTCATAACATAATGTGCTTTTTCAAAAAGCCGTTTTTCATAGGGTTAAGCAGACACGTTGCATGTCTATTTTTTAATTATTATTTACTTTTATAGGCAACATTTCTCGACAAAAATCGAATTCATAACTTAAAGCTGTTAGTCAAATAAGAAACTGTAATTCACAATACTATATATATTTTTAAATAAAATGGTAATATATATTTAATTTTTTTTGTTTAATTAATTTGTTTTTAGAATATTTTATTTATTATTTTTTACTTTTATATGCAACATTTCTCTACAAAAATGTAACTTAAAGCTGTTAGTCACATTAGAAACTGTATTTACAATACAATATATATATATATATATATATATATATATATATATATATATATATATATTATGTATATATTTAAGAAAAATGTATTATATTTATATATAAAATATTTATATTTATATATAATATAAATTATATAAATGTATACAGTATATACATGCAAATATTTCTTAAATATATACATGAATATTTATATAAACATAATAATTATACAGAGTACACACAAATATATTATGTAAACACAAACTTTTATTTTGGATGTGATTAATCGTGATTAATCTTTTGACAGCCCTAATATTTATATATATATATATATATATATATATATATATATATATATATATATATATATAAAGAGCGATAAAATATATTTTTGCATATTTTTTATTGAATCATATTATTATTATTTAATCAAGTAAATGATATAATAATTAATTAGATTTTTTTAACTATTTCTCTACAAAAATCTCTACAAAATTTCTCTACAAAAATCTATAACTTGAATCTGTTACCAATTAGAAACTGTATTTTTTTTATTGTATAAAGCGATAACATATCTTTTTGCTTTTTTTATTAAATCATATTACTATTATTTAATCAAATAAATTATTAATAATTCATTCAAATTTTGTATTGATTATTTTTCTCTAAATCATCACTTAAAGCTGCTAGTATGACAAACCCTTTAACACTCTCTTTATTTACTTTTTGCGTAGAGAAACCAGCACCCAAGAAACGACGGAAAGTGTTCTGCCCGATCACCCAGCACCTGCTGGAGAACCATGAGATGTGGAAGAAAGTCATTGCAGAAGAGTCCCAAAGCCAGACCGAAGAGGAGGAGTCCACATGCCTCAGTAACACCCCTGAGTCAATCCTAGCCATTGATGAAGAGGAGGAGGAGCCAGGGAGCAAGGAGGAGCCAACAGACGACCAGGAGGAGGGGTCAACAGAGGAGGAGGAGAGTCCTCTAACTGAAGAGACTCATGAAACAGAGGAAACAGATGGCGCGACTGTAGCGGAAGCAGACGGGACTGCGAAGCGAGACACAACAACTGTAGAAGACGATGCGGAGCTAATGGGAAAACGAGAGGAAACTGAAGACAAGGATCCAGAATGAATGACTTGCCGGTTTTAGACGGGAACATTGTCTGAAAGCTTTTTATAGGCAAGCAAGACTCCTAAGAAATGGTTGCCAGCACATCACTTAGACACAACACTGTAGATGCTTGGGGAACATGTGCCTAAAGGAAACAGGGTGGGAAGGGGTTTGTGGTGAACTATTAGCGGTAGACTCTCCTGTAAAGTGAGGTTTGATGCTAAAATTGACCAGGACATAGGGTTCTCCTAGGGGGGGGGGGGTTTCCTATATTTTCTAGACGTTATGTTGGTCAGTTTTGCAAGTCCTTCTGGCGAAACACCTCCAGCTGCACCTTAACCCCCCAAACTACGACAGGGGTCCCAGTGACCTGCAGCTACACAAGTTTTGCAGGCTCGTCCCTTCTCCTCGACAAGCGTTTCTGAGGAGCTTAGTGTCAAAGTCGGGAAAGCGAAATCAATCCACCATGACTCTCGCCAGCTCACGAATCCCATCATCCGCAGTGGACGAAAGCAAATGTCCCAGAAACAGCATGCGTTTGTGAAAAGGCTACACTATATGTTCCCGTGTCACTGCTCTTTCTTTTCCTTTCCAGAGGTCCTTTCTATTGCAAATGTCCCATTTCCGAAGGCGTCGTGCCGAATGCTCGTCATTCTCTTCCCTCACCGTTTTCCCTCGGCATTCCATTAGTCCATGAACTGAGATCTTGCATTTCTCAGGATCAGACTGTTTTTGGATAACGGTACAAGGATTCATTGGTTTTTACGGACTTTCTTGCAACTTTTTAATCTTTTGAATCTTGATTTGTGAGGACAAAGGGAATCTTTAGTTGTTTTTTAAAGTGTAATTTCTTCTAAACTTCAATGGCCTTTTTAACAATAGCCCAATTGTTGTTTTACCAGGTGATTTGATATATATATATATATACACACACATGTAGCACATCACATCATTCCTCTCGTTATCATTTACTGTCCGAAACTTTACGGACAGCCCCGTTTTTCTCTCCCCGTCAAGCGGAGCTTCTGTTCTTGCATTTAAGCTTCTTAGTAAAGTTTTGAGAGCCGACTAAACTGCTCTGGCAAGTTTCACTGATCAAAAGTGCGGACTGGAGCGCACAGGAGAGCCTTAGGCTCCCGCATTCCCCCGCAGTCGCATGTTCTCCCTCAAAACAAGGCCGTGGTTATGCTTCACAGTCGTCTCACGCAGCCGCCGCGGTAATGCAGGCAGGCATGTGAGCGACTGCGAGCTCCTCAGCCCAGGGGATGAGACGCAGAGCGCCGTACCTCTCACATGAGCGGACCCGGAGACCATGTGCCACATGTGAGATACGGGCACCGGTCGACACGGCTGTCCGCGCTGGCCTTTGATGTGCCGAACGAGGCAGATTGCTCATGACGGCGAGATGAAACACTTCTGCGGGCTTAATCACCTCGAGTCCGATGTTTAATCAGGCCGAGTCCAATGCCTTCAGTCACTTTGAAGGAGAGCCAATTAAAAGCACGTAGGTAGGAGGCGACGGTCATGTGATTTGGACCCATCTTTGAAACGTCCCCTTCGATCGCAATGCAGAGTAAGCCTTAATATTATCAGGCAACGTGGTGCAATGTAGTTCAGCGAATTATTTAAGCAATACCGACCCTATATTGTACAGTAGATTGGTAGCGTTTCCAATTGCACTTTCTTTTTGTTGCTGTGTAACTATCACACAGCTCAAGCGTGTGTGTGTGCCAAATATGACTTCAAATCCATTCTCCCCAAAGTATGAAAACACCATTTTTGTTCACCGTAGCTCAGGGGTGTCCAACGCTGCTCTTTGGAGGGCCACTGTCCTGTAGAGTTTAGCTCCAAATTGCCTCAACACACCTGTCTGGTTTCTAGTATGTGTTGGAAATCGCCCCCTATACCCTCATTCACTATTCCCTACATTAGTCCACTAATATAGTCCACTTGAGGGAGTGAATGAAAGGGAGTGAGTGAGTTTGGACACTGGGTGCGCCGCTTTTGAATAGATTTTCGCTTTGAAACTTGGCAAACTGGCATCTCTAGTAGTAATGAATGCAATTTAGTAATCAATTAAAAAGTAATTTATACCTGTATGATATTACACTGTACACTCTAAAAAATGCTGGGTTAAAAACAACCCAAGTTGGGTTGAAAATGGACAAACCCAGCGGTTGGGTTAAATGTTTGACCAACGTGCTGGGCAGTTGAACTATTGTCTAAAAATTACTATATGGCTGGCTTAAAATGAACCCAAAATAGGTTGTATATTAAAAATCAGACACATAATTATTAGAGGCAACAATAATAATCAAAAGGTGAACATTTAGTTATTAATAAACAATTTAATAAATGTTTATTTTTTAGCGGTTTGGGAAATGGATGGATGATTCACCTACAGGCGCCATCTTCTGGTCAAATGCGGGACTTCATTCGGCACGTCCCTCACAGTGCATTGTGGGTATTCTCTAGCTTATTGCGGTGCATTATGGGATTGAATGAGTGCACTCGATAGCGTCCACTATGGTTTCGGACACCACTAAAAAGAACTGTCCCCTCATATAGTGTCCTATATAAGGGGTGATTATCGGACACAGCCCTTGATGTGTTTAATTAGGGTTGAAGTGGACGGACAGTGGCCCTACAGGAGCAGGGTTGGACAGCCCTGCTGTAACTGGTCTTCTCAGTAATTGGAGGAGCATGTAAAGGCCATGTGTGCTTGTGAGTGTGTGTGTGTGGCGGCAGTGTGAGTGCTTTTTATTTGTACATGGCGTCATTTTTATTATAATTCTGCATTAGGCCGTAGATTTGTAACCCCCAGGCCAGAGATATTAACCCTTTGGTGCATGATTTATTAAATCACAAATAATAGTCTTAATGTTTTTATTACCCTTTTTTAAAAAAAAGAAAAAAATGAAATCCCAGTCTTTTTCCAAAAATAACGCATTTTGAGAGCGTTACTGTCCACTGCAATAAAAGATAGTAGTTACACTTGCTGCATCACTTTAGTTTGCCATTTTGAATTTGTTCTCATAATAAAAAATAGAATATAAAACACAATAATGTATGGTTAAGTGTGAAAGGTCTTCACCTTAAAAATGGCTTTTAAGGATCTGTGCACTGTTGTGGACGTCATGCATCAAAGTTGTTTTCGCTCTATCCCAGCTAACAAAAATATCAAATGTTCTCTAATCGTTCGAAACGTCCAGTTTATTAAATGTTTTTTCTTGGTTATATGAACATTGCATTTGATTATTTTGCAAACGTTACAAGTAACATTTAAAAATGTTCCGTGAAAAGAGTTCCATGAACGATACACTGTAAACCCTAATGCTCAAAATTGTTTTGGATTAATTGGTTTGAGTAGAGCCAACTTAAATAATCAAATGAGTTCAATCAAATAAACTTTTATGAGTGTTTATAACTTTCTTTTTCTTTTGCGTTCACAAAACGGACACATTTTAAATAATCTGAATTGTTTCATTGTTTTGAGTTTTGTGAACTTTTAATTTAGACAAATTTAAATGTAACTGAAATTGATTTCTATTTCCCAGCATGCTTTGCAATGACACTCGAAAGGGAGAGTATGTAATGTAAAGTTATGTAAAGTATGTAAAGTTATGTAATGATTTTTCTGATAGATTAGTGTTAAATTTCCACTACTAAAAATATTTAAATTGAGATTACATGATAAAAGTTGTATGAATTAGCTTACTCAAATATTTTACGTTTAGCGCAATTTAAAAAATCTGCCAGTTCTGCTTACTTAAACTTTGAATTTCTTAACTTAAAAAAAATTGATGTAAAGGATTATCTCGATTTTTTGGGGTTTTGCCAATATATTCGGATTTACTCTACAGTGTATATAAATATTGTTTTTGTGCTAACGTTTTGAGAACATGATCATAGACCAAATAACTTAGAACGAATGCTCTATTAAAGGTGCACTATGTAACTTTTCCGTCCGCTAGAGGTTGTCTATTCAAAACAAAGGTGTAGTTTGATGACGCCACGTTTGAGCGCAGACTCTTGGGACATGAGGTCTTCACCTCACAGCCGGTGGGAAATAATCGGGATGGGACTCGGGCAGAAATCATGTTCATGGATGTGATTGTTAATGTTACTGTAGTCTGAAGCAGAGCAGGACTGAGTGTTGTGTTGTTAATGAGATGAACACAACACACGCCTCGCGAGCAGCGGGACTTTTATTATGGCACAGTCGCCGACGCCACTTCCGCTTTTCCGGTCATCAGTGTGAGGTAACGCAGCTCTGTTGATCATATTAGACACATCTGAGTGTGTTGATAATGATGTTACGACGTGACTCTGTGCGTTCTCTCAGCGGCTGCTATGACACTTGTTCACACTGCAGTGAGAGTAAAGCGTTTCTGCAGAATAAAACCGGAAGGGGAACGCAGATATGACGCCATCGACAGGCGACTCCCTCACACGTCCCGGTTCCTTCCGGTTAAAATAGCAATTTCTCACGATTTGCAAATAGTTGGAAACATTTGGGATATTGTAAGTACTCAACTGAACAAAATATATAACACTGGCCTAGTGGTTTTTGGATATTTTACTGCAAAAATGTTACATAGTGCACCTTTAATGCTCTATTACTGGAAGAACTTTGAGAGAACCTTGCCAGAACGTTCCCTGTTAGCTGGGATATTTCCCGAAATAAATTGAACGGATAACATCAAATCCCCCTAAACACGTTATTTCCCAGTTTGACATTATGGAAGAATCTATTATGCAATATGGCTCCGCTCTTCATCTTACTGTTGGATGATGGGAGGCCCACTCTGTTTGAACAATGTATGTCATTACCAAGTGATTTGCATAAGAGCGGTGGGCACATGTTGGGAATTGGCTTGCTGCGAGTCTTTGACGATCAAAGGTCATTGCTAGTTTTTCAAACCCAGAATCATCAAAGACAGGTCCATTATTTCCGATTTGCTTCCGCCCATACAGTATTCAGAGAGACTTAACAAAAACTGTGGAATTAGCCAGCGATCCTACACATTTGATGTGCTTGTGCGTGTGCTTCACGGTTGCGCGCGTGTGTGTGTGCGTGTGTGCGTGTGTGTGTTGGCATGGCAGCATGCGCCCCTGTCCTACACGTGCCTCTCATTGGTCGGTTTTCAGCTCTGATCTGCATTTGGTGGCTCCTGGACAAACCACATTATGTGTCATTTGACTAAATTCTTCTTTTTCACACATAACAGATGCCCCTAGGAGTGAAATATATTGCAGTCTGTACAGTTCAGCTCAAATACCCGCACAGGTATTGCAGAAATGCACGATGACTTGGGTCGCATCCCTCCAGATTTGTTTAGTTTTTTTTCCCTGAGAGGTTGCACGTCATGATGGTTTTGATATTTTTCCTCTTCGTAGCTCGTTCCTTCATCTTCAGCTGTACGCGCCATCTGATAACCGTGTGGCACCCGTTTCGTTCACCTTGAGAACCAAACAAGCTTTACACCTCTCTGAGAAAGAGAAATTTGACTTGTACTTTTATATATATATATATATATAGTCGGCACTTCACTGACAAAATAATTATTTTTCTTCTCACTTGTATCTTGCACTTAACACATGTAGCAATACCTATAGAAAGGGGAACTGTGTAAATCACCAGTATTCGTAAAGTGAAATATTCATTTTATCGCTGATTGTTGTTCCATTTTGTACAAAACGATATTGTGTACAGGTTAAAAATGAAACGAAACAAAAACAAAGCCAAAAAAAGGGACGAAAAAGATGAAAACGACAACAGAAGTCTTTTAGATAAACATTATTTATTTTTACTGTTTTGTAATTTAGACACTATACTGTAGCTCCTCTATTGCCAGACTTACTGGAAGTGCCTCTTGGTATAATGTAACATACAGAAAAATATATATTGAGATTATTAGAACCTGTCACAAGCTGAACATTGTGGATGTTGTAATGTGAATACAGTTTAATAATACGAGTGAAATACTGTGGTACCGAATGTCTCCGTGTTCTTAATTATTTATTTCTTGCTTCATTGATTTTCACCCCTAAGGTTTCCGAGGGTAAAAACATGTATACAGTTGTCTAGAAAATGGCTCCTGTCTCAATCGAAGTCAAGGTAAGATCCCCACACCCATTATGCCAGGTCTTAAAGGGATAGTTCACCCAAAAATGAAAAGTAGCCAATGATTTACTTTCTTCTTTCAGACGAATACAATCGGAGTTATGTTTAAAAAAAAAAAAAAGTCCTGGCTCTTCCAAGCTTTATAATGGCAGTGAATAAGCCCATAAAAGTGCATCTATCCATCATATAACTGCTCCACACGGCTCCGGGGGGGTTAATAAAGGCCTTCTGAAGCGAAGCCACGTGGAGCACTTTTATGATGGATAGATGCATGGACTTCGAAAGAAGCAGGATACAATATGCACTCAACTTCACCAAGCTCATTTAAAACACTATGTTTATGGTGGGTGCCAACTTGATGTTGAAGCGGTGAACAGAGTTCAACAAATAAGCCGGCGTTCAGCGTGAAGTATCATGGCACATTGTTTGATTGTGTTCTCAAAGAACGAAGAGAAAGGACACTTATATAAGTGGATTACGAACAGGGCTTGAGGGACGTGTTGCTTTCAACTCATTAGTAGCGGATTTGACTAAAACCATAGTTTTCTTTTTTTATGCTGACAGCCACAATGTTCTGAATCAGCCCTCTAAACGTCAGCTTTTTAGACGTACCTTGCGATTAGTCGTGTCCCTGGCATCCGTGTGCATTTCCTACAGCTTGAGGTGTGTGTAACGCATACTTGCACATCTCGCTGCATTGCACGGAAGGAAAGCTCACACCATATCTCTTCACTGCTTTATTCTCTGTTTCCAATGTGATCTACAGGAAGGCTACTGTAATCTGGGTCATTATTGTGGTTCCTTTCACCACTTTAGCGGAAATTTACTGTAGCTCAAGCAGTCGAGCATGGCTCTAGCAAGGCCAAGGTCACAGGTTTGATTCCCAGGGGGTGCATGAACTGATAAAATGTATATCTTGAATGCAATGTAAGTTGTTTTGGATAAAAGCATCTGCCATAATAAATGTAAATGTAAATTCTGTTCTCTTAACCACTATGCACTTTACCAGAAAAATCGGAATCAGAATTATTTTCTAATTTAGAGTCGAGGAAAACGCCCCCCCTTAAGTAACTTTTCTGTGAAACAAAAGTTGAATATGTCTAGATTAGTTATCCTAGTTGTCAGCGATAATGACCTTAGTTATAAACCAAGTATGAAAAGTATACAGTTTTCATAATGTTTTTGTTTTTTTTAATTACTCCACAGGTGGGGTAAAATGCCCCCACTCTGACAAAGCAATTTGCTTAATATGTTTATAGAAAAATCAGAGTACATGCATGTTTTAGCTTAAAATTAAAAAGTATATATATATATATATATATATATATATATATATATATATATATATATATATATATATATATATATATATATATATATATATATATATATATATATATATATATATATATATATATATATATATATATATATATATATATATATATATATATATATATATATGTGTGTTAGCTGATGCTAACTGGCTGGCTAACTAGCTAGCTGATGCTAATGTGAGGTAATTTTTAAATATAAAGTCCAAATATTTTAATTTAACCACCTAGTTCGATTACATTGGATGGAAAATCAAAGAATGTGATGTTCAGAACATGCTAACTATAGTATTTATGATAGTGGGAAGCCCCCAGACTAGACTATGTTTGAAAAAAACCCCCCAAAAAACATGTAATTCTGGAAAATAATTATATTTTCCTTAAATAACAAGTAGCTAATCCCTAACTACAGGCCTTGCTCTTCTCATATCATATATAACTGTGATGTTATGCAAAACAAGCTATAGAAAACTTTTTTTCTTACTGTTAAAAATGATATATCTTAACGAGAAATCGGTTTTCCCAGTGTAAGCTTTGCAGTAGTCAACTTGGTCCATAGCAACAACAAAAACGTATCTTGATTTTATCTACACTCTAAAAGAAAAAGGTTCTATATGGCACCAAAAATGGTTCTTCGTCGTAATCATAGAGGAACCACTTTTGGTGCTATATAGCACCATGTCTTAACATGTTCTGTATATGGTAGCGGTGCTATATAGCACCTTAGTCAAAGAACCGGTGAAGAACCTCTGAAGAACCGCTGAAGAACCACTGAAACCACGAAAATTGGTGCTATATAGCACTTAAAAAAGTCAAGAACCATTTTTGGTGCCATATAGAACCTTTTTTTTTTTAAGAGTGTAGCTGATGCTAATGTGAGGTAATTTTTAAATATAAAGTCCCAATATTTTAATTTAACCACCTAGTTCGATTACATTGGATGGAAAATCAAAGAATGTGATGTTCAGAACATGCTAACTATAGTATTTATGATAGTGGGAAGCCCCCAGACTAGACTATGTTTGAAACCCCCCCCCCCCCCCCCCCCCAAAAAACATGTAATTCTGGAAAATAATTATATTTTCCTTAAATAACAAGTAGCTAATCCCTAACTACAGGCCTTGCTCTTCTAATATCATATATAACTGTGATGTTCTGCAAAACAAGCTATAGAAAACTTTTTTTCTTACTGTTAAAAATGATATATCTTAACGAGAAATCGGTTTTCCCAGTGTAAGCATTGCAGTAGTCAACTTGGTCCATAGCAACAACAAAAACGTATCTTGATTTTATCTACACTCTAAAAAAAAAGGTTCTATATGGCACCAAAAATGGTTCTTGGCTCGTAATCATAGGGGAACCTTTTTTAGTGCTATATAGCACCAATTTTGGTGCTTCAGTGGTTCTTCAGCGGTTCTCCAGAGGTGCTATATAGCACCTTAGTCAAAGAACCGGTGAAGAACCCCTGAAGAACCGCTGAAGAACCACTGAAGCACCAAAATTGGTGCTATATAGCACTAAAAATGGTTCCCCTATGATTACGAGCCAAGAACCATTTTTGGTGCCGTATAGAACCTTTTTTTTTTTTGAGTGTAGAGGAACCACTTTTGGTGCTATATAGCACCATATCTTAGCACAGGGGTGTCCAAACTCGGTCCTGGAGGGCCACTGTCCTGCAGAGTTTAGCTCTTACTTGCTTCAACACCTGTCTGGAAGTTTCTAGTATGCCTAATAAGACCTTGATTAGCTGGTTCAGGTGTGTTTAATTGGGGTTGGAACTAAACTTTGCAGGACAGTGGCCCTCCAGGATCAGGATTGGACACCCCTGTCTTAGCATGTTCTGTAGCAGTGCTATATAGCACCATAGTTAGCGGTGCTATATAGCACCTTAGTCAAAGAACCGGTGAAGAACCTCTGAAGAACCAAGCACCAAAATTGGTGCTATATAGCACTTAAAAAGGTTCCCCTATGATTACGAGCCAAGAACAATTTTTGGTGCCATATAGAACCTTTTTTTTTTAAGAGTGATAGTGGTTATTTTGGGAAAAACAGAAGGGGGGCGTTTCCCCCCACTCTACCCTAATTCCAAAATTTCATTACACATTTAAGTAAAAAAAAAAGAAGCTGCATGGGATATTTTTGGTTAAAATAATATTGAGCAAGTGCTTTAAAATTTTTAAGTGTTTAAAAAATGTCTCATTGCCGTATCGCAATTCACAATGGCAAGCTTATAAATAATGATTTATAATTAAAGCAGTGGGTCGGATATCGCGGGAAATGTCAGCGTCACGTTAGTGTGTGCGCAGTGATGTCACGTCCGAGAGGAAAAAGTCCGTCAGCGCGTGTTTGGTGCGGCGCGAGTTTTCTTAATAGTTGTGATAGCCATGATGACAAATGAACAACACAATGGATTGTTTAAAAAACAACCACCTGAGGAGGCATTCATTGTACAAATAAGCCTCATTCAGAACAGTTTACAAGCAAAAAGGGAAGGTGACAACAAAACCCAATGCCACTCAAATGAACACAGGACTGCTTTTCGGAGATGGGGATAACTCCGAGACTTCAATGGATTTAAAACCAATCCAGATATGGCGTTTTTCTTTCTAGACAGGTAAGACATCTAGTGATATCGTGCACAATTACGAGACGACAGCCGTTCATCTAAATTATGCGTTTCTATTGGCGCATTCAAAAGTCATGTCGGAAAGATCGTATTTACAAGTTTAACGCACATGACCACAATGTCGTTAATACGAGTGGGAAGCTCGGAATTTTCTTTAAGCACCGATGTTTACTATTTTGGGGCGTGTCAGTGAGAAACATCGCGGTATAATAGTACTTAAAGGTAATTGTCAGGCTTTTCTGTATACAAGCTAATATGATAACATTGTAATATAACATGTAACAATAAAGTTTAATTGATTAATAAGCAAAAGTACACCTGATGCACTTGTTCTTCAATTTTTAGTTAAAAACCTTTTTTTGTAGTTAATTAAGAGAAGGTACACCGCCATCTAAAACCTTTAAGTATACTTCGTTTTTGTTTCGCGTATGGGCACAGATAAACGCACAGCCTTGCAAAGTTTTGACTCTTCCGCGTACACAGGCTTTCAACCATGGGCGTCGGAACCATTGTATGTGGGTGGGACAAGACCCACTTTTTACGATCAATGATATTGGACCCACTCACTTTTATCGTCTCTAACATTCAGCACGTCTGTTTACCTACCCCTAATCGATAAACACTTATTATTAAACACGTTAGACGCTTTATTTCCACTTTTCTAATATTTTCTTCATTTTTATTGAAAATAAATGCCTTTCCGATCTGATATGTGATGGGAAAAGGGAGAAGGTTGAGTTCGGCAAAAGGCGGACTCGAACCGTGGGTCGATTTGTGTCAAAACTTGATGCCATGTGTCTTACCCCTACACTACTGCTGCTCTAAATGATAAGGCGATTTCCGTAATTTTGCCTTTCCGAACTAGACGTTTAGCAAGCAAAGCGGTATATTTGTACTTAATGTAAATGGCATCTACTCCAGTAATAAAATTCTGAGGACCCACCCACATTTTTTTTGCTTCCGACTCCCATGCTTTCAACGCAGTTTTGTGTAATCTCTCGCCCATTTAATTACTGCATAAAACTTAAATGCGCATGTGCGACCTGGGCGTACAAAGTACGTGTGGTTGCAAAAATCTGGCGGTGTGCGTTCAGTATGCATGTACTATTCTGATGGCAAAATTTGTGTCACGCGCACTATTTGCTGACCCTTGCTTGCGTGTAAAAAGTGAAGTATACTTTGGCCTTTAAGCCGTGGTCACACTAGACTTTGAGCATGCGAAATTTCTTTGGACACTTCAATGGTCATTACTTTTTTATAGAGGTCGACCGATTCATCGGTTTTGCCGATTAATCGGCACCGATAGTTGATTGGTGGAGCAATCGGTTATCGGCACAAATCCACACCGTCCATTGTTGGAGGGGCTGAGACGTGTGCGCTGTTATTACAGTGCAAGAGCTCTGAGAAGGGTCTGTTGGGCATTTATATAGCACGAGAGTGGCCTCTATAGGCGAAAAAAACCCCTCATGTGTGTTGTTTACATTTTCACGTGAGGCTGCGCGCTGCTGAACGGAGAGCACACGCTGCACAGAGAGCGCTGACACTGCAGATGTTTAAAACACGACAGCGAAACGGTATGAATACAGAGCACTACAGTACTTGTTGCCAAATCAATATAAAGTAATTCATTTCTTGACTAGATGCTGCATTAACAGGTAAAGAACAGCAGTGTGTGTGTGTTTGAGAGGCTGAGAGGACGCTAACATTAGCAGTACCTCAAGCAGTTAAAACAATGTGATAAAAACACATCCAAGTCCGACCCAAATGTTAAAATTAGTGATGTGAGAAAGCAAACTGCATCTTCATGCTGCCGACAGAAACATAAACAAAGCAGAGCATTCGTTTTTTTATTAGATAATCTCCTTCTAAAAAAGCAGACTGTTTAGATTTACGGTATATGAAATTGTAACACTACAATAAGATTCCATTTGTAATATTGACTAAGGTTAATAAATGCTGTGGAAGTATTGTTCATCGTTAGTATGTTAATTTCAACATTAAATTGTTTGAATTTTTATCTGTTAACCTTGGTTAGTGCACTATGAACTAACATGAATGATCAAGGTACAATTGTATTGCTTCTATTAATACATGCTGTAAAAATGCATAATGCATATAGTTCATAGCATAGGGACTTGCAGTGTTACCTATGAAATGTACATGCATGTTTCTAGGTTATAGGTAAAAAAACTAATTTGACCTGTAATATTTTAATGTTTAAATTATTTTCTGAAGAATTTGTTGTTAGAACTTCTCATTTTAATATTCATATTTATATGTTAATTTAGCAAATTTTTTTATATTTTTAAGTTAATTTAGTAATTTAGCACATTTTCAAAGTCCAGCACTGTTTTAATTATGTTTTTTTATCCAGTATCCATTTTAAAAACTATCGGTCGATTAATCGGTTATCGGCAAGTGCGGTCCAACCTAGTTATCGGTATCGGTAAAATCCACTATCGGTCGACCTCTACTTTTTTTATAAACATGTATTATTCAGCATATAACGATTAATAATATATAAAATATACAATCTACTCAATTCAGCTAATAGTTCAAGGAAACTTTTCGCACAAGCTTACATTTCTGGTCTGACGCACTTGCATGCGTATAAATGGAAGTCAATGGAACGAAAAGTGCAGTGTGACCATCCCTCCGGCGAAAGTGACTTTATCGTACCCGATGTCATCAACATGTTTTCCCACCTCGTAAACAGATAATTCCCATGAGGACTTGAACACACACCATATGACTCACTATCAGTGCTAAAACGAATCTGCAGAAGTCAGGTGATTGAAGTCGAAGTTTACCAGTTGTAGTTAGGAGTTCTACGTGAACGCTTTTTACAAGCCTGAATATTTCGACTTTGCGTAAACGCACCTTTATGTCGACTGTCTGTGTTCCCTACATTTCGTAACATTATTTACTTTAAAACAGTTGTTTTGAGACAAAACAACAGTGGGAAGCCATTTCTGCCATTTCCAACTCGCGTAATTACCAAAAGTACTTTCCTCCGCGAGTAACCTCCGCAAAACCGGGGGCCAAATATTCCGTACTGCAGCTTTAATGGAGGTGAAGTGACAAATCAGGTCCTCCTTGATATCAGGTCTCTGTTAGGACCCCCATTGGCTCAAGTTACTTTTAATAGGTACTCTCTTTAGCGCCTGATTACAATTCCTACAAAATCATGTTATGATAAATGCTGTTTGAATGACCATTAATGTATGTGTTGGTTAGCTTATGTGTACTAGCATAGCATACAGATACCAGAATTAAGATATCTTAGTTAATACACGCATTTTTACTTACCCTATATAAGCCGCCAATGTCCCATTATGGCACTGAAATCTTGCGTTGATTCGGGACCCGAGTCTGCGCAGTAGTGAGCGTGAAGTGGAGCCACGGTGTCAAGGCCCCGCCCACACTCCCGCAGAATCAGTTAGTACAGTTTACTGCAGGACTACTCATTATGTTGTGAAATAAACAGTTATGGAAATCCAATCTCCTCCCCAAAATCCTGAAAAAAGTCAGTTGATGCCTCGGTGACTAGTTCGATCAGAGAAGCTGTCAATCATAACGTCAAACCCCCATTTTTATAGCATCAAATAACAAATAACTAAACCAAACTTATTTTTTTTTAAAAACCGAACACTTGAACTAACATCAGCGTGATAAAAACGGCCTATAATGACACAAACCAATGTATTTGAAGTGTAATTTGACTGTTTAGTTTGTCTCACGTCCCATTGGATTACACAGAGGGGGCGGGGTTTATGAGCTATACTTGGACTAGCCACATGGGGGCGATCAAAACGCTTTGGCTTCACTTTTCAGGACTTGTGTGGCACACTTGGTATTCACAATCATCTTTAATGTAATTACGTGTTAAATGATCAAATATTTCATTTAAAAAAAGAAATGTAATGTACAATTATTTACTTAATAGGCTATTATTATAATTTATTAATTGATTAACAGTTATTCAAATGATAAATGTTTTATTATGCACTAAATAGCTATAAATGAATATCATTCATATGTACTGAGTATAATCATTAACTGATAGTTGATAGAGACCCGATTTCAAGGAAGTTTGTCTCGACAGCGGCACAGAAAATACGTAATTTCTTCTCAGTATTTATTCTTCATTTTACGCCACAACTGTTGTTTAATCTTATCTTATACACACGTTCTGCCTGTGCTGTGATCGTGTGCTGAAGTCCAGAAAAACAGGATTCGAAATGACGCTCATATGACGTGAGGGTAGTCACCGTGCCAAAGGTTTTGCTTGTGTGTCATTCCTGATCCAATTTTAAGCTGTTCTCATCCCCTGATCCTAAACTGGGTGTCTGGAAGGTTAATTGCAGTGGGAACCAAGCTGGCTGTGTGCTGGTCAAGAGCGTCCCTCACATCCTCTGACCAGTGTAAGAAGTCTTAAGCACTTTCACTAATTGGAGCACCTGCTTAATGCACATCAGACTCCCGATCAATAGAGGAGTCAATCCTTCTGTAGCTGCGACAGTGTCCATCATTGGGAACCCTAGAAGGCCCTGTAGGTTCAGCTACATTTATGTTTGCTTAAGTGTCATTGTTACTATCACGCGGGGTGATTTGAACCAACACTACCTTTATTACAGCAGTGCAAAGCATTAGAATTATTTTTTTCTGTTCAAAATAGTGCATCAAACGCATAATATTCCAACATCACACACTGTAAACCCTAACGCTCAAAATAATTAATTAGTTTGAGTAGAGCCAACTTAAATTTAACAAATGAGTTCAATCAAATGAACTTTTATGAGTATTTATAACTTCCTTTTTCTTTTGAGTTCACAAAACTGACACATTTGAAGTAATCTGAATAGTTTTGAGTTTTGTGAACTTGTTTCTTTTAATTTAGACAAACTTAAATTTAACTGAAAAATGGGCTGGGATGTCTATTTCCTAGCATGCTTTGACCTTGACACTCGAAAGGGAGAGTAAATGCTAAAATGAAGTGTTATATCATGTTTTTTACTGTGTAAGAAGTGGGTATTTAGTAGTGTTTAATGTCTTGCTATGCTAATTTAGCTTAGTTTAAAGGTCCCGTTCTTCGTGATCCCATTGTTCAAACTTTAGTTAGTGTGTAATGTTGCTGTTAGAGCATAAATAATACCTGTAAAATTATAAAGCTCAAAGTTCAATGCCAAGCGAGATATTTTATTTAACAGAAGTTCCCTTTCAAAGCCTACAGCGAACGGCCGGCTTGGACTACATCCTGGTACTTCCTTCATTAATGACGTCAGTAGAACAGACTAACCTCCGCCCACAAGAATACGTGAAAAAAGGGGGCGTGGTCTTGTTGCTGTCCCACGTGGAGAAGAGGACGTGTCGCGTGGAGAAAAGGAATTGTTGCGTTTGAGTGTGTTTGTCGCCATGTCGTCGAGATGCTGTTATTTTCATCCCGGAGTCAAATCACCTTTGTTTGGCTTTCCCAGGGACGCTGTAGAGATCATTAAGCGCATACATCTCCCGTTAAGAGGCGTGACCTTTCCACGTGCGCTAAGCTGCGGTCGAATCACAACACAGGAACCGTGCCACGTTCGCTAAGCTGCGGTCAAATCACAACACGGGAACCGCTGGCACAATCAGAACTCGTTACGTATTTCTGAAGGAGGGACTTCATAGAATAAAGGAAGTCATCAGCCGTTTTTAGGACAGTGAAAACAGCGGTGTACAGATGAGTAAATTGTGTTAAAAATACGTTTTTTTTCACACGCGAAACATGAACACATGTTATATTGCACACTGTAAACACAATCAAAGCTTCAAAAAAACACGAAGAACGGGACCTTTAAGAACAGATATATGTTAAATGTCCTATACTGTTGTACTCATTCAGCAAGTGCTATGCTATGGCTATCAAAGCGTTGTGTTACCCATTAGCAAGTTAGCATTTACTGAATTAGGTAGTTAAAGCTAGCCAAGTTTTCACACTAAAAATATTTAAGTTGAGTTTACATGATAAAAGTTTTAAGTTAAATGTGTGTATTAGGCATGTCACGGTACCAAAATTCCAGTAGTCGGTACCAATACCATCAAAATGTTACGGTACTCTGTACCAATTTTTTTTTTTTACTATTTAAATTTTTTACAAATGTATTAAGTTTATTATTTATGATGAATCATTACAAGTAAATAATACATAAACTTTCAAAGGCTTAATAAATATGTAAATAAGTAAAGTGTTTATAAAAAAATATCAAGTGAAAAATAAATCAACCATCTAGGCATAATTATTATTAGTAGTAGAGACGTATTATTATTACATAGAGACGGTGCTAAATCTACTGTAGGCTACAACAGTAGCCTAATATATTGCCAATTAAATTTTTTTTTAAACCAAACTTTTATTTTGACGGGTTGCTGTGAAGACCTGACTGAATGACAGTTTTCTCAAATGAAACGTAAATTCTCATGAAGTGACGGTTTATGCGTTTGTGTCCTCATATCAGGGTCGGCCCGTGGCATAGGCGGAATAGGCAAATGCTAGGGGCGCCACTCATCTATAGGGGCGCCAAAATTTATTACTGATACTATTTTATTCATATTAATTTGAAATATTACCCAATAAAGCACAAAAAAACTTAACTAAGTCCCCGCATCTTCGTGGTCCGCCTCATCAATCTCCCCCGCTGAGCTACTTGAAGTGCGTCAGAAATATAACGCGCGATCAGTTTAACTTTTGGAATTTGTTGTGTCGCGTCACCTCTCGCCGCATCTAACGTAGACAGGATTGCTTTCATTTTTTAGGGTGCTTGGCCGCTCGCGCCAGGTGTAGATACGGTGAAAGTTGCCTGATTATTTATGACGGATTGCCGAATTGTAGTGTCAAAAAAGACAGAAGCCCTCTGATGCAGGGAAGATAAGGGATACACTGCAAAATTATCTTCTTACTTAGTATGTTTGTCTTGTTTCTAGTCTAAATATTAAAAAAATCTTAAATCAAGATGCATTTACTAGATAAGTAAAATTATATTTTGTCTTAAAACAAGCTTAATGATCTGCCAATGGGGTGAGAAAAATAGTTTTGTTTCTGATTGAAAGCTTGTTTCTTGTTTCTATCCCAAACAGAAATAAGATAATTCTTCTCACCCCATTTGGCAGATAATTTTGCTTGTTTTAAGCAAAAACTCACTTCATTTGGATCCCCCCCCCCCCCCCCCAGAAAACAAGGAAAAATGTCATTTTACTAGTAAATACATCTTGATTTAAGAATTAAATTTGTGATATTTGGACTGGAAACAAGAAAAAAAATACTAAATAAGAAGAGCATTTTTTGCAGTGTAAAGACAGAGGTAGGCTAATGAATGAACAGTTTATCTAAATGCATAGTAGTAAAATACTAATGTTCTCTAATTAATTCCAGTTTTATATATGCAAGCAGCCGTTCTGGGTTCTCCAGAGGCCACAGACAGTGTGGTTTTATAAAAATAAAAAAAATCATGTAATATCAATTTTTTAATAGCCTAATGTTTTTATTCTGCCGTTGTGCAGTTTTAAGGGGACATATGGACATTTTAAAATGTATTTTCCCAAATTAATAATGATATTTATATACAGGTTTATTTAAAATAGCAACATTTTATGTAAATTTCACATTAAATATCTAAATTTCTCAGTTTAATTCATGGTGAAAACATGAATGTGCATATTAGTGGAAGATTGCTGCCATCTACTGGAAAACAAACACTTTTGCTAGTTCTCAATAGTTTGTGCATGAATGCCAGATGCACTCTTGCTATTTTTGTTTAGGCTGTAATGTGGCGTAGGTGCTATTTTTGTATAGTTTAACTATCATCAGCCTTTAAATGTTTTTTAATAATAATAATGTCATGAACATAATGATGGCGTAGAATGGACTGGACATCATATAAAACAACAATAAAAAAAATAAAAAAAAACATCAATGCATTACAAAAATAAAACAGTACCAGTGTTTCCACAACTGAGACTGATAACATGTAGTGCTAAACCTTGATACAAGAGGCACCAAGTAAAATCTTGCCTAGGGCAGCAAATTGGTCAGGGCCGGCCCTGCCTCATATACATTCACAGAGACGCAGAACATGCAGGAGTAATATTTAAATAGTATTTTGCAGTTTAATATCCACAGACACTAGTATATATTCGGCTAAAGTCTGGAGCCCTGCGCTTAGATAAACGAGGAAGCGACTGAACGCAGCTGCGGATACCGAATATACTCGGGAGTCGGTACTACAGAAATTATGGTATCGTCATATTTTTATAATTTCAGTACCGCCTTGGTACCAAAGTACCGGTACTTGTGACATCCCTAGTGTGTATGAATTGGCTTACTCAAATATTTCAAGTTAAGAGTAGTTAAAATGTACGAGCACAAAATAAAATTTTGCCAGTTCTGATTACTAAAACTTTGAATTTCTTAACTTTTTGTAGTTCAAATTTTGTTATAACTGATTAGCTTATTCGGGTTTACAGTGCATTATATTAAAGTCATATTACTACAGTAGTTCCCAGCCAAAGGCTTTACAGTTGAGACAATGTAATGTGATTCATCAATGTAGAGGAGGTAAGACTTTCAGAATGATCGAATCAGAGTGTTTATGTGCTAAATAACCAGAGGGAAGGAAATACAGAGCTGGCTTTAATTGGTATGATGATGAAGATTATTTAAAGGGTTAGTTCGTATTAAAAATGTCCTGGCTCTTCCAAGCTTTATAATGGCAGTGACTTGATTGGTTGTTTTTGAAGTCCATAGAAGTGCATTTATCCATCATAAAAGTGCATCTAACCATCATAAAAGTGCATCTATCCAACATAAAAGTGCATCTATCCAACATAAAAGTGCATCTATCCAACATAAAAGTGCATCTATCCAACATAAAAGTGCATCTACCCATCATAAAAGTGCATATACCCATCATAAAAGTGCATCTACCCATCCATCATAAAAGTGCATCTACCCATCATAAAAGTGCATCTATCATCATAAAAGTGCATCTACCCATCATTAAAGTGCATCTACCCATCATAAAAGTGCATCTATCATCATAAAAGTGCATCTACCCATCATAAAAGTGCATCTATCCATCATAAAAGTGTATCCATCCATCATAAAAGTGCATCTATCCATCATAAAAGTGTATCCATCCATCATAAAAGTGCATCTATCCATCATAAAAGTGTATCCATCTATCATAAAAGTGTATCCATCCATCATAAAAGTGCATCTACCCATCATAAAAGTGCATCCATCCATCATAAAAGTGCATCTATCCATCATAAAAGTGCATCTATCCATCATAAAAGTGTATCCATCCATCATAAAAGTGCATCTACCCATCATAAAAGTGCATCTATCCATCATAAAAGTGTATCCATCCATCATAAAAGTGCATCTATCCATCATAAAAGTGCATCTATCCATCATAAAAGTGCATCTATCATCATAAAAGTGCATCTACCCATCATAAAAGTGCATCCATCCATCATAAAAGTGTATCCATCCATCATAAAAGTGCATCTATCCATCATAAAAGTGTATCCATCTATCATAAAAATGTATCCATCCATCATAAAAGTGCATCTACCATCATAAAAGTGCATCCATCCATCATAAAAGTGCACCCATCCATCATAAAAGTGCATCTATCCATCATAAAAATGTATCCATCCATCATAAAAGTGCATCTACCATCATAAAAGTGCATCCATCCATCATAAAAGCGCATCTATCCATCATAAAGTGCATCTATCCGTCATATAACTGCTCCACACGGCTCCAGGGGGGATAATAAAGGCCTTCTGAAGCAAAGTGGCACGTTTGGGTAAGAAAATATCCATGTTTAAAACTTCATAGACTAAAATAACTAGCATCCGGCGGTCAGCGGTACACAAGTGAAAGAGTAAAAAGTTACGGCGAAAGAGTAACCCTTGACCCTTGACGCATGCGTATTGACGAACGCAGATGCGCAGAGGATAGAGCAAAACAAACACCAGTCATGAATTCGAGTCTAAAACGAGAATTTTTAAAGAGAAATGACAGAGGATTTGGATATAAGAGAAGAGGGGCTTGAGTTTGTTGCCCAGCTCTATCCACGAGAGGCGTCAAAGCTTGTGATGCTCCTGTACATCGCATCAGGGGTTACTCTTTCACGGTAAATCGATGCGTACGGCAATCTGCTGTTAGTTATTTTAGTCTATAAAGTTTTAAATATGAATATTTTTCTCATACAAATGTGCAAAAGGTCTTTATTAACCCCCCCGGGGCCGTGTGGAGCAGTTATATGATGGATAGATGCACTTTTATGGACTTCAAAAACGACCCATCAATTATAAAGCTTGGATTAGACAGGACTTTTTTATATAACTCAGATTGTATTCGTCTGAAAGAAGAATGTCATACACACCTAGGATGGCTTGAGGGTGAATAAATTATGGGATAATTTTCATTTTTGGGTGAACTATCCCTTTAAGTGTTTTAAACACAGGTAATATTCACTTCATGTTCAGCGTGAGCATTTCTGTCAACGTGACTGTCAAAACTGATTTTGACAGACAGGCCTTGAAGAAATGACTCCATAACAGATGATCCAAAAATCTCAAATTAAGCATGAAGAGCATGATCTGAAAGTATTTAGCGAACCAAACACTTAGACAAATGTTGTCAGTGATGAAGATCGTGGAGGGAAAAATGTCTTCAGTCGGTTGTATTGAAGCCCATGAGACTGGAAAAGGTTTCAGAAAGGATTCTTTAAAGCCCTTAGGCCTCCGTTACTCCATAGTCAGGGAGATTTACCAATTAAAGGCACAAATTCAGCAGCGTTGCTATTCTCCCCGAGCGCTCGTCCTGCAAGATCAGAGAGACGCTCAAGAACACTCAAGCCGTTTGCTATGAACGTCAGCTTAACTTCTGTATGTTTCAAAAGTGTGTTTTCTGTATGGTTCTGTAAAGGTTAAAAAATAAAATCTTGATGTTTTATTATACTGTCTGTTCTTCACATCGCCCATGGTCATATGGGTTCTTTGAAGAACTATAGAAATTAAAGGGATAGTTCACCCAAAAATAAATTTGGTCTTCATTTACTCACCCTCAAGTTGTTCCAAACATGTATGAGTTTCTTTCTTCTGCTGAACACAAAAGAAGATATTTTGAAGAATGTTTATGGACCCCATTGACTTCCATAGTATTTTTTTTCCTACTATGGAAATCAATAGGGTCCATAAACTGTGTCTGTCATTTTTGGGTGTACTGTCCCTTTAAAAGGGTTCTAACTTTTATTTTTAAGACTGGTAGTGGACATATAAACCTTTTGTTTTAGTAATTTAGATAAAACATTTAAAAAGTGTTTGGACATTATATTGGGCTTGGTCACCATTTCATAGTTATTTATATTATTATTATCAATTTTTATATATTTTTATTAATTAAATATTAATTGAATAAAATTATACATTTTATTTAATATTAAATAAAATATTAATTAATTAAAATTAAACAATATAATTGTATTAATTATATTGGGCTTGGTCACCAGTTATTTATATTGTTATTTATATTATTATTATTATTATTATTATTATTATTATCAATTTTTATAATTTTGTATTAATTAAATAAAAGTATACATTTTATTAAATACAATATTAATTAAATAAAATTAAACAATATAATTGTATTAATTATATTGGGCTTGGTCACCAGTTATTTATATAATTATTATTATTATTATCATCAAATCTTATTATTTTTTTATTAATTAAATAACATATTAATTAAATAAAATAATACATTTGATTAAATATTAAATAAAATATTAACTAAATAAAATTACACTATAATTTTATTAATTATATTGGGCTTGGTCACCAATTCATAGTTATTATTATTATTAATATTATTATTATCAATTTTTATTATTTTTTTATTAATTATTTTAATCTGTTCTTGCACTTTTAAATTTAATTTACTTATAGATTACACTTAATATGGATATTTTTCGGGTAATATGTAAATTCATGACTGGTCCGTTTTAAAAATATACCAAATTAGATCATGCATAAATATTCAAATTCTATTCACATCCACATTTTCCTTTTTCATATTTTGGTATATCAGGACAGGATGATTTCATGTCAAATGAAGATAACAATTTGAACAGATAATTTTGCACGGACAGACAAATGATCTACATTTAAACAATAAATATGATGTCATGTCAACCAGAGAGTCGACTGGTTAGTATTGCTGATTATTAATAATCATTTTTATCTGCCGTTGGCAGGGATCATTTCTGTTAACTCTCATTCAGGCACACAGGGCTTGCATGAGGAAAAAAAGCAAAAGCTTGTTTTAATACGGCAACCGGATTGGTCAGTGATATTTTTAAGGCGGGGCTTAGCGAAGGTTCAGCAGAGGATCTCGTTCTGCAACCCTTCGATTACGCATGAGTCCGTTTCACAATAGCAGATTAAGATCGTATATCACGCACTGGGTTTGACCGCAGCTCTTGCACAAGCCGACACATTCGCCTTCACAGAAAATGTAGGTCTTCCGATGTCTGGTCTGGGGGAGTGAGAAGGGCTTGTGCTGATTTACAAATATGAGTCATGGGTCTGGCACACAACTCCCTCTTCATCGAGATCATTAGACGGGCAAGCGATGCATAAAAGCGCCTCCTGAGCATATACTGCAGGTGACACGGGTGGAGGCGTCTCAACTTCCTGGAAAGACGCATTAATCACAGATTATTTTTGTGCTTTTATTATTTGAATTCCCAGAAAAAGGAGGTGCGGCCAAGGATGTTCAAATAATTATTGGGCAGTCTAAAGTCATGTGCATGGCCGAGATTTGAGATTTATCTTTTGTGCACAAAAATACCTTCTTTATATCTGGTAATGACGTCACACGTGGCCCTCAAATGCAAGCGGTGGTACACTTTATCTCTATAGTATGCATATAATCAGTTCAAGGACTTTTGTTGTGTGCGCGAAGTCAAGACAGTTGCAGCTAAAGCGTTTATTTCCTGTCTTCATGGAGTTGAGATTGCACATGCGTTTATACCTCCATCGAGTTTCGCACATTATTCATATTCTCGACTGTAATTATTATTCCAACGTCACAGATTTTCCTGTACTTGTTGTGTCATGTAGCAGTGATGCTGTAATAAAGGACCCTGTCAGGAACACAGAGCTGAAGCAGACATTTGTTCGACAGGCCACTGCAACGGGGCGAGAATGGATTAGTTAAATCCTATTAGAAATACCAGGCCAAGAATTCTGTCTTTCGGAGCAAGTACAAACCACAAACCATTCACTAATGCCGAAAATCATTCAAAGCCGAGCGCCTGTTTAAAAGCAACAGCTAAAAGGCACCCGTTTGTGTCATGTCTGTGTAAAGAAAATGACGTGGATTGGTTTTATTTTAACCCAGTTATATCCTGACACTTACGGTATATCACACAGCACAGATATCAGTTACACAGGATGAGTCATTCCCTGGAATTACTGAAGGAGAAATGAATAGTTGATTGCGTTGCTTCTGTCAAGAGCAAATGGACACTCTAGGAAATGTACCTTGTTAATATGAAAGAACTTTCTGCATTGATTTTTTCCCCCCCACAGGTGTTTTTTACCCACACTCCAAAAAATGCTGGGTTGTTTCAACCCATGTTTGGGGTAAATATGGACAAACCCAAACGTTGGGTGTAAAAAGCGAATTAACACATTTAAATTACCGGGAGGGTTTGTCCAAAATTTGACCCAAACATGGGTTGAAACAACCCAGCATTGAATTAGGCATGGCATTGTGTTGTGTTTTAGGATCGAAAGAAAATGTACATAAACTTTTCCTACCGGAAAAGGTGCTGGACATTATCTGCTTTTCGACTTTTTTTTTCTTACAGTGTATAATGTGTGTATATTTATATTAACAGCTGTGTTGTTAGTGTTAAAGTCCCCCTGTAGTTAATAATTTTATCACTTAAAACTCATCTTTGACCACCAAAATTACATATTTAAAGTTTTTTTTTTCCTGTGAAAAAAATGTCTGCATGACTTAAAATAGCTTAACTCTACACACTTGCCCCATTTAGTATACGCGAATCATGAATATATTTAATATGCAAATTAGCAATTAGTCCCGCCTCCACTCGCTTTTCTCATTTAGTATACGTGAATCATGAATATATTTAATATGCAAATTAGCAATTAGTCCCGCCTCCACTCGCTTTTCTCATTTAGTATACGTGAATCATGAATATATTTACTATGCAAATTAGCAATTAGTCCCGCCTCCACTCGCTCGCACCAGCACAGAGATCCACTCTCTGATGTGATTGGTTACAAAAGTTTTTTTTTCCTGTGAAAAAATGTCTGCATGGCTTAAAATAGCTTGAATGTAACTCTACACCCTTTTCTCATTTAGTATACGTGAATCATGAATATATTTAATATGCAAATTAGCTATTAGTCCCGCCTCCACTCGCTCGCACCAGCACAGAGATCCACTCTCTGATGTGATTGGTTACAATCTATAAATTACATATTTAAAGTTTTTTTTTTCCTGTGAAAAAATGTCTACATGGCTTAAAATAGCTTGAATGTAACTCTACACCCTTTTCTCATTTAGTATACGTGAATCGTGAATATATTTAAATTAATATGCAAATTAGCCCCGCCTCCACTCGCTCGCACCAGCACAGAGATCCACTCTCTGATGTGATTGGTTACAAAAGTATTTTTTTCCTGTGAAAAAATGTCTATATGGCTTAAAATAGCTTGAATGTAACTCTACACCCTTTTCTCATTAGTGAATCGTGAATATATTTAAATGAATATGCAAATTAGCCCCGCCTCCACTCACTTGCATCAGCTCAGCGATCCACTCGTTGACGATCACACATTGACGAGATTGGTTACAAACTATACATTACATATTGAAAGTTTTTTTTTTCCTGTGAAAATTTTTCTTCATGGCTTAAAATAGTTTGAATGTAACTCTACACCCTTGGCTCATTTAGTATATGTGAATCATGAATATATTTAAATATATATGCAAATTAGCCCCGCCTCCACTCACTCGCACCACCTCAAAGATCCACTCGTTGAGGATCACACATTGACAAGATTAGTTGCAATCTATAAATTACATATTTATTTTTCCTGTGAAAAAATGTCTGCATGACTTAAAATAGCTTAACTCTACACCCTTGCCTCATTTAGTATATGCAAATCATGAATATATTTAATATGCAAATTAGCAATTAGTCCCGCCTCCACTCGCTCGCACCAGCACAGAGATCCACTCTCTGTTGTGATTGGTTACAAAAGTTTTTTTTTCCTGTGAAAAAATGTCTACATGGTTTAAAATAGCTTGAATGTAACTCTACACCCTTTTCTCATTAGTGAATCGTGAATATATTTAAATGAATATGCAAATTAGCCCCGCCTCCACTCACTGCGTGATTCATGAATATATTCAATGGGTATGCAAATCATCCACTCGCTTGCACCAGTGCAGAGATCCACTCATTGATGTGATTGGTTACAATCTATAATAACATATTTAAAGGTTTTTTTCCTGTGAAAAACGCGATTCATGAATATATTCAATGGTATGCAAATTAGCCCCGCCTCCACTCACTCGCACCAGCGCAGAGATCCACTCATTGATGTGATTGGTTACAATCTATAATAACATATTTAAAGGTTTTTTCCCTGTGAAAAACGCGATTCATGAATATATTCAATGGTATGCAAATTAGCCCCGCCTCCACTCACTCGCACCAGCGCAGAGATCCACTCATTGATGTGATTGGTTACAATCTATAATAACATATTTAAAGGTTTTTTTCCTGTGAAAAACGCGATTCATGAATATATTCAATGGTATGCAAATTAGCCCCGCCTCCACTCACTCGCACCAGCGCAGAGATCCACTCATTGATGTGATTGGTTACAATCTATAATAACATATTTAAAGGTTTTTTTTCCTGTGAAAAACGCGATTCATGAATATATTCAATGGTATGCAAATCAGCCCCGCCTCCACTCACTCGCACCAGCTCAGAGATCCACTCGCTGACGATCACATGTTGACGAGATTGGTTACAAACTATACATTACATATTGAAAGTTTTTTTTTCCTGTGAAAATTTTTCTTCATGGCTTAAAATAGTTTGAATGTAACTCTACACCCTTGGCTCATTTAGTATACGTGAATCATGAATATATTTAAATATATATGCAAATTAGCCCCGCCTCCACTCACTCGCACCACCTCAAAGATCCACTCGTTGAGGATCACACATTGACAAGATTGGTTACAATCTATAAATTCAAATTTATTTTTCCTGTGAAAAAATGTCTGCATGACTTAAAATAGCTTAACTGTACACCCTTGCCCCATTTAGTATACGCGAATCATGAATATATTTAATGGGTATGCAAATCATCCACTCGCTCGCACCAGCTCAGAGATCCACTCATTGATGTGATTGGTTACAATCTATAATAACATATTTAAATATTTTTTTCTTGTGAAAAACGCGATTCATGAATATATTCAATGGTATGCAAATTAGCCCCGCCTCCACTCACTCGCACCAGCGCAGAGATCCACTCATTGATGTGATTACAATCTATAATAACATATTTAAAGGTTTTTTTCCTGTGAAAAACGCGATTCATGAATATATTCAATGGTATGCAAATTAGCCCCGCCTCCACTCACTTGCACCAGCTCAGAGATCCACTCGTTGAGGATCACACATTGACAAGATTGGTTACAATCTATAAATTACATATTTATTTTTCCTGTGAAAAAATGTCTGCATGGCTTAAAATAGCTTGAATGCTACTCTACACCCTTTCCTCATTTAGTATACGCGATTCATGAATATATTCAATGGGTATGCAAATCATCCACTCACTCGCACCAGCGCAGAGATCCACTCATTGATGTGATTGGTTACAATCTATAATAACATATTTAAAGGTTTTTTTTCCTGTGAAAAACGCGATTCATGAATATATTCAATGGTATGCAAATTAGCCCCGCCTCCATTCACTCGCACCAGCGCAGAGATCCACTCATTGATGTGATTGGTTACAATCTATAATAACATATTTAAAGGTTTTTTTTCCTGTGAAAAACGCGATTCATGAATATATTCAATGGTATGCAAATGAGCCCCGCCTCCACTCACTCGCACCAGCTCAGAGATCCACTCGCTGACGATCACATGTTGACGAGATTGGTTACAAACTATACATTACATATTTAAAGTTTTTTTTTTCCTGTGAAAATGTTTCTTCATGGCTTACAATAGCTTGAATGTAACTCTACACCCTTTCCTCATTTAGTATACACGGATCATGAATATATTTAAATGAATATATGTAAATTAGCCCCGCCTCCACTCGCTCGCACCAGCGCAGAGATCCACTCATTGATGTGATTGGTTACAATCTATAATAACATATTTAAAGGTTTTTTTCCTGTGAAAAACGGGATTCATGAATATATTCAATGGTATGCAAATTAGCCCCGCCTCCACTCACTCGCACCAGCTCAGAGATCCACTCGCTGACGATCACACATTGACGAGATTGGTTACAAACTATACATTACATATTTAAAGGTTTTTTTTCCTGTGAAAAACGCGATTCATGAATATATTCAATGGTATGCAAATCACCCCCGCCTCCACTCACTCGCACCAGCTCAGAGATCCACTCGCTGACGATCACACATTGACGAGATTGGTTACAAACTATACATTACATATTTAAAGGTTTTTTTTCCTGTGAAAAACGCGATTCATGAATATATTCAATGGTATGCAAATCACCCCCGCCTCCACTCACTCGCATCAGCTCAGAGATCCACTCGCTGACGATCACATGTTGACGAGATTGGTTACAAACTATACATTACATATTTAAAGGTTTTTTTTCCTGTGAAAAAACGCGATTCATGAATATATTCAATGGTATGCAAATCAGCCCCGCCTCCACTCACTCGCATCAGCTCAGAGATCCACTCGCTGACGATCACATGTTGACGAGATTGGTTACAAACTATACATTACATATTTAAAGGTTTTTTTTCCTGTGAAAAAACGCGATTCATGAATATATTCAATGGTATGCAAATCAGCCCCGCCTCCACTCACTCGCATCAGCTCAGAGATCCACTCGCTGACGATCACATGTTGACGAGATTGGTTACAAACTATACATTACATATTTAAAGGTTTTTTTTCCTGTGAAAAGCGCGATTCATGAATATATTCAATGGTATGCAAATCACCCCCGCCTCCACTCACTCGCATCAGCTCAGAGATCCACTCATTGACGATCACACATTAACGTGATTGGTTACAAGGTAGTTTGTGACGTCAGAAACTTCAAACCATGTTTTTGAGACTGACTGCAGTTTTAAGGAGAAAATACTCAGCAATGGTGTTAACTTATGAATCTGCACATGGTTTGTCTAAGCATATTTAAAACACCACATTAAAAACTTGATTTTCACCACAGGGGGACTTTAATAAAACTGAATTACTGGCTGGTGGGAAGCACACATCGAGCATTTGTTATATTTGATCCAGTAGTTTTCAAAGCTTTTTTTATTATTATTTCAGTCTCAAATATTCATCATAATGAATTCTACAGTTTTAGTTTTTTTCCTGTGTGCTGGTCATCACTTATATTATTACTTTTCATATTTTAACGGCATAATCCCTCAGATTAGATGTGCATGTAAAGTCTGCTGATGTATAGGAAACGATGCATTTTTAGCACATGGGCTGAATGCGTGTTTATAGAAATCTTCATTTCTGTCTGACAAAGTTTAAACATGCGATGCATTTCTTAATCGTTATCAATTTTGAATACGACATGCATTTGCATTTAAGTGCAGTGCATTCAATACCATAATGGTTTGCGTGATTCATTTCACATTTTAAATCAGAAACACAAAGACCAGTCCATTAATGGCTTTGTCCTTCGGTGCCTTTCCAGTCTACATGGACAAGCCACACATCAGCAAGAGTAGGATGTGTATAATCCACAGTCAGAAGGTTATAACAACTGTCATATTATGGCTTGGTCATCTCCATGGAAACAAGGGAATGTGCATTGTCTCCTTTATCCACCTTTTCCTGGAAACATGTTATACGAGGACTCCATATTGGCTATAAGATTGAATAAATAACATGTATAATAATAACAATATGACTATTATGAAGAAGTATAGCTGTAAATATTATGTGGCTAAAACGAAATCTCCCAGCTGTGGATAAATGCGATCCGTATGTGTATGCACCTCAGGAAAGGCCACCCATTCCTTTCAGAAATGTTTATCTTTGGAAGCCAGGCCTCGGTATAATTGATCTGGATATAGGAGGACGGACACAGGAACAGATAAATGCAGGTTGAGTGGTTTTGAGCAATGACTGACTTTGCACAGATAGTTTGACATTTTGCTTGGGCATTGACAGAATCTGTCTCTCATATTGACGTCACTTTTGATTTGCAGGCACAGTTTTCCTGAAAGGCGCGTGGAAACGCAAGCAAGGCAAGTAACTTATCTCCATGAATCGTTAGATCGTGTTCATTTTAAAGACTGACCTAACAAGATCACATCATAGGCTATATTGGAAATGTTTGCAACCTGTTTGGAATTAGTGATAACACTTTGCATTGTCACACAGATGAGATTTGAATGTATTGTTGTAGGAAAAAAATGCAGTTACACAAGTTTTATTAAAAAAAAGAAAGAAAAGACTTTCTCTGTTTGTTCAGCGTGTCAGAGACACCATTGCTTTGTGATAAAGTACGATTCTAACGTTCCTCTGACAATGAAAACCCATTTTACAGACATTGAAGATTTTTCAAAGTAATACAATTACCAAAAAAAATCTTTTAAGGATCAACCCTGTGCTTCAATGGTGTTTTTGAGCTGTTAATAGAGAGCCACAACCAAGGGGTTAAGCATTTTCAGTGTGTTTGTAATGTAAATCATGACCAAATGTGACCCTGGAGCACAAAACCAGTCATAAGTTGCACGGGTATATTTGTGGAAATAGCCAACAATGCATTGTATGGGTCAAACAATTCTTTTTTTTCTTTTTTTTATGCCAAAAATCAATAGGGTATTAAGCAAAGATCATGTTCCATAAAGATATTTTGTAAATTTCCTAACATAAAATGTATTATAAGTAGTAATATGCATTGCTAAGGACTTTTTTTGGACCACTTTAAAGGGGATTTTCTCAATATTTCGATTTTTTTGCACCCTCAGATTCCAAATATTTGTATCTCGACCAAATATTATCCTAACAAATCAATGGAAAGCTTATTTATTAAGACTCTTAATAAGACTGTTTTTTTATTGACTCTTATGACTGGTTTTGTGATCACAAATGTCTATATATGCAATATATCAATTATCAAAAGATCTAAGGCTGAACAGATCATTAGATGATGTGTGCATTTAAAGTCACAATGATCTAAATGCAATCGTGTTTATATAAAGAAGTAAGTTATGATAAAGTGTGCCCGTTTTATTAAAACAGCGCTGAAGGCATCAGTGCGCGTTTTACGCTTATGATGTGATCATCTGCGCGCATCACGTGCTCCAGCTCAATCCATCCAGCCGTTTCAAGCAGAAGAAACTATCTCACCTCTCAGGAAAGGCTTGTGAAAAACCTATAAGATCGACGTCAAAAAAAGATTAAACTATTCGGACGCATCGAGCTGAAAGCGAAAGAATCGGATGTGAGTGGAAGTGTTGGGAAACCCCTCCAGGACCAAGTGCCTTTCCTCGTCTCCGGCAGCCCGTGGGAAGTTTCTTTCCATGTGATAACCACCTGACACATATGATCTGCTCCATACACACTCGCACCGGACCAGCGGGGACACTTACATATCCATAGATTGTATAACGGCCAAGAGAAGACGAGACCTGGACGCGGATCGTATATAGCCTATGAACTGTGGGGTTTGGTGAGTAAATCGCAACTGCTCTCCTATATGCCAGGACGCACGCAGGCGTTAGATATTGTGACCTAATTCATCTCTTGCTTACAAATTATGGATGTGCATTGCGCACAAGACATGACATGGTTTAAAATGGGTCCGGCGGTGCGCAAAGCCGCGTGCGCGCGTGTTAGAAGAGGAGAAACCCAACATCTGCTCGTTAAAAGTAGGTCTGCATGTGGACTGCCGTGTGTTTGTGCCGTTTGCTGGATTAGTTGGAACCGTGAGACTTGTTGTGCATCATAATCACTGACATATTAATTATATTAACCATTATTTTGGCGTCTTTTAATTATGCATGCGCGTCTGGTTTCAGGAGACTACTGCGTTTTATAGCAAACATTCATGTTTATTAGGATAGGCAATGGATTTTATACGCTCTAAAAGAAAAAGGTTCTATATGGCACCAATGGTTCTTGGCTCGTAATCATAGGGGAACCTTTTTTAGTGCTATATAGCACCAATTTTGGTGCTTCAGAGGTTCTTCACCGGTTCTTTGACTAAGGTGCTATATAGTACCTCTGAAGAACCACTGAAGCACCAAAATTGGTGCTATATAGCACTAAAAAGGTTCCCCTATGATTACGAGCCAAGAACCATTTTTGGTGCCATATAGAACCTTTTTTTTAGAGTGTATAAAATCCATTGCCTATCCTAATAAACATGAATGTTTGCTATAAAAAGTGTACATTCAACAGTCTCCGACTGTGTTATTTCCCCCCCTGTGGTCACTCGTGGGTTCGGCGTGGATTCTTATCAGCTGCTGGTTAATTAGACACACTTGCGCACTGGTTGTCATGACCACTCATCCACATCCATTCACCAGACTGTTCACCTTCATGCGTCTGATGTACAAGTGAGCTCGTGGTTTCAAGATAAATGCAATGCATTCATTCTAGAGAAACTTGTGCTTTGGTTAAATAACCGAGCTGGTCACTGAGTTCAAATGCAGTACTCATTATGCTTCAAAACATCTTTTTTCATCAGTGTTTAAATGGTTAAAATATTTTTTAGCCTTATATTTAATGCAAAGTAGTTTTGTGTGTAAGTGGTCACACATTGCACACCTTAAATGCTACATGTATATGAATGAACCGTGGCGTAATGTTCTATTTTGTTCTATCATTCAAAGTAATTATCTGTCTGTTTCGAACCATTGTGTCCTTGTGCAAGACATTTAACCTCAGGTTACTCCAGAGGGACTGTCCCTCCCTTTATGATAAGTGTAGTGACTCGGAAAAGCAGAAGAAGCATCTACTAAATAACTCAAGTAAACAAGTCAGCTTGTGAAGATGCATGCTTTATGAATTCAAAGCCGCCTCTGAAATGTATCGTTGAGTTGATGTTTCATTTACCGCACTGGCTGCGCTCAAGGACTCATCGAGATTAATCAGAATATACAATCAGAGCTTGAATAGCTAAATTACCAGACTATAAGGTTCAAGAGACTTTGGAAAGTCTTATAGATGTTGCTTGTATGATGTTCATGTATAAGGACTGGATCTTGGTTGGGCTTCTCTTTTTTTTTTTTAAATGAAGAATCACATAAGTTGCGACTTTAGTTATTGCGGTAGATGTTTGTGTGATTCGGCCACACGGTCACTCGCTTGCTTCATAACCAATACATCTTTCGGATTCTGTGATGGTTAGGGTAAACGTACTTATTAAGCTCACCAAAGTCTATTGAGACAATTTAGTGCAGAGTATTGGTTTCACAAAGTTATGTTTGAAGTCTCTCACACACTAATATTTAATTTGATTTGAAATGACAAAAGCATTTTAATTAAGATGTACATCATTAAATGCAAAAGGTCTGGCTGTGTTTAATGGGGACATGTTTACACCCTTTAGCACATCCCTGTTGCCATTAAGCTTTTGGGGGGGAATTCTTGTTTATTTTAAACAACATTTAAAAAAAATAATTTTATAAAGATTAACTTGAAGTGACAACCATTAGTTAATATTTAAAATCTGTTTATGAAGTATTTACATAGACGTTAAATGTGGATGAGCTTAAAGGGAGCGCACTGAGCTTTATTGGAACAGCAAACATTTTTTTATTAATAAATATTACATTCAATTTCAAGGGACAATTTTGCTAAATAAATAATCTAGGTCATGTATTAAGTTCATACTAGGGGTGTAACGGCACACAAAACTGACGGTTCGGTACGTACCCCGGTTCAGTACGGGTTCAGTACAGCAGTTTTACAAAATTGCTTTTATTTTTATTAAACAGTGGTTTACTGGGAAAAAAAATGAACAAAAAATTGTGTCTGTCCTTAAATGAATTACATTATAACTAAAAGTGTATTGAAGATAATGCTGTAAAATATATAGGGAGCCCTTACTTGTACATTAATATTAAAGGTTAACAACAGAGCCCAAACTATTTGCCCAAATTCAGTTGCTATTTATTTTTAGGTATAATAATCAACACTCAAATAACACAGCCTACGCAAACATGTAAACTTCACATACGGCAGTTTTTGCAATAACTTCTAAATCTAATTATAAAATTGGTTTATAATTTTTAAGGGGCTCCTCTTCTGGTGAGGAGTTTTCAGACAGCTTTCAAAATGGCCGCCAGACAGTGTGTACACATGAATACCCATATCTCAGTGTCTGATAGAGACAGAGCGTAATTAGGCCACGCCCACACCAATCCAACACTCTCCATTGACTTTGCATTGCGTGAGGCTGGATCCTTGTCATTTCGGACTTATAACAAAAAACAGAACAATGTCTAAAAGCTGATATGTGACAAAGTGTACAGCAAACAAGCTAAAAAACACAGAAATTTGTTTTTATAAGCTGTAGACCCAAAAAAAACGAGAGTTTAAGGAGACAAAAGTGGATAAAGGCAGTAAAACGTGACGCTTCAGCAGGAAGAATGGGTAAATTTTGGGATCCTTACACTCAGTATGCGTATGTGTGCAGTAAACATTCTGTCACTGTTGAGTCAAATATACAAATGTCAGTTTTATATATTATATTTCCTGTCTCTGATTACGTTCCCCTCCACTGGGTGTAGTTCTCAGTGTAATAGGCTATAACGTGTCGTGCTCTGTCTAATGGCCTGTATCCACTTTTTTGTCCTTAAACGCTCGTTTTTGGGTCAACAGCTTATAGAAACTTCTGGGTTTTTGGTTGTGGGTTTTGTTTAGCTTGTTTGCTGTACACTTTGTCACATATCCGCTTTTAGACATTGTTCTGTTTTTTGTTATAAGTCCGAAATGACAAGGAGGCGGCCTCACGCAATGCAAAGTCAATGGAGAGCGTTCGATTGTTTTCCCCCCCGGTGGGTGTGGTCCTCAGATTATGACGCGTGTCCAGGGCCGTTTTTAGGCATAGGCAAACTAGGCGGTCGCCTAGGGCGCCATCAGTAGGGGGGCGCCAATAAGCGCATATCTGGCACTGATGTTTGTGTCAAAGGGTGTCACAGCCACCCTAAAAAATGTATTGCCGCCCCCACTAGTTCCCCCACACTATTGGATCAGAGAACTGTCAATCTGACGATTCCTATATGCCATCAGATCAGAGTAGGCTACTGTCAAAAAAGTTTGCGTTTGGAGCGCTCAACAACACCATTAGATCAATGAACTCGGCCAATGCTTTGGCAAGGTAACACTTTTTTTAACCCTACAATAAAGCTAAATTCAAACTAAAGGCCAATTAAAATAACAGGTGCAAATCTGTATTTTGTTAGGGCAGTATTTGTGGCAGTCTAGAAATCCCGCTGTGATTGGGCAGATAGCATTGCTCGGTGTGTATGTTAGAGGCAAAATATAACTACACACTTACTTCAGCATTTCATGATTATCAGTTATATTTTGACTATATAAAGCTTTCTCCTCTTAATTGCTCCTCCGAAATGTTTTTGCACCAATGCATTGTTAAAAGAATCAGTGTGTTTTGTAATTGTCCCATATAAAACTTTAGCGGCCAATTTAAAAATGGAATAATAAAATGTGCAAATTCACAACATGAATACATCCTTTATTAAATCACGTTGATGAATTTAACGTATCTTTACGGATGGTGTTGAATGCTGAATCGATTCATTCAGCTCTAATAGTGCTTAACGCAAGCAGTGTCGTACACACAGAGGGCAAAGTGTTGCGTTATTTAAAGGGGAAGTTCACGCATCAATGAGTAACAAAAACCACACTGAATCAGTATTTATTCTTATTACTGTCATGTGAAATGTACTAATAACACAAGAACAATTTCTTAGCAACTAGGGACTGCACAAATATAGGCTATATATTTTAGGCCTAGGGCTATACAGGCATCTGACTATTAATTTGAATCCTTATTAACAAATATATACAAATATAATTTGGTATGTATGTATTTGTTAATTAAAACCAGTAATACCAATGTTGCTTTTTAAAATTTGATGGGGGCACCAATAAGGATTTCGCCTAGGGCGTCAGAATGGCTAGAAACGGCCCTGCGCGTGTCCCTCTGTCTCTATGGTCTGATTATCTTGAAATTACAGGAGGTATATAGTAACAAACACATCAATTGGTTAAGACATCAAGTAGAATAAATTAATTTCTTCTTTTTATAATCTGAGCTCAAAGATAGTATGTGCTTAATGGATGCTTGAGCTTAATAGGTATGTTTACCCTATATGAGCGATATTTTGATCTCCCTGTCAGTATTTAAGAGTTTGTGCTGTTAGGGCACATGTTTTTATACATTTTTAATGCTATAGCTTGTAAAATCAGAAGGAAGAACAAAGTATAGTGGTGAGATGACAGTTCTGTCGACTGTCAGAAAGCCGCGAGTTTAAATCCGACAGAGCGTGCATTGCACAAACTCATTAATTTTCTCATTGAGATTAAAATTTCCCAAAGTGATATATAAGGTACATGAGCTGAGTGAATGCCTGCTGTGTTAGATTAGATGATCATAGGGCATGCTTTTTTTTACATGATAGCAAAGTTTGCGTACTTTCATTGTACAGCTCATAAGTTATTCTGAATGCAGCGATATGTGATTCCTTTTACCTTTTGCACAATTCAAAAACATGCATTTGAAACCTGTACCAGAAAATGCTTTTCCACAGATAGTCGCACGTTTCTCCTGGGAGCCGATCTTACCCCGGCTATTCTTAGAGTTGTCACTTCAATCAGTCTATAAGAAGCGGAAGAGAATTGCATTGCAAGAACTTTTGATTTACACACCATGCCAAATTTTCTCAAATTCTATTTAAACCTGTGAAGAGAACGGCATATTCTTGCTTGTAAGCACCTCATGTCGGGAGAAATGGATCACACACATATGCAAACTGTGTGTCTCTTGCAGGGCTGCATGCATAAATGCCAAGAGACTGCATTAGAGAGACGTCACCCAAGGAAAACGAGATCTTTTTGTGGAGGATGGACCTGCCGAACAAGGAGAGGCGGTCACCGGAGAACGGCCCAAGGCCCTGTTGCTCAAGCCTCAAGGTAAATCTCTTCCCTTTAACCCCTATATGAGCTTTATTTTCTGGTGGACTGAATTGTCATAATAAAAAGCGGCGTGTTGATGCCTGAAGGAGAAGGCGCTGGTATGTTTGCGAGCTTGCAGGTCTGTAACAGGCTTTGAGGGCCCGAAGCACTGTGACGTCTTTGGTCCCAAACAAGATTTAGCTTCAGTTTGTGGTGGAATCTTCTTCTGAAGAGCTGAGGTCTGAGAACAGAGAGGGGTTTTGAGCCAGCGCTCCTGATGAGATGATTATAGCTAACGATGTAAATAACGAGAGAGTCATGCTCAGCCGTTCCTTTGTCATGAACACATGAGTGCGGCCACAGAAGGTCCATTCAGATATATAAACTCTCTGTGAAAGACACACAGGCATGCGCACCATTAGCAGTATTGTAAGGTTATAATGTAAAGGTTTACTCAAGCTAAATTTGAAAACATACAGTGCTAATCATACTCACTAGCAGAGCTTCTTTTTTTCCAGTTGTGGCAAACATGTGAATTGCTCATTTAATTTAATTCATTATACATGAATTCAAAATCTGCCTTATTTAATTTAATAATACACATTCATAGTCTGTGTATACTTTATGCACATTATTCAAGCCCCACTTCTGAAACTTCCCTCATTAACAATACAGACATAAAATGGGCTGCAAACACTATTTTTTGTTAAAAACATTTTATTTAGATGAGCCTTTAATTTAAAGTGCCCCAATTATGCTTTTTCGGATATGACCTTTCTTGTAGTGTGTAATAGAGCTGTTTGTAAAAGGTCTGCAAAGATCAAAGTGCTGATAAATGGAGTTATTGTCTCGCTAGAGAAAAAACTGATTGTCAGTAATTCCAGTCTTACTTCCTGCTTGAACCTACGTAGGTTTGCAACAAATTTGCATAATGCCCGTCTATGGTCTTCATTGACAGCCGGTGAACGACGCCTACTTTGACCCTCAAACACTGCAGTTGTAGCTGAGACTGAAAGAGTTTGAGTTTGTGTTGTCAACATGTCAAGAAGATGCACTGTGATGCGAAAGCAAATCCACTTTGCGTGAACTGGGTCATCTGACCAATCAGAGCAGAGTAGACCAATCACAACAGACTGGGCCATCTGACTAATCTGAGCAGAGTAGACCAATCACATCAGACTGGGTCATCTGACCAATCTGAGCAGAGTAGACCAATCACAACAGACTGGGTCATCTGACCAATCTGAGCAGAGTAGACCAATCACAACAGACTGGGTCATCTGACCAATCTGAGCAGAGTAGACCAATCACAACAAACTGGGTCATCTGACCAATCTGAGCAGAGTAGACCAATCACATCTGACTGAACAGACTGGGCCATCTGACCAATCTGAGCAGAGTAGACCAATCACATCAGACTGAACAGACTGGGCCATCTGACCAATCTGAGCAGAGTAGACCAATCACATCAGACTGAACAGACAGGGCCATCTGACCAATCTAAGCAGAGTAGACCAATCACAACGGACTGGGTCATCTGACCAATCTGAGCAGAGTAGACCAATCACATCAGACTGAACAGAATGGGTCATCTGACCAATCTGAGCAGAGTAGACCAATCACAACAGACTGGGTCATCTGACCAATCTGAGCAGAGTAGACCAATCACATCAGACTGAACAGACTGGGCCATCTGACCAATCTGAGCAGAGTAGACCAATCACAACAGACTGGGTCATCTGACCAATCTGAGCAGAGTAGACCAATCACATCAGACTGAACAGACTGGGTCATCTGACCAATCTGAGCAGAGTAGACCAATCACAACAGACTGGACCATCTGACCAATCTGAGCAGAGTAGACCAATCACATCAGACTGAACAGACTGGGTCATCTGACCAATCTGAGCAGAGTAGACCAATCACAACAGACTGGGTCATCTGACCAATCTGAGCAGAGTAGACCAATCACAACAGACTGGACCATCTGACCAATCTGAGCAGAGTAGACCAATCACATCAGACTGAACAGACTGGGTCATCTGACCAATCTGAGCAGAGTAGACCAATCACAACAGACTGGGTCATCTGACCAATCTGAGCAGAGTAGACCAATCACATCAGACTGAACAGACTGGGCCATCTGACCAATCTGAGTAGAGTAGACCAATCACATCAGACTGAACAGACTGGGCCATCTGACCAATCAGAGCAGAGTAGATCAATCACAACAGACTGGGCCATCTGACCAATCAGAGCAGAGTAGATCAATCACAACAGACTGGGCCATCTGACCAATCAGAGCAGAGTAGATCAATCACAACAGACTGGGCCATCTGACCAATCTGAGCAGAGTAGACCAATCACATCAGACTGGGTCATCTGACCAATCTGAGCAGAGTAGACCAATCACATCAGACTGAACAGACTGGGTCATCTGACCAATCAGAGCAGAGTAGATCAATCACAACAGACTGGGCCATCTGACCAATCAGAGCAGAGTAGATCAATCACAACAGACTGGGCCATCTGACCAATCTGAGCAGAGTAGACCAATCACATCAGACTGGGTCATCTGACCAATCTGAGCAGAGTAGACCAATCACATCAGACTGAACAGACTGGGCCATCTGACCAATCAGAGCAGAGTAGATCAATCACAACAGACTGGGCCATCTGACCAATCAGAGCAGAGTAGATCAATCACAACAGACTGGGCCATCTGACCAATCAGAGCAGAGTAGACCAATCACAACAGACTGGGTCATCTGACCAATCTGAGCAGAGTAGACCAATCACATCAGACTGAACAGACTGGGTCATCTGACCAATCAGAGCAGAGTAGATCAATCACAACAGACTGGGCCATCTGACCAATCAGAGCAGAGTAGATCAATCACAACAGACTGGGCCATCTGACCAATCAGAGCAGAGTAGATCAATCACAACAGACTGGGCCATCTGACCAATCAGAGCAGAGTAGTCCAATCATAACAGACTGGCTCATAATAGGGGCACTTTAAAATAAACCACTAAACCATACTTTACTGTTTGATAGCAGGTGGAAGGACATTCTCATTCTCTCGTTGTCTACACCCATGTGCAAGAGCACAGGTTAATGGCATATCTGCTTTGTTTTGAGTGGAATGAGAGATGAACTCCTTCCCATCATGATGACATGTTTGTTGTACTGATAATTACGTAAACAAATACTATTGGGCGTATCTTTAGCATCAAACCACAGCAAAGAGATACAATAAGAGACATGGCAGAAATCCAAGAGTCCACACTCACATTCTGACAATCGCCACCCATGGGCCATTAAGGGGTTAAATGCCTTCTAAAGAGCATAACAGCAATAGCAGGAGATGTTATCAGCTGACTTGTTTTTTGTATCAAACCGCCGGCCCTCGGGGTTTGGAAGTGTGAATGCCTAGCGAGTGTTTCTGTGTCCAGAAAGAGCTCTTGTTGAGTTCTCAGACTAGCCGTATGACAGCTTTCTAAAAGGCTCGGCACTTAATTAGTGACACAAAATTTATTTTTTTACACATTTAAGATTTGGCACACGCGGATGAGATCCGAATTTAGGGCTTGTTTTTGCCTGAGAATAAATTTGCATAAGACAACAGTGTAAAAGCTGCTTAGAATCAGATTATTTTGCACAGGAACGAACACAATGAAAGGGCTGTTTCGAAGAAAAGAGACCACGCAGAGGTGCGGTAAATTACATCTTAGATGTGTCCTGATTATAATCCGCCAATAAACCTTTACGGAGGCCTATTCTGATTTCCAAATTCTTTGCTTTAGCCTGAGGTCTGATCTTAGAAATGATCTGCATGCTTCAGGAACACGGAGTAATCTGATGAATGAAGGTATTGTAATTGCACTCATAGAGACCCTTATGGCAAAGCCGATTAGAGTTTCCAATGGTGTTGAAGTTTTTCTCCAAATAACACAAGAATAAAAAATGTCGTCACATCCAGTAAAAAAGATTAAGGACATGTGTGCGCACAGGAGGAAGAAATACATTCTCTTAACCCAGTTTATTGACATCTATTAGTGTGCCATTCATGGTTTATCTCCCCCCCCCCAAAGTGACAGATTTGACCACTCTCAATGTTTACAATGACTTTCCAGCTCAACCTATAGCGAGAGTTTGGGGCGTGACTACTATAGCAGGTGGAGCAAGAGGGCGTTTAGCCGGTGTGAGACCGTGACTGAACATGTTACATGGGAACATAGGAATAGACATTCAGCTTCAGTTGCAGAAATACAAGCCTTCAAAGATTAAACAGGCGATGAACACATCACAGCGTATGGGGCATTGCGATGCAACCACCATCAAACAAACCAAATGTGGGATGATTGCTAAGTTTGTGTGGGACAATGTGGAACATGTTCCCAAAACTAAAACATAACTTGAATCTTTATTTTACATGTCATTTAAATTCAACATCACTGAGCCCAAAGGCAGCAGGCATCATGTGGATAACTATTTTTTAAAGTCCAACTAAAATCCAACAAAATAAATAATGAACATAAAACAACATTAAATTAGTTAATTGACAGTCTTATATATTCATCTATATTGATTTATATATTCCAATTTACAGAATTATCCATTCGTTTTCTGACAGGGAACACGTGGAATGAATCACCGCTCCACATTTTGATTGACAGCCGTCACAACCTACTAGTGACTGTGTTTACTCCTTTCTTTTCAACCATTGGATAGGATTTAAAAAACGGCTGTTGTATTTGTGTAAGGCAGGATGTTAATTCTGACTACGGATGTCACAGTACCAAAATTCCAGCAGTCGGTACCTATACCCAAAAATTTTTTACGGTACCAATTTCGGTAACACAGCTAAATGTTTTTTTATTTTACTATTTAAAACAAATTTATTAAATGTATTAAGTTTATTATTTATGATAATAATCATTATAAGTAAATAATACAAACATTTAAAGGCTCTATGCTTAAAAATAATCAACCATCTAGGCATAGTTATTATTAGTAGAGAAATATTATTATTACATATAGCTAAATCTACTGTAGGCTACAACAGTAGCCTGATATACACTCACCTAAAGGATTATTAGGAACACCATACTAATACTGTGTTTGACCCCCTTTTGCCTTCAGAGCTGCCTTCATTCTATGTGGCATTGATTCAACAAGGTGCTGAAAGCATTCTTTAGAAATGTTGGCCCATATTGATAGGATAGCATCTTGCAGTTGATGGAGATTTGTGGGATGCACATCCAGGGCACGAAGCTCCCGTTCCACCACATCCCAAAGATGCTCTATTGGGTTGAGATCTGGTGACTGTGGGGGCCATTTTAGTACAGTGAACTCATTGTCATGTTCAAGAAACCAATTTGAAATGATTCGAGCTTTGTGACATGGTGCATTATCCTGCTGGAAGTAGCCGTCAGAGGATGGGTACATGGTGGTCATAAAGGGATGGACATGGTCAGAAACAATGCTCAGGTAGGCCGTGGCATTTAAACGATGCCCAATTGGCACTAAGGGGCCTAAAGTGTGCCAAGAAAACATCCCCCACACCATTACACCACCACCACCAGCCTGCACAGTGGTAACAAGGCATGATGGATCCATGTTCTCATTCTGTTTACGCCAAATTCTGACTCTACCATCTGAATGTCTCAACAGAAATCGAGACTCATCAGACCAGGCAACATTTTTCCAGTCTTCAACTGTCCAATTTTGGTGAGCTCGTGCAAATTGTAGCCTCTTTTTGCTATTTGTAGTGGAGATGAGTGGTACCCGGTGGGGTCTTCTGCTGTTTTAGCCCATCCGCCTCAAGGTTGTGCGTGTTGTGGCTTCACAAATGCTTTGCTGCATACCTCGGTTGTAACGAGTGGTTATTTCAGTCAAAGTTGCTCTTCTATCAGCTTGAATCAGTCGGCCCATTCTCCTCTGACCTCTAGCATCAACAAGGCATTTTCGCCCACAGGACTGCCGCATACTGGATGTTTTCCCCTTTCACACCATTCTTTGTAAACCCTAGAAATGGTTGTGCATGAAAATCCCAGTAACTGAGCAGATTGTGAAATACTCAGACCGGCCCGTCTGGCACCAACAACCATGCCACGCTCAAAATTGCTTAAATCACCTTTCTTTCCCATTCTGACATTCAGTTTGGAGTTCAGGAGATTGTCTTGACCAGGACCACACCCCTAAATGCATTGAAGCAACTGCCATGTGATTGGTTGATTAGATAAATGCATTAATGAGAATGTTCCTAATAATCCTTTAGGTGAGTGTATTCTGTCAATTAAAAAAAAAATTAAACCAAACTTTTATTTTGACGGGTTGCCGTGAAGACCTGAGTGTCTGTTCATGATATGACAGTTTTCTCAAATGAAACGGTAAATTCTCATGAAGTGACGTTTATGTGTTTGTGTCCTCATATAGTGACACACGGCAGAGGCTACAAAGACAGCGAGAGAGTGCCCGCCCGCCCGCACCTCTGCGCCCCGTCTTTCACACAGAGACGCAGAACATGCAGGAGTAATATTTAAATAGTATTTTGCAGTTTAATATCCACAGACACTAGTATATATTCGGCTAAAGTCTGGAGCCCTGCGCTTAGATAAACGAGGAAGCGACTGAACGCAGCTGCGGATACCGAATATACTCGGGAGTCGGTACTACAGAAATGCTGGTATCGTCACATTTTTATAATTTCAGTACCGACTTGGTACCGAAGTACCGGTACTTGTGACATCCCTACTTCTGACGAAGCGCTGTTAAATATAGGTTGAAAAACGATGCCGCAAAAAGAATAAATAAAATGCTTTCTTAAAAACGCAAAAGAAAGCATGCATGTTTTCTTAATATGATCATTAAAAACCAACAGACTGATGAAAATGTGGGACATTTTCTCAATATGTGACATGCGTGACAAGGGGTGAAAATGCTGTGCGGAACAACACAAAGCGGGACGGGTGGTCACCCTAGATGTAACGCACTAAAATGGAGTCTTCAGTACCACACCGCACCATCATGCACCCGTTCAGAAAAACAGATCAACCAGTTTACTAGGGGTGCAGTGGTTCAAATTACTCACGGTTCGGTTTTTATCACGATTTTAAGTTCACGGTTTCGGTACGGTTCGGTATGTGCTTTGTTCAGGGAAATTAGGACATTTGTCAATTAAAAATAAACCCCCCAAAAAATAAGAACAAATAATCAGACTACAGGCAACAGCACTAATACATACAATAGAGCAAAGATGCATATAAAATAAACAGTGCTTTTCACGTATCTAACAGTAGTTTTCAGGTACAGAAAGTAATCAAATATAAAATAACATTGCATATTATAATCTTCACTCTATAAATTGAATAAAGATTATTCATTATTGAAGTTACAAAAGTTATTCAGTCAAGAGCAGTGAGTGATTTCTTTGTCATTTGTTGTTTTATTAACATTTAAAAAAGGCTTCTTTCCCTTTAAGAAATAATGCACATCAGTACATGCTACACATGCACACACGTCTTTCTCAACTATTTACGTTTTACTTAAAGGTGCACTATGTAACTTTTTCGTCCGCTAGAGGTCGCCTGTTCAAAACAAAGGCGCAGTTTGATGACGCCACGTTTGAGCGCAGAATCTTGGGACATGTGGTCTTAACCTCAGCCGGTGGGAAATAATCGGGATAAGACTCGGGCAGAAATCATGTTCATGTGATTATTAACATTACTGTAGTCTGAAGCAGAGCAGGAGTGTTGTGGAGCTGAGGAACCGCTGGAGCGATTGCTAATAAGATGAACGCAACACACGCCTCGCGAGCAGCAGGACTTTTATTATGACACAGTCGCCGACGCCACTTCCGCTTTTACGGTCATGAGTGTGAGGTAACGCAGCTCTGTTGATCATATTAGACACATCTGAGTGTGTTGATAATGATGTTATAGCGTTACTCTGTGCGTTCTCTCAGCGGCTGCTATGACACTTGTTCACACTGCATTGAGAGTAAAGCGTTTCTGCTAAATAAAACCGGAAACCGATGGGAACGCAGATATGACGCCATTGACTCCCTCACACGTCCCGGTTCCTTGGTTAAAATAGCAAATTTCTCACAATTTACAAATAGTTGGAAACATTTGAGATATTGTAAGTACTCAACTGACCAAAATGTATAACACTGGCCCTGAAATTTTTTTACATAGAGCAGCTTTAAGACATAACCTACTATGTTTGCTAGGATTACTCACCAAGACGGGCATATCGTTTGTGTGAATTTGTCCGTTCAAGCGCAAGACTTGAAAGGGAACTCAATATTTGCACGCTATCTGCGCACGTCGTGTGCACGCTTCAGATGAGTGCACACACACACACACAAATCTTCTCTCGGTGCACGAGTTCTGTTGCGTGTTGCTCTTGAATGTTTCAGTTGGCAAGCCTTAAATGAGCTTAGTTTAAACACAAATAGCAACGTGTGCTGTTCAGGTCTCACCTGCGCTTGCGCGCTAACACCCGGTGATGACGGCGTAAATGATTGGGTCATGTTTGAGCAGATGACCTACGGCGTAACTGGCATTCACAAATCCTCTCCCGTGGCCTCATGGGATAGCAAAAGGTGTGTTCAACTTGAAGCGACGCTGCGCAGACCGATTGGTGTATGGCATTAAAGTACCAGGAGAGCGATTCGAAAGCGTACATGTCGAACACACCTAAAGTGTCCATCAAATGCACACTTCAGAATCTCGCCGGAAGTAGTAGGTCATCGGGGTACTACTGTTACTACTACTATTTTACTACTGATACTACTGTTTTTTGTGCACTGTATAGTATGGAAGTAGGCATATTCAGACGCAGCGAGAGTTAGCCTACACAGTTACTGACTCATGACACATAGCAACACAGCTAAAATATGTTGGACCTTTTATTGAAAGTAGCTACTTTTACATGTTGAGAGCTGTATTTGTGATGTTTTTGTTTTTTGTTATTTTATATTATATACTTTAAACTAAATTTAAATTATAAATGTAGCCTTGGCAACTGGCTGAAATAATTATATATTTCATTTCAAGTAATGATATTTTTTAATGTTAATGATACCCTGCGATATATGATGCCTAGGGGAGATATTTGTTTTAAATAGCCCTTTTTTGAGGAAAATATTTAAATATGTGACCCTGGAGCACAAAACCAGTCATAAGTCTCACGGGTATATTTGTGGAAATAGCCATCAATACATTGTATGGGTCAAAATGATAAATTTTTCTTTTAATGCCAAAAATCATTAGGATATTGAGTGAAGATCATGTTCCATGAAGATATTTTGTAAATTTCCTACCGTAAATATATCAAAAATGTATTATTAGTAGTAATATGCACTGCTAAGGACTTCATTTGGACAACTTTAAAGGCGATTTCTCAATATTTAGGTTTTTTTTGCACCCTCAGATTCCAAATAGTTGTATCTCGACCAAATATTATCCAATCCTAACAAACCATACGTCAATGGAAAGCTTATTTATTTATGATGTATAAATAAAATGACTGGTTTTGTGCTCCAGGGTCATATATTTTAATTATGAGGGAAGAACAAAACACACAATTTGTCCTCACAATTTGCCATGTTTCATTGCTTTATCACAAATAAAACAATTGACTCCAAGCACAACTATGCAATATGCTTACAAAATCTTTAATACATTTTGCATATGTAGGCAGGCATATGTAAAGTAAACATTAAACAGCATATAAATCAAAACTGTCTAATGTTGCTGAATGAAATGTCAAAGCAGGACGAGCTGTAGGACTGTGAAGCTTTGAAAGACGTAGATTTTCTCAGCTTTTTGCTCAAAATGTTGTTTTGATATATTGCATGTTCAGATATTCATACAGAAAAATATTCTGTGGGCCATTAAACTTTTGTGAAAATGATCTAAATGCTGCAACTGGCGGGGAAAGAGTTAATAACATTTGTAACAATGATTGTCCAGTAATCACATATGAAAGAGATTTCACAGGTCAAAAAGCGAGGAAATGATACATTCAAATTCTCTGCTGTGATATATTACTGTCAATGTACAAATGTGTTCAGTTCACTGCTGTGAAGGAGCCATGGAGCGTAAACTACAGGCACTGCGTCAGTGCATGGCAGCCGCTCGGGCGCATGCTTGGGAAATCCATAAGCGCGTGAAGGGACCCATGTGCTCTTGAGTGAGGAAATCTCTGGACTGTTGTAAAAGCTGAAAATTAGCCCAGAGGCCATCGCAGGCACGTGTTGCTGTTGGCTGGCGGTCAGATTACTGCGCCCACGTGTAATGTGATCCAAGTTGCGCTCCAAGGAGATGACGGACATGCCACTGTATTGACAGAGCAGCTGTAAATTTACGAGGGTTTGAAGTCAGTGACAGACGCATAATATGCATGCGTGCAACGTTCATGATTGGACGTTTGAAATTCTTGTTCGAGGTCTCTGTTCTCACGTGCGTTCAGTCGTTTATGCTGATATTCTGTGCATGTTGTTTGCAAACCGCCAATGGACAGGTGATTGCCACCGTTCACCTTTCAGCTGTGTTTCTATTCTGAGCGTCTCGTCATGTGCCAGATTAAGCACCCAGTCTGCTTTAGGCACACTTTCTCACACTCCCTCTCTTTGTTCTATGCCATTTACTCTTCTTCTTGTTCTTTCTTCACTCAGCATTAGATGCCTCCCAAATCCCAGCATGCACTACACTATCCCCTGTAGTCCAAAGTAACCATAAATCTTTCAGTAATGTGAATGCTCGAGTCCCAGTCGAAGAACAGAGTCCATTATGACGCAGCATTGCGTGACCCAGAGCAAAGTTGCATTAACTTGGTTAAGAGAACGGCGCAGACTGTGAACATCCTCAACTAAGTGATTGATTGATTTAGATGTTAGAAAAGACATCTGTAGATCTGTTACATTAGCGTCAAATGATTCCTTTGGTCTCCTTTCATGGTTTAGTGATATCAATTCAATCAGACATGTCAGTTCACTGAAGTTGTGATGGTCTGGGTTGGTTTTGTTTTTTTGCATTGAGTATCTACAGGCGATGGAAAAGTTTGGCGTGGGTAAGATGTTTAATGTTTTAGAAAGAAGCTCTTATGACCACCCAGGTTGTTTTTATGTTCAAAAACACAGTAAAAAAGTGAAATATTATTACAATTCAAAATAACTGTTTTCTATTATAATATATTCAAAAATGTAATTTATTCCTATGATCAAAGCTGCATTTTTAGCATCATTACTCATGTCTTCGGTGTCAAATGATCCTTCAGAAATCATTCTAATATGATGATTAGCTGTTCAAAAAACATTTCTGATTACTATCAATGTTGAAAACAGTTGTATTGCTTATATATGCAGTAATATATGCTTCATATTTTTGTGGAAACATGATACATTTTTGATCAGGATACGAATAAAACAAAATCAAAAGAGCATTTATTTGAAATAGATATCGTTAGTAACATTAAAGGGGTATTTCACCGCTGGAAAGATGAATGTGTATTTAAATTGGGTCATTTATGTAGTAGAAATGTGAAATTATTTTTAGAAGTTGGTGCTTTCTAGACTGAGAAAAGCCAGAAAATGTATTTTTGGCTCGTGGATGAAAGACAACAACTCCCAGAATGCACTTGCTTCGCTGCCCTACGAGGCCACTCCCAAGCCACGCCTACCGGTTACATCACTTGCCCACCGCGGCACCGTCGTTTTGAATTTTATAATAATAAAATCATTTAGTTCAGTTAGAGAACAGACACTACAATTAAAAACTGAACGTGTCTCTGCTCAATACAGCACGAGCCGAAGGAGAGTCACAGCACAAACACAGCCGGAGTCAGATCTCATTCTTCAGAGAGTGAGGAGCTGACAGACCAGATGTTCGCGGAAGATTTGGTTTCAAAGCGAAATGTGCCTATTTAAGCGAGTTTGTCACTGTACCGTTTTGTTGTTGTATTTTCATGAACCCACAATCGGCCTCATAGTCATTCACGGTGCATGCCCATGCCTATGGAAGCTTAACTTTCATAGGAATTCATTGAAAACACTCACTTTGCTCCGCACCGCTTTGAATGTCCGTGTGGCCGTCTGTGTCTTACATTCTGTGAGTGAGATCCCACCCCTATGGGCGGGTTGAAAACATGCCAAACTAGCTCCTCCTACTGGCTGTAGTCTCTAGCCTTTGGCAAAAAAAACCTCAGATGACGCAAAATGACGATATTTTTGTCATCAGAGGCTTTTTTTCCAGACATAAAATACATAAGGGGGGGGGGGGGGGGGGAGCACGGTCATTCGAATATACTACCGGGTTTCTACTGATACAAAGCTTAATGCTAATCGCTGAAGTAACCCTTATAAAAAAATGCCTTTACTGTCACTTGATAATTTTTTTTAATGCATGCTTGCTGAATTGAAGTAATCATTTTTAAAAATGTATATAAATATAATAAATAAAATACAAATGCTTATTATTTAATCTTATGAATTATTATTTTATTATAGTGATAATCCTACGGACTTTAATATTATCAAGACTTTAATATTATCACAGAGCAGCGCTTTTCTTATTTAGTATTTTTGTCTCGTTTCTAGTCTAAATATCTAAAAATTCTTAAATCAAGATGCATTTATTAGATGAGTAAAATTATATTTTTTCTTGTTTTCTGAGAAAAAAACCCAAATGAAGTGAGTTTTTGCTTGAAACAAGTGCAATTATCTGTCCATGGGGTAAGAAAAATGAGCTTCTGTTTGAAATCTTGTCTTTTTAATCTTGAAACAAGCTTATTTTTCTTACCCCATGGACAGATAATTATTCTTGTTTCAAGCAAAAACTCACTTCATTTGGGTTTTTTTTCTCAGAAAACAAGAAAAAATATCTCATGTAATTTTACTTATCTAGTAAATGCGTCTTGATTTGCAGTGTATGGATATCGTTTTATTCTGATGAGCTTCAAAAAGCGATTCAGTCTTTGTGCATGTAAAATTCAAGTGTGTGTTGAAAGACGACTGTATAGCTGACGATTTGATCATCAAAGGCTTCTCGTCTCTTTCTGCTTCTTCACTCTTCTCTTCTCCACCTTTCCGTTGATTATTAATTTGGATGCAGGGAGTGTGCATGCGTGCGGGAAACCCCACAAGAGTGAAGATGCACCGCTGTGCCGGGGCGAAACCTCTGCGAATGCTGATGATTTTGGCCCGGAAACCCTAGTAACAGTCATGAGCTGCGACTCATTTTTCCTGTTGTTTTGCTCATGGCGGCTTAAGTCACTGTGGCTGAATGTAGTAGCATCGCTCAAGAGCGTGACATAAGCTCCTTTAATCTGCTTTTTGTCCCACTACCCATAATGCAATGCAGCTCGAGAAAGGCACATCCCCACCCACCCTTCTCTCCATCTCACCATCTCTACTCCCACCCCAGTTCTCTTATCCCCTACAATTTTAAATGCATATTAATGAAGAGTTGCTTCCATGTCCAAAAATAGGTTAATGAGGCAGAGTTGTGCATGCAGCATCTGACAAAGTCTTTCTATGTGTCTCTCATTACAGATGTTCCTCGTGGCCTTGTCCTTTGCCTACTTTGCCAAGGCATTATCCGGGAGCTATATGAAAAGCACAATAACTCAGCTGGAAAGACGCTTCGACATCCCCAGTTACTTAATAGGTGTCATTGATGGCAGCTTTGAAATAGGTAAGAACCGGATCTTCATGCGTCAGCTATGTTTCGATCCCGTCACCTCAGCGAACCAGTTGCCAAGGCTCTCGTCTAGCCTTTCACAGAGTCTGTGCGCCGCGCTTCAGTGCAAAATAATACTGAGACGCTCCATGTGTGCTGCGATTCACGACTGTCATCCTCTGCGCAGTGCAGTGGTCCGACAGATCAGACCGTTATGCAACTGCAAACATGTTTTAACAGGTCACAGCTGCAGGGCTGCACGTCTTAACAAATGCAAGTCTGTTGCATTTTCAAGTTTACTATTTAAAAAGCACATGCATGCATTTTATTTCTAGTATTTGCATTGCAATAAAATGCAAAGTCTCTAAATATGAATGCATTACTTAATCCTATTTATAATCACTTAATGCTTCAACTTTTTCAGGTGTGCAAAGATGCCAGTAATAAAATAAAAATTGATTTAATTGTCAAGGGATGCCATACAGATCTTGTTTTAATCAGAATAAGTGATTCAGCACTTTTTTTTCGTCTTTGCACTTGGAAAAGCTAGGCTAAACCCCGCTCACACTGCTGCATCCGCTGCTCACGGGGCCCTAGAAACCAGTGTTTCCATAGGAGCGTTGCCATGGCAACGGGACGAGGAGCACAGCCGACGCAGAGATCATGTGTCAGAGTTTGCATCATTCTCTCGGCTGTCTTCGGTCCCTGTTATCAACAAGTGCTCGGGAAACCCGCGGAACAAAGGCGCTCTGTGTGTTTGTGTGTGTTTTATAAACGTTTGTGTGAGTTGTTTCTCTTTGGACAGACTGACCTCCTCATGGTCTGTACGTCTGAGAATTCCTGTCCCCGTTTAATACATGAAATGTCCTGAACTCCACGCTGGGTTGAGAGCTCTGCTATAATCGTCCTCACAAAGACCTCCGTTCATGCAGCTGTGAACCTCAGAAACCAAATAATTCTGCCAATAAATGTTCCTTACAGACAAAGAGGTCAATCATGTAGAAATCAGTTGGGAAGCTCCATGTTCTGAGAGTTTGTGGAGCGGATGCTTCCATTCATGGGTGAATGTCAGTGGTTTACCAATATATATTGGACAATGCAAAAATATTGGTTTTTTTATTGGCTGATGGACAGTACCAAATGATATGCACGTAAAATTGCTCTTATTTTACAGTAGCCACGTTTACATGCGCACTTTTTTTGTCATTCCGATTAAAATCATTCCGATTGAAAGATTCGGTGGACTGTTTGCATGAGACGTTATCTAAACTGATCTGGTGTTTACATGTGCTGATGGTTTCAATCGGAATCATTTTGTGACATGCGCACACAGTTTGTCTGTCGCATAGATTTGTGCCAATTATAATAACTGCGACGTACGTGGATCAATAGTTCTGTGTTGGTAATTTTTATATTTATTCTTCTGTGGGCGGACATGCAGTAGTTTAACCTAATTTATGTCCTATACAATGGCTATTTCAACAGCTGTGAATGATGAATTCAGACTCAAAATTAATTCAGTTCATTTATTTTGAAAAACACAAAATTAACAACAAAATGCACCCAAATTATTAATAAAACATAGGATATACGGTGAAACATGAATGAAAGCATTCAAGACGTGCTCAGCATCATTACTAGTAACGTTAGGCTAGACGCATACTAAAATAACATACTAAATAGATTAAGGAAAGATACCATAATCACAGAGGTATAAATATTAACAAAAGTAATTAAAGTAGACCGTGGGTAATGTAACCAATTTGAAGCAGTTGTTTAACTTTTTTATATAGCCCTATAACTTACGAGCGTGAATGCGTGAATGTTCCCCGTTGCTATCCCTAACGGCCACCAAGACTTATACAGTGTTATAAAAGCTATTTATTATTTGTTGTAAAGTGTAAGAATCACCTCAGAAAAATTAATTCTTCTGTCAGGCGCAGTTGAAGCCTAGGACAAACGCTGTCAAGATTAAATGGTGTAGCCAGGCTATGTCTGTGTCATTATTAAAACATTATGTGCATAACTTGTTACGAAAAAATAAAAAGTTTAATACCTCAGAAAAATTTACTTTCCTCTCTTGTCAACATAAGCCTGGTGTGAGCGCGGCGTGCGCCGTATATCATGTCACAGATGGACGTGCACTCAAAGTAATCGGATCAGGTCGTTTACATGGTGGAATTTTTCATTTGATCGGTTCATGAAAAGGTTTATCCCACTCCTCTTAAACCGATTACAATTTCACTCGCTTCGGGCATTTTTATTCCGATTGAGGTGTTTATATGGAGCCTTTTCATTCGGATTGGACTTTTAAACCGATTACAGTGCTCCATGTAAACGCACCTAGTGTTTACTCAATATCCACAACTATTTTTGGAAACCGAAAATAGTGTATATTAAATTTATAATGGTTACTTTTCTGAAATTATATTTTGAACCACCTGAAACGAGTCGTCAATAATTCCAGTCTTTCTTCCTGCTCGAACATATGTAGGTTTGCCAGCCAATGTCTACTTTGAACCTCAAACGCTGTAGGTGTAGCTGCGACTGGAAGAGTTAGGTTTGTTTTGTTCATGACGAGAAAATGCTGTTCTCAAACATCCACTTCCAAAGGATGAGATTGATATGGTAAAACTGATGACATTACATCACTGTGTATCAAGTGATGAGGAAGATCCGGAGCTGAAATCCAGATATGATAATAGGTGTTTGGTTTCTGACACGTCCTGTAAGCGATAGACAAATCACAACAGATTGGGCCATTTGACCAATAAGAGCAGAGTAGACCAATCACAACAGACTGGGTCATCTGACCAATCAGAGCAGAGTAGACCAATCACAACAGACTGGGTCATCAGAGCAGAGTAGACCAATCACAACAGACTGGGCCATCTGACCAATCAGAGCAGAGTAGACCAATCACAACAGACTGGGCCATCTGACCAATTAGAGCAGAGTAGACCAATCACAACAGACAGGGCCATCTGACCAATCAGAGCAGAGTAGACCAATCACAACAGACTGGGCCATCTGACCAATCAGAGTAGAGTAGACCAATCACAACAGACTGAGCCATCTGACCAATCAGAGCAGAGTAGACCAATCACAACAGACTGGGCCATCTGACCAATCAGAGCAGAGTAGACCAATCACAACAGACTGGGCCATCTGACCAATCAGAGCAGAGTAGACCAATCACAACAGACTGGGCCATCTGACCAATCAGAGCAGAGTAGACCAATCACAACAGACTGGGCCATCTGACCCATCAGAGCAGAGTAGACCAATCACAACAGACTGGGCCATCTGACCAATCAGAGCAGAGTAGACCAATCACAACAGACTGGGCCGTCTGACCAATCAGAGCAAAGTAGACCAATCACAACAGACTGGGCCATCTGACCAATCAGAGCAGAGTAGACCAATCACAACAGACTGGGCCATTTGACTAATCAGAGCAGAGTAGACCAATCACAACAGACTGGGCCGTCTGACCAATCAGAGCAGAGTAGACCAATCACAACAGACTGGGCCATTTGACTAATCAGAGCAGAGTAGACCAATCACAACAGACTGGGCCATCTGACCAATCAGAGCAGAGTAGACCAATCACAACAGACTGGGCCGTCTGACCAATCAGAGCAAAGTAGACCAATCACAACAGACTGGGCCATCTGACCAATCAGAGCAGAGTAGACCAATCACAACAGACTGGGCCATTTGACTAATCAGAGCAGAGTAGACCAATCACAACAGACTGGGCCATCTGACCAATCAGAGCAGAGTAGACCAATCACAACAGACTGGGCCATCTGACCAATCAGAGCAGAGTAGACCAATCACAACAGACTGGGCCATTTGACCAATCAGAGCAGAGTAGACCAATCACAACAGACTGGGCCATCTGACCAATCAGAGCAGAGTAGACCACTACTAGGCACCATTAGGCACTGTATCAGATTTGTAATTACCCAAGCTTACAAACTGGGCACACTTTGTTATTTAATACCCAAACCAACTGAATACAGCTTCAGTAAGACCCAGCCAATTCCCCAGCCTATCTAGCAGAAGAGAGTGACATATAGTGTCAAAAGCAGCACTGAGGTCTAATAAGACTAAAATATGCACCAGAATCTGCCACAATAAGAAGATTATTTACGACCCTTGCTAAAGCGCTCTCAGTACTATGCCCTCCTCTGAACCCTGATTGAAAAGGTTGAAAAAGACCGTTCAGTGCTAGGTGATTATTTAACTGAATGGCCACAACACGCTCCAGAACTTAAGCCAAGAATGGGAGGTTAGAAATAGGCCTGTAATTGGACAAATCAGAAACATCACAGCCAGTCTTTTTGTAACGGCAGCTATTTTTAGTTCTCGAGGAACAATTCTAGAACGCAAAGATAAGTTCACAATTGAAGTCATATGAGGGCAGTTTGATGCAAGGCCGTTCGTAATAACCGAGCAGGGAACCGGATCTCAAATACTGGTAGTTGGACTTCACTGCACTTAAAATCAACTCAAAGTTCGAAAAGGTAGTGGTAATGGAGCCTGTTAAACTGTGTCATAATGTTTGTCTGAACAGTTCTTCCTGTCTTCTGCTCCTAGGTAACTTGTTAGTGATCGCCTTTGTGAGTTACTTTGGTGCCAAACTTCACCGTCCGAAGATCATCGCCATCGGCTGCTTGTTGATGTCACTAGGGACTTTTATAATTGCCTTGCCCCATTTTATAATCGGCCGGTAAGTTTCATCTGTATATGTGTGTGTGACGTCACGTCAGCCTCGACACAAGGCTGTTAACAGAGTGAGCTGTTTTGGAGGGTCACATGGATCCAGTTTGATCTGGTTAAAGTCTCTGACCACAAATGCCAGAGTCGTTTTCAGTGTGTGTTTGTCGCTGTATGCCGTTTCTTTGTCAGATGTGTTTCTTGGCATTGTAAAGCTGCTGCATAAAGGAAACATTTTTAGTTGATATATAGAACAATCAGAAGTTTGCATGACCTCGCTCTACTCATTCACATTCACATTGTCAACTTTGAGAGAGTGCCAGGTTTTCAGTTTAGCTCTTCATTGCCTTCTTAAAGTGACTCGAGTGCGATGTCCGTGATGAATTGAAACTCTGTAATGTTTTGTATGTAGGCCATGTTTATAGTGTGCATAATTTCAAGGAATGACACATATATTGCATCCTATTTTTAAGGCAGCAGCCTATTTAAAATCTGAATTGCTCAGTCTGACTAACATATTTCGTATCCTGTGCATTTGCTCCACTGTTTATTCAGGTGTAAATTGTATTATACTGCAGATTCGTCTCATTCAAAGTAGTTCAAAGTGTCCACAAAATGCTATGACTGCATTGTTTTCTTGTCATTTTCATCAACAGTATGGCTACATCCAAAATCGCATACTACTATAGACGTTTATGAAAAGAGTAGCATGTCTGAATTCACAGTATTTATAAAACATTACATTCATGCTACACACATACTATATAGAGCGTACTGTTTAACTGGCCACAAAGTAACTACTTATTGAAAAGAAGTACCTATTCAAAAAGTATGCAATTTCAAACGCAGCCTGTCTTTATTTGTATTGTTGTTATTCGGTTACACTTAACATTAAATGTTTCGTTTGTTAACAACATTAGTTAACATGAACTAACAATGGACAATACTACAGCATTTATTAATCTTGGCTAAACTTTATTTCGAGTTCACTTTAGACATTCTACTAACTATAAGTAACTTTGCAACTTCATGTCAACTAGCAGTCATTAGAGTATTAGACTGTCTGCTTAATATCTGCTAACACTTTATTCTGATGCTCTTCAACAGACATACTCCTGACTATAACTTTGCAACTACATGTCAACTTATTCTACTAACCTGAACAGTCTACTAATACTCTAATGAGAGTTGGTAGATATGTAGTTGCAAATTAATGAGTTAGTTGATATGTAGATACAAATATTATATGTAGTAGTGACATGTAGTAGCAAAGATTACATGCTGTAGTGGCATAGTTGCAAATTAATGATAGTTGACATGTAGTTGCAAATTGAGTTAATTGACATGTAGTTGCAAATATTGCATGTAGTTGTAAATTAATGAGAAATATTTCAAATGTAGTTGCAAATATTACATGTAGTAGTGACGAAGTTGCAAATTAATGATAGTTAGTTGACATGTAGTTGCAAATTAATTATAGTTGACATGTAGTTGCAAATATTGCATGTAGTAGTGACATGTAGTTATGAAGTTAATGAGGAATGTTTTACATGTATTTACAAATATTGCATGTAGTATGTAGTAGTGACACAAAGTTGACATGTAGTTGTAAATATTGCATGTAGTAGTGACGAAGTTGCAAATTAATGAGTTAGTTGATATGTAGATACAAATATTATATGTAGTAGTGACATGTAGTTGCAAAGAGTACATGCTGTAGTGGCATAGTTGCAAATGAATGATAGTTGACATGTAGATGCAAATTGAGTTAATTGACATGTAGTTGCAAATATTGCATGTAGTTGTAAATTAATGAGAAATATTTCAAATGTAGTTGCAAATATTACATGTAGTAGTGACATGTAGTTGCAAGTTAATGATAGTTAGTTGACTTGTATTTTAAAATATAGCATGTAGTAGTGACATGTAGTTATGAGTAATGCAATTAATGAGGAATGTTTTACATGTATTTACAAATATTGCATGTAGTATGTAGTAGTGACACAAAGTTGACATGTAGTTGCAAATATTGCATGTAGTAGTGACGAAGTTGCAAATTAATGATAGTTAGTTGACATGTAGTTGCAAATTAATTATAGTTGACACGTAGTTGCAAATATTGCATGTAGTAGTGACATGTAGTTATGAAGTTAATGAAGAATGTTTTACATGTATTTACAAATATTGCATGTAGTATGTAGTAGTGACACGAGGTTGACATGTAGTTGCAAATGAATGAGTTATTTGACATGTAGTTGCAAATATTGCATGTAGTAGTGACATGTAGTTATGAAATTATTGAGAAATATTTGACATGTATTTACAAATATTGCATGTAGTATGTAGTAGTGACATGCATTTGACATGTAGTTGCTAATATTGCATGCAGTAGCAACAGTTATAAGTGCAACTACATAAGTATATAGTTAGTAGTACATAAGTATATAGTAGAATGTCTAAAGTGGACAATCAGAATAAGGTGTAACCCTTTTTCGTCTTTTACTATTGTTGACAAAAAAATGCATTCTGATCAAAATAACCAATCTACAATCAATCTGGATTGTATTGTTGTGTCAGGTGACCTGGGGCCTATACCATGAAGCCGGTTTAGCTGGCTAGCCAGATATGTTTAAGCTTAATTTGTGCCAATCCTGGGTTTTAGGTACCATTAAAGTGGTTTGGCTTTTAGCCGTGTTCATCTCCATAGTGACTTACGCTAACCTGCTCCAGGCCAGGTTATGTTCTGGATAAGAGAACTCAAACTGAAATTGGACCAATCAGCTGTGAGCATAGTGACACACCTCTGATGCAATAAAGCCACTCCCCCTGTTTCTACTCCAAATTAACGGTCACTACATAGCAAATGGTTTTAAAGACTAAAGCGTCTGGCATTAAGCAATGCTTATTTATAATAATAATAATTTAAAATGGGTTATTTATCATTATTTATGTAATTATTATACCCTCAATCAATTAAACGTGTATCATTTTAGTTAATCAATCATTAATAGGCACTTAGTTAAAATGACTATAAATAGCCTATATAAAAGGTCATACAAATATGCTTTAAAATCAATAAATAAAGCTATAAAAATTACTACATGTGAGCTTAAATGTTCAATTCTCTCTCTATATCAACTAAACTAACTTCATAACTTTTACTTGCATTGCCGAAGTAAGATTTTTCTTTAAGTTGTCCTCTTTTATAGACAGCTCTTTTGTCCCCTTGTAAATTTGTCCCCTTGTAAAAGGGCTGTGTAAATTTGTTTAAATACTTAATATTTTTCAATCATGTCATATTCTGCAGAAGAGAGAAATTAATCTCGCTGCTTCTCTCGCGAGAAGTGAATCTCAGTTTACTGATCCACAGCGCGTGATTGGCTGTTCACTACTGATGTCACAGCTAAACTCAGGATCAAAGCCTGAGTTGACACTGAAAGCTGATGATCAGCAAAGCCTGAATAGATTGGTTTGGTTTTGTCAACTCAAAACTAATCCAGTAACCCTGAGTTTGTTAAACTACCATCATGGTACAGGCCCCTGGTCTCTGATTTCTGCTACTGAATTGTTGATGTTTTATATGCAGCTACAAGTTTGAGACATCGATTCGATCGTCAGTGAACTCAACCAGTAGCCTCTCCCCCTGTCCAATGATGTCTGCTAGCGTTCTGTCCACAGGTCCAAGCACTTCTTCAGTACCGAGCTCAGGTACATAGTCTTTCTGGTTAAACTAGTTATGAAACCTATTGGGGACTAACATATGCTAGAATCACTGTAGTCTACAGCCTCATATGATTTAATATAGTTTTATTTGTGTATGCTACATTAATAATAATAATAATCTGGCATTGCTTCTTTATCCTGTCTCTCATTTCATTCGGTATCTTTGTCATGTGTCAGTTCCTCGAAATACCTCTCACCATTTGCAAAAGACTTCTCACCCTCTCGTCTTCCTTTCTCAGGTTGCGAACACGAGTCCAGGTTGTCCATGTGGATCTACGTTTTCCTGGGGAATATCTTGCGTGGGATTGGCGAGACCCCAGTGCAACCTCTGGGAATCTCATACATCGACGATCACGCTCTGGAGGAAAATGCAGCCTTTTATATCGGTAAATCTTTGTTTGTGCATCTGTGAGGGGGGTTTATGCAGTTTAATCCTGCTCTTGAGCATGATAGACACATGCAGAGTAACCTCAGCTGGACAGATGCGCATGTTATTTGATGCTTTATTGTTTAACACAATACCTCAAAATAATAATTAATAAAGAATCATCCCTAACCTGGTTACAGTACACTCACATTAAGCGGTATGTACAATAGAGTAAATCTCTGCTTTGTTATTTTGTCCAAAAAATTAAGCATATTATTGCTCAGCATTTTTTATATATATACTTTAATTTTGTTGATTTAATCCAGTCGTGTCTTTGTTCATTTGTGTGATTGCTAATTTGTGGAAAAAAGTGTTAACTTGTCTTTAATAATGCTTGAAATGTATATTAGTTAGGCTAGTTGTTTTTGCTATGGTATTTTTAAACTTTAGGCAAAACTTATTTGTGTGTTAAGTGTTTTTTATCCTGTTGATTTTTGTTCATGGTATTCAGCCACAATGAAACGTTTTGCAATAAGACTTAAGCCCTGTTCGGACGGTAATTGTTTCTCACGTGGACGTCCGTAAAAATAAATTGACATGCCACCTTAAGGCCAATTTATACTTCTGCGTCGAGTGCACGCAGAGGGTACGGCGTACCCTACGCATAGACGCGTTGGTTACGCCGTACCCTACGCCGTAGCCTGACGCGCACCTCTCCAAAAATGTAACAACGCGTCAATTCTACGCGGACCGCAAGCGCTGTGATTGGTCTGCCTGAACCCTTCCCTCAGGTCAATAAATAAATAAAAAATCTGCGATAGGAGTGTGTGTGTGTGTCCAGAAATTGGATGATAGTTCCTTACGTCTGCTATAACACAATATTTTGCAGTCCAGCGATTCTTAATGGTAGTAAATAAATACATAGATCCGCTGAGTATAGTTTATTTATTTTCTCATTAAAACCGAAGATGTTAATCAGTAATTGTATATCAAGAACAGGGACACATTTGGGTATATTTCGTGAATGAAGTCTCCGCAACAGCAATCGATTGCTCGAGCTACCGCTGCTGAAAACAGCGCCACGAGCTCCGCATGATTTCACAAACACATTCCAGCGCCAGATCGCCTTATTTAACTTTACTAATCAACTAGAGATGCTTAATTTGTATTAGATACAACAACTCAAGCTGCAAGAAAAGCCGCTCTCTCACTGCTGCTGATACTCCGACATGAATGTACAGATGCTACACAACAAGCTGCTTCTTCTTCGGCTGTTCTCTTGATTACACCAACATGCCCGAGGACACTGCCTACTAGCGTCTGCATGTGTAACTGCACATTGACGCAGACAACAGCGCAGAAGTATAAATGCTCACGACGGCGTCGGCTACGCGCGTAGCCTACGGCGTACACTACGGCGTACACTCGACGCAGAAGTATAAATTGGCCTTGAGTGATAAAACTTTTGCATTCGGATGGTGATTTATTTTTAAATGCATATTTAATTAATAAATAATATCCTAATAATGATTTAATTATTTAAATCTGTTTAATAGGAAGATATATAGTCACACAATATAGTTAAAATGTTTTTTTGTCTTGTATTTCTTCTCAAAATAAAGGATGCATTTTTATTCCACATGGAAATGAGCGGAAATAAGTGAATACAGCCTCTTATTTCCATGAGGTGAACATAATACTGCGATTATTTTATATATATAATTGCTGCCCATTTAAAATGTTTACCTGCTTTTCTTCATTTTATTTTTTGAGCGGTGATGAAATATCTTGCTCTTGTAAATACTTGCCAGCATTTCAGTAATAATAGTCTAGATCAGGGGTGTCCAATCCTGATCCTGGAGGGCCACTGTACTGCAAAGTTTAGCTCCAACTCCAATTAAACACACCTGAACCAGCTAATCAAGGTCTTATTAGGCATACTAGAAACTTCCAGACAGGTGTTGAAGCAAGTAAGAGCTAAACTCTGCAGGACAGTGGCCCTCCAGGACTGACTTTGGACACCCCTGGTCTAGATCTTTAAAACGCATCCAAATTACAGCAAAGCGCAACCGTACGGTGCTCTGCAGGGGTCAAAAAGGATATAAACAGTGAATTCGGAAGTGATATATTCTTGAAAACTCAGAGATGTGGAATCAGATGGCAATTAAATGAACTCACGACCTTGGTGTTTGTCTAAAAACAGGAGGTAATTTGCCGGGGATTTTTACGCGGGTGGTGGGAGAAAAACACTGACATTCTGGATTCAGACAGAAATAAAAACACTGACTAGTCCCTGTCAATGATCAAAAAAACCTTATGACCCCACGAGAAACAATTACCGTCCGAATAGGGCTATAGAATAAATGTGAATATCATCTAAGTTTTTTTTTTATTACCTTATTGGAATCGAAATTAGGAATGGATAAGAATCGGAGTCGATAAGCAGAATCTGAATAATTAAAATTCAAACGATTCCCAACCAGCGACAGCACTAATTTACATCACCAGCACTTATCATCAGCCGAGCAGATCTATTCCACCAAGACTAAATACATTAACATTGTCACATCCATTACCATGCTAAAAATCTTGAGAGAGGTGTCATGATAAAAATAAGCATACCCAGCTTTATCCGCATACATACAGTATTCTAGCGTAAGGCCATATGCACTATATAGCACATCTTGATTGCTTGTATTGAAAAATCGGATCTATATTATTGTCCAGTTCTGAAGGCATGAAGATATTATAATCATAATAATTTCCGTAAAGCTGCTTTGAAACATTGTGCACTGTGAAAGTCGCACTGTTTTGCCCTTTAGCGGCTTCCTAGTATTAATTGTTTTTCCTAGAGAGCATTATCTTTCTTGGGAAACAGTCTAGACTAAATCCACAACTAATCAATTCATGTACCATCTGCATCAGGATGCGTCCAGACAATATCGGTCATCGGTCCGGTGTTCGGCTACCTGCTGGGGTCCATCTGTGCCAAGATATACGTGGACATTGGATTTGTCAACATGGGTGAGTGAAGTGAAACAGTGCTTGTTGTGTGATTCACTATTTCCTGAGGGAGTCACTGGGTTCAGTTGCATCTGCACTAGATGACTTGAATGGCATAAACGTCTCTAGGCATGTATCGGCAAGGTTGTCTTGAACAGTGAGCATGAGAGAGAAAAAAATGCATTATAAAAGGCATTTATTCTGCATAGTTCCATGGGTTTTGGCTCATCTGACTAGACTAGTGAACTACTAAAAGGAGCAATTCTCTCTTTCTCTCCTCAAATCTGGAGGAAATCCAGCTTATTCATATTATTCTTATTTTGTTTATATTTCAAACAAAAGCAGGAGGAAGTAAGAAACTTTGTTGTTTCTAGTTTGAAAGCAGTGGAGGCTGTTTATGTTGGATCCGAGTGCGTTTTTGGCATTGGAACGCACTCTTTATTTGACTGGGGACGATGTAAAGGATCATAAATGTTAAGCTGCGATTTAGCAAACAGCTGTTTTGGATGAGATGAGACTGAGAGGTTAAAGGGGACATAAGCTGAAACATGTAGTAAGATTAGATTTGTGTGTGTAGTTTAAATGTTACAATCGTGGTGTTAAACTTTTTTTTGGCATTGGAAACGTTTATGCATGTATGTGAAATAATGTATGCTGGCCATTTCTTCATAGATAAGTGGTCATTACACCCTAAAGTCAAGACTTTTGGCAGGAAAGTTACGCCATAAGATAATAAAACATTAAGGAATAATGGCAGATGTACAGTAAATCTTCAGCCAATAAAAGCTATATCACATTGTTTTGCCTTTAATTTTATTTAATGATACAATAAATCTGTATCATGCACATAAACCATTGCATATTTACTGATACTAATGACTACAGATACATATCTAGTCTCTATGAACTATAAATTACATCTAAAAGTTTAGAATAATAATTTTCTTTTAATGTTGACAGTCTCTTATGCTCACCAAGGCTGCAATTATTTGATGAAAGAAATATACAAGTAATGATGAAGTAATATTTTGAAAGAACAGTTTTGTATCTGAATATATAGATTGGTGCAGGACGCCACTTTGTAGGCCAACTGGCGGTTCGTTCGCATCGCACTGGTTCCCTCAAGAAAAATCCAATAGGACCGGGATCGCCAACTAGCGGACTCTGGTCCAAATCCGGACCGCGAGATGCGTCCATCCGGACTGCCAAGCCTTTTGACGTAATGAAATAAATAAATGCCAAATGCCATTTAAAAAAAAAAAAAGCTCAGTAGAACCGTTTGGGTCCTATGTCGCCACAGGTTGCGACAACAGTTCTACCATAGCTATCCATAATAAAGGCTAGCTGTCTCGTCCGCGCTGCTGGCAAATGGAGGTCGACGTCCGCACCTGGCGGCCATCTTGTCACAGGCAGCTCACTCACTCGTAACATTGTTTTCATGGGTGCTTGCACTTTTTCAATAACGATAACTTGCTCAATTTTCTACCGATTTTCAAACTGTTTGGTTTGTTATAAACGTCAGAGTTGTAGTTATGACACTGCCTACTTATGAAAAATGATTCATAATTTGTTCAAGCATCCATTATTATAGCCACGTTAATAACGTTTGTAAGAAACCAAACCATTTGTAAATCCGTCAAGATTTCAGCGAGATAAGAGTATTTGTGTTCATGCAGATCACTCGCCTTACATCAGGCACCACAGAGCCCTGCCTGTGACAAGATGGCCGCCGGTGATGACGTTAGAGACTCCGCCGTAAGACATCTAGCCTTTATTATGGATATCTATGGTTGCTACATTCAGACACGCGGTGACGCATACAGGGAAGAAGGGACTGAGAGCAGAAAGCGGCGTGCAAAAACAATGGCATTTTCAAAAATTAGGAAAGTTGATGCTGAAAACCGAGTTTTCCGAGATGAATGGGTGGGGAAAAAAAATCACATTTATTAAATGTGTTATGAGATTTCTGATTATTTATTTTTTTTAACCAGGGGGGTTTGCGTTCATTGATTGTTATTATTTATCTCAGTTCAGCAGGAAAAAAAACGCACTTTGGTTGCTAGAAATGTTGAAATGAATGTACTTTCGGTGCAGATTTACAGATGAAGGCATTTTTAGTCAATCATATTTTTGTCAGGCATGGTTACTGGTTAAATTTAGATATTTTGTACCAAAGCAACAGAACAACAACAAAATGAGATCAATTTTGTGAAGGATTAGCCTACCTATGTTTGCTTTAACAATATGAACAGACATGTTTTGTCCATATGAGAACATATTATATTTTGTTCAATTAAGAACACACATGCTATCTACACTAATTTCTTTAGTCTGGAAATAAACATAAATTATTGTTTTTAGGTATATAATTGTCCGGACCTCGGCCGGTGAGGAGGGTTCATTTACTGGACCTCAAGCAATTTTAGTTGAAGACCCCTGCACTAGGATTTTCCCATAGGCTTTTGGATTATCGCAAAAAACGAGCTCTGTGATCAACAAAAGTGTTTGATACTTGCACGCTTGATTGATTGATTGATTGATTGATTGATTGAAGTTTATTTCGAGCAACAAAAAATAAAAATATATATAATTAAATACAGTATGTGTGTATGTATATGTATATATATATATATATATATATATATATATATATATATATATATATATATATATATATATATATATATATATATATATATATACACACACACACACACAATATACATAGAAAAATATAATAGCTTATATCTCATACACACACACATACTTGCTCGAAAAGTAGAACTTATTTACTTCCACCCCCAATTCATTTATATTACACCATATTGCTTCTGTCATTGTCTGTTAAATTACTAATAGTTTATTTGATATTATATTTTATATACAAAATACCCGATTACATTATGACCATCTCAATAAACACAATAATGCAATAATAAGCCTCATTAACATAAATATACAAATATATCCCGGTATTTATAATAATCATGTAATACTATATAAAATATACCCACATCTTATTATATTGTTAAATCACAGTTTTATAATAATAGTAACAACAACAATAATAGTAATTATAATCTCCACTACATCACAATAATAATAACATCATTACCGGTGCTAAGACTGAATTTATAGTGCAATTTTGTTGTAGATTACAATATAGTGGTCATGTATATCATATAATATCATTATTATTATTTACTCTCTATTATTTACTATGTAGTCACATTCCGCTCAGTTATAATTATATCTCCATTTATAATATCAAAATAAATAATAAGAACAATTATCACTAATCACAACACCACGATCCCTCCTTCAGCCTTATATTTTGCATGTCTTGCTTGCATGTCCATCAAGATAATTTTCACAGATGAGCTCAACTTTTACGAATTTTAAAGCCTAAATGCAGTCGCCAGAAGTAAAAAGCTAAAGGTAGGCTATAAACGGACTACACCACGGTCGCTAGACTTACACGTCACCATCACTAAAGCTTCCGACAACTCCTCAAGTTTCTATCTCGAAACATTTTCCCAGAACGTTTGAATTAGACTAGTTTATACGAGCACAATTATGAGCATATTGAGGCTGTGAAAGCGGACTGAGTTTACCTGTTCGGTGTGATGACGTCTAATCTCCTTGACTGCCTCTGTAGTCCCATTAGCCACTTGTTAGCAACTGCCTTTTTCAAGACAAGTAACCGCTTCAAAACTTACAAGGGGGCTAATACTGATGTATCTTATGTCGTAGAATAAAACCTGAAAGTGTCTTGAGCTTCACCACAGACCTTATTTCAGCCATTTAACCAAAACCACATTCAAAAAACCCATTGACTTCTGTACGAGGGAACCGGAAGTGCTAAAATGCTAACTCGCTTCCGCGTTTTTGGCCTACAAAGTGATGTCATACCTGCACCACTCTATTGTAAAAAGTAATTTATTTCTGTGATTTAAAAGCTGAATTTTCAGCATCATTACTCCAGTCTTCAGTGTCACATGATCCTTCAGAAATCATTGTAATATGCTGACATATTTTTTACGTTTTTGTGGTTAGTCATTAGCCTGGTCCTACCAGACTCTCGTACATTTCATTTGTACAGAGAGTCTGGCCACTCTCCATTGACAAGCGTTCACTTCCTTGAAGGCGGGCACTCTGTTGAAGTTTAAAACTATTGGATCTGCCATAACCAATCGCTAACGTTTGGTGACGTATGTCATCTCAAACTAGCTTACAACATCAACATCATCATTCTCAGCCACTCCCTCTGTTCGCTGATTGGACCGGTTCAAATTTGACCGGAGAAAACCAGAGAATATACCGCAATCCCAGACGGAGTACTGAAGGAAAATTAAAATTGAGCGGAAGTACGTAGGAGGGCGGAGCCAGGCTAGTTAGAAAATCTGAGTTTTAAGTTGATATATTCTGACTATTGAGAAAGTCTAGGTTTGCCATTCTGCCAATCATGACATATTTAAAGTCAGTATGACACTGAAAATGGCTTCTGGGACGAGAACAAATGTAGGGCGGGCTTTATTTTGCCTGTGGGGAATTGATTGGATGTTTGTGGTTTGCTATTGTCTGATCTCATGTGAGTGACAGGTTGCCCCGCCCTCGTCATCAGAGAAGAGAGGAAGGGGAAGTTATTCTGATTATAGATCTAAAGCGAATGTGAATATTAAAAACTGCTATATTCCATAAAAAAATAAGAATAATGGGCTTCTATGCTGCTTTTTTGTCTCATTCTACTTGACATCTGAATTTTGTGTTTTCAAGAAATCAAAATAATGCAGGCTTAAATGTGACAAAAAAAAAATGTGATTAGCAAATATTCGGTTGAGCTATTCCTTTTCATCGATGCTCATTGTTTGTGTGTCATGCAAACATTTCTATCTACTGGCACAGCTTAAGCACAACATGGAGGCTGTCTGAGCGTACATGATGAGATGAGAGCATGGAGAGAGAGCGAGACATCTAAGACTGTCTGTGGATCACAGTCTGCGTCTGCCTCGGCTGTCTGCTTGGCCCAAATATTCTGAACATGTGACAAGCTGCAGTGAGCTTTGTAGCGTCTGTATTCTCGGTGTTGACATATGCATGTGTTTGTGTGTGTGTGTGTCTTCTCACAGAGAGCATTAGCATCACCCCAGGAGATGCACGCTGGGTAGGCGCCTGGTGGCTGGGATACCTTATTGCAGGATTCATCACCCTGCTCTCGGCGGTGCCATTTTGGTTCTTGCCCAAGTCTTTGCCCCTGCCAGAGAGAAAGCTTGCCAAGTATTCTCCAGAGCGGACCAGCTTTATCAAAGACTCGCCCCTCCTGGAGCACAAGTACCAGGCAGACGAGCCAACAAACTTCCTAGAAATGGCCAAAGGTAAACGACCTAGAACCAACTAGAAAATGTCCATCTAAAATACCAGATCTCTAACATATTTGGAAATTGAAGTCCACGTAATGCCATCGCATTCATTAATAAAATGTTTTATTTTAAAGAAGCACCCTTTTCAAGCAAAGAAGTTTGCACACTGCAAGAAAGGATTTTCTTACTTGTTTTCCAGTACAAATATCTAAACATTCTTAAACAAGGAATTTATATATATATACACACATACACACATACATACATACATACATACATACATACATACATACATACATGGATGTGCTGGTCATATAATTAGAATATCATCAAAAAGTGTATTTATTTCACTAATTCCATTCAAAAAGTGAAACTTGTATATTATATTCATTCATTACTCACAGACTGATATTTTTAAATGTGTATTTCTTTTCATTTTGATGATTATAACTGACCACTAAGGAAAAACCCAAATTCAGTATCTCAGAAAATTAGAATATTACTTAAGATCAATACAAAGAAAGGATTTTTAGAAATCTTGCCCATCTGAAAAGTATGAACATGAAAAGTATGAGCATGTACAGCACTCAATACTTAGTTGGGGCTCCTTTTGCCTGAATTACTGCAGCAATGCGGCGTGGCATGGAGTCGATCGGTCTGTGGCACTGCTCAGGTGTTATGAGAGCCCAGGTTGCTCTGATAGTGGCCTTCTGCATTGTTGGGTCTGGCATATCGCATCTTCCTCTTCACAATACCCCATAGATTTTCTATGGGGTTAAGGTCATGCGAGTTTGCTGGCCAATTAAGAACAGGGATACCATGGTCCTTAAACCAGGTACTGGTTGCTTTGGCACTGTGTGCAGGTGCCAAGTCCTGTTGGAAAATGAAATCTGCATCTCCATAAAGTTGGCCAGCAGCAGGAAGCATGAAGTGCTCTAAAACTTCCTGGTATAAGGCTGCGTTGACCTTGGACCTCAGAAAACACAGTGGACCAACACCAGCAGATGACATGGCACCCCAAACATGCATTGAAGCAACTGCCATGTGATTGGTTGATTAGATAATTGCATTAATGAGAAATTGAACAGGTGTTCCTAATAATCCTTTAGATGAGTGTGTGTGTGTGTGTGTGTGTGTATATATATATATATTAAAGCAAGTATATGCTTAAAACAAGACAAAAATATACGTATATTTTCTTTAAAAAAAAGAAAAAAGTCAAATTACGTTGAAAAGAAAATATCTGCCAATTGGGTCAGAAAAATAAACTTAATTCAAAGGGAAAACAAGTTTTATTTTTCTGACCCAATTGGCAGATATTTGTTGTTGTTTTAAGTCTTTTGTATCTTATGTCATCTTGCTTCTCAAGTAAATGTATCTTAATTCAAGAATGCTTAGATATTTTAAATGAGTGATGAATTGAGAAATCAACTTTCCTTTGAGCCTTTGATATATAAAAGTTCATCGTGATATAAGAATATCCTGTACGTTTCAGAGCTGAAAACTTCCTTATTAGTCAAAGAAAAGCTTTTATTGACACCAGGCCCAGAAAACGAGAGCTCTCAGAATATGTCGACCACTGACTTCATAGGACGCAGAAGCGCCGCTTCAAGCCCGCCCACTCTATTTACTATTTCTACTGTATCTACATATTGGAGAAATAGTAAGAGTAGCGTGCTATTCTGAACAAAACTTTAGATATACCAAAATACTATGAATTGGAGAGAGTGCAACACAAAATATAGCAGAATAAGTCCCGCCTTTAAAATAAAAGAATCAATCAGCATTTGGTAAAGTCATTGCATCAACTGTCGTTAGAATCTCCGGTTTCCATAGAAACAGTCGGTATCCCGAGTTGCTGTTTTAAGAGTTTAAAAATTCATTATTTTGTCTATTGGGTGTAATATAATAGGTTAAAAATTTTCACAAACTGTACATTATTGCAGCTTGTCTATTCCGTCGGTATGAAACATGCTGATTTCTACAAAGCCCCGCCTTCTGAAAAGCTCAGAGTGCTCTGATTGGCCAGCTGACCAGTGCGTTGTGATTGGCCAAACACCTCAAGCGTCAAGAAATGTAATGTCCCTTAGCATAATTGCGAGCTTCAGCTTCCAAGGCTTGTAAAGCATTTGTTAACACAGTTAATAATAATGTGTTACCGGGTTTACACAGCATCAACAATACTTTAATTCACTGAAACCTTTCTTTGCGTATGCCTTTGGGCGGGCGTTATGCTAATGTTTCACACTTTAATGTGGGCGTTTGAGGAAGTAATATTTAGACTTGGATCGAGGTGTTTTAAGCAGGTCTGGATCAGTGTCATCTCTCTGTAAATGGCTAAAGTAAATGGCTTTGTGGGAGACTATGAGCTTTGTAACTTCGTACACATGCACACTAAAGGAAAGGAAAACATTAAAAAGCATCATATGACCCCTTTAAGGATTTCCCCATTCAAGTAGCTAGGACTTGGGATGCATCCGAAATCCCATACTTACTATATAATAGACAAAAAAACTGTGTGTGACACAAGAAACATGTATAAATTTACAGTACTCATTCTGGAGAGATACTGAAGTGTGCATATGATGGACACTTTACATCAGGGGTCCTGGAGGGCCGCTGTCCTGCAGAGTTTAGCTCCAACCCCAATTAAACACACCTGAACCAGCTAATTGGGGTTGGAGCTAAACTCTGCAGGACAGCGGCCCTCCAGGACCAAGTTTAGAGACCCCTGCTTTACATGGTCTAGTAAATGGTCTAGTCCAGTGGTTCCCAACCACGTTCCTGGAGGCCCAGGAGGCCCATGCAAAATGTGCACTGTTGGTGGGCCTCCAGGAACGTGGTTGGGAACCACTGGTTTAGTCGGTTGGTTGGCGAGTCACTGTTGTATCCAGCATCCCTGTATACTAGGGGTGTAACGGTACACGTATTCGTACTGAACCCTTTCGGTACAGGGCTTTCGGTTCGGTGCATGCAATCTTTTAACAGTTAACAGGCTTGTTTTAAGCGCGGAACACACTTCAATCCTAGTTCCCACACGAACATATTAAGTATTCAGTCCATTTTATCATGAAATTCTAATGATAAATGTCGTTTTGACGCCCTTTAATGTGGCGTGACTGATCACTGATCACAGTTCAAGCGGCCGCGCCAGGTAAACCACTGTTTAATAAAAATAAATAAAAAGCAATTTTGTAAAACTGCTGTACCGAACCGTGACTTCAAAACCGAGGTACGTACCGAACCGTCAGTTTTGTGTACAAACAGTTTTGCGTTACAACCCTACTTTATACTAGACCGTTACAGTGGATGGCTACCTCTATTTTAATTGATGACCCCCACCCTTTGCATAGTGAGTTTCAGCTTCTCTCTGGACAGAGGTTTTTAGTCCCAAGATTCAGAACAAAGCGGTCCTGCTGTTTTAACAGTGTTGAGTAATAAATAGAGTTTTTATCTGTGTATGTATGTATGTTTACACTCACCTAAAGAATTATTAGGAACACCTGTTCAATTTCTCATTAATGCAATTATCTAATCAACCAATCACATGGCAGTTTCTTCAATGCATTTAGGGGTGTGGTCCTGGTCAAGACAATCTCCTGAACTCCAAACTGAATGTCGGAATGGGAAAGAAAGGTGATTTAAGCAATTTTGAGCGTGGCATGGTTGTTGGTGCCAGACGGGCCGGTCTGAGTATTTCACAATCTGCTCAGTTACTGGGATTTTCATGCACAACCATTTCTAGGGTTTACAAAGAATGGTGTGAAAAGGGAAAAACATCCAGTATGTGGCAGTCCTGTGGGCGAAAATGCCTTGTTGATGCTAGAGGTCAGAGGAGAATGGGCCGACTGATTCAAGCTGATAGAAGAGCAACTTTGACTGAAATAACCACTCGTTACAACCGAGGTATGCAGCAAAGCATTTGTGAAGCCACAACACGCACAACCTTGAGACGGATGGGCTACAACAGCAGAAGACCCCACCGGGTACCACTCATCTCCACTACAAATAGGAAAAAGAGACTACAATTTGCACAAGCTCACCAAAATTGGACAGTTGAAGACTGGAAAAATGTGGCCTGGTCTGATGAGTCTGGATTTCTGTTGAGACATTCAGATGGTAGAGTCAGAATTTGGTGTAAACAGAATGAGAACATGGATCCATCATGCCTTGTTACCACTGTGCAGGCTGGTGGTGGTGGTGTAATGGTGTGGGGGATGTTTTCTTGGCACACTTTAGGCCCCTTAGTGCCAATTGGGCATGGTTTAAATGCCATGGTCTACCTGAGCATTGTTTCTGACCATGTCCATCCCTTTATGACCACCATGTACCCATCCTCTGATGGCTACTTCCAGCAGGATAATGCACCATGTCACAAAGCTCGAATCATTTCAAATTGGTTTCTTGAACATGACAATGAGTTCACTGTACTAAAATGGCCCCCACAGTCACCAGATCTCAACCCAATAGAGCATCTTTTGGATGTGGTGGAACGGGAGCTTCGTGCCCTGGATGTGCATCCCACAAATCTCCATCAACTGCAAGATGCTATCCTAGCAATATGGGCCAACATTTCTAAAGAATGCTTTCAGCACCTTGTTGAATCAATGCCACATAGAATTAAGGCAGTTCTGAAGGCGAAAGGGGGTCAAACACAGTATTAGTATGGTGTTCCTAATAATCCTTTAGGGGAGTGTATATAGGTATATGTATGTATATATGTAGGGATGTGTATTTGTATGTGAATGTACATGTTTATATCCTATGATAAGTCTTGAGTGGTGGAGCCTTGAGCACATGTATCATGTAATTGTTATCTTGTTTTTATTGTTTTTTGTTGTGATATGGATGCCCTTTTCTTATCATATTATTATACTGCAAAACAAATGTACCTGCGGGTATTAATAAAGTAACCTAACCTAACTTTACTATCCCATGAGGCCATGAGAGAGGATTTATGAATGGCAGGGATGCGACCCTGAAAGGGACATTGGTATTTGGGCCCTTTCTGGTTGTCGCATGTACATCAGGAGATCAAGTGTTGAAGGAAAACTGACTTCATGCATCCACTAAAAAGAAATTTGCAAACTGAAATTAATTTTGAGAAATGTTTGTGCATCATTTGTTTGCTGTTTTGTATCTATTGCAATCACATTCATTAATTTCAAGTGTGGCACAAGTAAATACGCTGTTTGTCTTTGTCTAGCATCATTCTTAAACATTTTATATGAATGTTTTTCAGACTTTTTGCCAACACTGAGATCCCTCTTGGGGAACCCGGTCTACTTTTTGTATCTCTGTGTCACCGTCATCCAGTTCAACTCTTTGATCGGCATGGTGACATACAAACCAAAATACATCGAGCAGCATTACGGGCAGTCTGCGTCCAAGGCCAACTTCTTAATGGGTACGTCGTCTTCCTCTAAAGGCATCTGTGCACAGATATATTACAGTGGTGCAGCTGTGACCTGAGAGTTTAATGGTATGTTATGTTTTGATTGGATTTGGGGGGGATTTTATTAATGTGTGTTAAATATTAGTCTTTGGTTCTGATATCAAATCTAGAGGTTTGTATAGCTCGGTTAAATCACAGTATGACATGGACCATGACTGCATATGAAAGAGAATGAGTTCCAAAAATAATATCAGCACACGACGTATGCAGACACTGGAGACGGTTGTGCATTTCGGGAAACGGCATTAGCGTTTAGAAAGACGGGAGGGAAAACAAATAGGCCTGTTCTGTATTCCTGAAAACCGTGTTTGAGAAGAGCCGAGCCGACTTGACACGGTTCTGCCTTTGTTTCAAATCTGACACTGGTCCTTTGATCCAGGTTTTCCTGATGCCGTCTGTTTTTTCAGGAGTTATCAACATCCCAGCTGTAGCCCTGGGAATGTTCTCGGGGGGTGTGATCATGAAGAAGTTCAAGCTGAGCATCATGGGTGCAGCCAAGTTTGCACTAGGAACGTCTCTCCTGGGCTATTTCCTGTCTCTTTTCTTCTTCGCCATGGGATGTGAGAATGCCAACGTGGCCGGCATCACCAGGTCGTACAATGGGTAGGATGAAGCTTGCAGTTTGTACTTGGGTTCAGATCTGGGGCCAGTTGCACAAAAGCATTATGTTGTGTACTAGTACTAGTTTAACCAACTAGCAGTTAGTTAAGGGTTAATAAGTCGGATTCAAATTACTCCAGTCTGTTTTCATGTAAACGATTGATAAAAGGTCATGATCAGTCTTAAAGGGAAAAAAAATAGATGACTGAAATTGTTACTTCTTGGAAGGGAAAGAGTAAAATGTATTTATTTCTGCATTATTGAAGTACAGAACAGTGTCACTCTATTTACTGACCAGTATGACAGTATGACATCTCTTGTAGTGTTGTCAAAAGTACTGACCGCGATACCAATTCGGTACTGAAATTTAAAAAATGTGAAGCTTTGAGCGCTGTTGAGCTGGAATCGTAAACACCTCTGACTGGCCATTGTGCTCACACGCTTATCGGATGTGTCTGTGATTGGCTACGCTGAAAGCGTCACATTTTTTAAAATTTCAGTACCAACTTGGTATCGCGGTCGGTACTTTTGACAACACTAACTGTGCTCACTAAGGCTGCATTTATTTGATGAAAAACAGTAGATATTTTTACATTTAAAATACCCATTATCTATTTTAAGTCAAGTCAACTTTATTTATATAGCGCTTTTAACAATGCAGATTGTTTCAAAGCAGCTTTACAGTGTTAAACAGGAAAATAATGCAACATAATTTTATTCAGCCGTATAGCCATTCTGGAGAAAATGGTGGTCATCAGTTCATTTCAATTATCATACAGTGTCAGTGTGGGCTTTAGATCAGTAATTAGATCAGTAATTTAGTTTTATGGTTAATTTAGTTTAATAATTAGATTTATTTGGATATTTAGTTGAAAAATTTAGAAAAATTTTGTGTCCCCAACTGAGCAAGCCAAGCCAGAGGCAACAATGGCAAGGAAACCAAAACCCCATCAGGTGACCTAATGGAGAAAAATAAACCGTTGGAGAAACCAGGCTCAGTCGGGGTGCCAGTTCTCCTCTGGCCAATTAACAAACAGCGTATGATTATTATTCTGGCAACTTTACAGGTCAGAGGTCATAATAGATCGGAATATTCGAAGGACCGGAGGCAACACGCTAGAGACGGGTTTATTGAGGATGATGTTGATTAAATAATTATTAAAGTGCAATATTCGAATGATCGGAGGCAACACGCCGGAGACGGGTTTATTGCGGATGACATATCGATTTAAGTATTATTAAATTGTAATATTCTAACAATCGGAGTCATCACGCTGGAGACGGGTTTATTGAGGATGCCGTGTCGATGAGGCAGTTTTAGGGGGAGTCTAATCACGGTCTCTGCATATATTGTAAAATGTAATTTATTCCTGTGATTAAAAGCTGAATTTTCAGCATCATTACTCACGTCTTCGGTGTAACATGACCCTTCAGAAATCCTTCTAATAGGCTGATTTGCTGCTCAAGAAACATTTCTGATTATTATCAATGTTGAAAATTTCAGCTTTGCCATTACAGGAATTACATGTTTTACTGTAAGTTTACCGTATATTTGATCAAATTTTGATCAAAGCCTTGGTGAGCATAAGAGTACGGAAGCTTGTTTCCACCACAGAATAAAACATGTAAAAGGTAATTGCGACTTTTTATCTCACATTGACTTTTTTTCTTGCAGTTGTGAGTTTACATCTCGCAATTTTTACCTTTTTTCTCAGAATTGCGTAATATAAAGTCGCAATTACGATTATAGTCTTTTTTTCCCCCCTTAAAATTGGACTTTATAACTCGCAGTTGTGACTATATTTCAATTTTGAGGGAAAAAATCTGAGAAGGAAAAAAAAAGTCAGAATTGTAAGATAAAAAGTCGCAATGATCTTTTAAATTGTTTTATTCCGTGGCGGAAACAAGCTTCTATATATGAGACTTTCAAACACATTTGAAACTTTTGACTGTCATTTGTATATTGTGTGCATCATTTGCAAAATGATAAAAGATGAATTAACTAATAATAAAATGCTTCTTTGAATACAGGACGGAAAGTCTTTACAAAGTGGACAGTTCTCTCTTAGCGTCCTGCAACGCAGGCTGTCAGTGTCCTGAAACAAACTGGGACCCCGTGTGCGGCGAGAACGGGCTCACCTACATCTCCCCCTGCCTGGCTGGATGCCGGACGTCCCACGGCTCTGGAATGGACACGGTAAGCGCGGCCTCTGAACCGAGAGCGTGATTTGGAACAATAGCGTGTGTTTGTTGTCCTATCTCTTCAAAGAATGCCAGCGACAATGCGTTCTGTTCCATGTGCCTTGAACTCTGGTTTTCCCAGCGCTCTCTGAAGGGTGTGCACAACCTGTTTGTCTTCAGCTCAAAGGCTATATTGAATTTTCGAACCTTCTCTGAAACTTCCTTCCCCGTCTCTCTCTTTTGAGAGTGCAAACCTGGTTGGTTCTTCACAAGTATTGTGAAGTTTTCGTTGCATCTAAAAGGCTAGGATACTGCAGGTTTTCCTCCCTCCCATCCTGTGTGTCCATTTCATATCTCAAGCATCTGTTATATGCAATGTCTTATGTATTCCCTTTCAGACCAAACAGACTAAACTAGAGTGAAGCATTTATTCTGCTGCTATATTTTTAGATGCTGTTAAGCTTTTAACAATTTTTTAACAACTCAAATGATCTTTGAGTAAATGCAAGTAGAGAAGTTCTAAATAGAAAGTATATAATATCTCCGCATAGCAATTGATAAGGTATGATGTGTGTGTTTCAGGTGTTCGAGCAGTGCAGTTGCGTAGCATTCGGGAATCAAACGGCCAGTGTGGGCCAATGCAACAACAGGGAGAGCTGCCATCGAGTCTTCCCCTACTTCCTGGCTCTGTCTGTCATCACTTCCTTTATCATCTCGCTGGGCGGAACGCCGGGATACATGCTGCTCATCAGGTGAATATCTGACCGTGATTTATTGATCAGGAACTGCTCAAGAGTTACAGCTCACTTCAGACGTGGAATAATGGAAATGAACTGCATATTTAGTCGCCAGTTCCGCCATTGACGGAAATTTACGGCTTCCTGTGTTTTCACTGTTATACACTAGAGGGCGTTATTACACATTTTTTGAGAGAGTACTGAATCTCATGATCAAAACACAGGAAAATAGAAGCAGAAACAAGTGATAGTTCTCATTCATAGCCTTTTAATGATTTTATTTGAATATTGCACATTTACATTCTTTCATTTGGCAGACGCTTTTATCCAAAGCGAACACAACAAGTGCTGTTCCAGTTTTCCACATATGGGGCCCTATTTTAACGATCTGAGCGCATGGCACAAGTAAAGTCAAGTCAACCTTATTTATATAGCGCTTTTAACAATGCAGATTGTTTCAAAGCAGCTTTACAGTGTTAAACAGGAAAAAATGCAACAGAATTTTATTCAGCCGTATAGCCGTTCTGGAGAAAACGGTGACGCCATCAGTTCATTTCAATTATCATACAGTGACAATGTGGGCTTTAGATCAGTAATTAGATCAGTAATTTAGTTTATATGGTTAATTTAGTTTAATAATTAGTTTTATTTGGATATTTAGTTGAAAAATTTTGAACAATTTGGTGTCCCCAACTGAGCAAGCCAAGCCAGAGGCAACAATGGCAAGGAAACCAAAACCCCATCAGGTGACCTAATGGAGAAAAATAAACCTTGGGAGGAACCAGGCTCAGTCGGGGTGCCAGTTCTCCTCTGGCCAATTAACAAACAGCGTATGATTATTATTCTGGCAACTTTACAGCTCAGAGGTCATAATAGATCGGAATATTCGAAGGATCAGAGGCAACACGCCGGAGACGGGTTTATTGAGGATGATGTTGATTAAATAATTATTAAAGTGCAATATTCAAAGGATCGGAGGCAACACGCCGGAGACGGGTTTATTGAGGATGATGTTGATTAAATAATTATTAAAGTGCAATATTCAAAGGATCGGAGGCAACACGCCGGAGACGGGTTTATTGAGGATGACATATAGATTTAAGAATTATTAAATTGTAATATTCGAACAATCGGAGTCATCACGCCGGAGACGGGTTTATTGAGGATGACATATCGATTTAAGAATTATTAAATTGTAATATTCGAACAATAGGAGGCAACACGCCGGAGACGGGTTTATTGAGGATGACATATCGATTTAAGAATTATTCAATTGTAATATTCAAACAATCGGAGTCATCACGCCGGAGACGGGTTTATTGAGGATGCCGTGTCAACGATGCAATTTCAGAGGGAGTCTAATTGACACGGTCTCTGCAGACACTTCAGGGTCATGCATTGGTCTTCTCTGAGCGCAGGTCCACCGTCTGATCTGGATACGGCCCGGATCCGGCTGACTGCAGTAGACCTCGGGATAAAACAGAGACTATCATAAGCGTAGATGCCATTCTTCTGACGATGTCACGAGTACATCAGGTGTTATGGGAAGTGTTCCCGGTTCCGTCTGACCTAGTTAATGCAGCCTAACAATCATTTAATTGAAAAAGTGTTTTATGTGTATGCCACAGTAAAGAGAAGTGTTTTAGTCTAGATTTAAACTGACAGAGTGTGTCTGCTTCCCGTACAATGTTAGGAAGACTGTTCCAGAGTTTAAGTGCTAAATAGGAAACGGATCGACCGCCTGCAGTTGATTTCAATATTCTCGGTATTATCAACTGGCCAGAATTTTGAGAGCGCAGTAGACGTGATGGAGTATAATGTGTTAAGAGCTCGCTCAAGTACTGGGGAGCTAAACCATTTAGTGCTTTGTAAGTAATAAGCAAGATTTTAAAATGTATGCGATGTTTAATAGGCAGCCAGTGCAGTGTTGACAGAACTGGGCTAATATGGTCACACTTCCTGGTTCTAGTAAGAACTTGAGCTGCTGCGTTTTGGACCAGCTGGAGTTTGTTTATTAAGCGAGCAGGGCAACCACCCAGTAGAGCATTACAATAATCTAACCTTGAGGTCATGAACGTATGAACTAACTGTTCAGCATTTTGCATTGAGAGCATGTGCCGTAATTTAGATATATTTTTAAGATGGTAGAATGCAATTTTACAGATGCTAGAAACGTGGCTTTCAAACGAAAGATTGGTATCAAAGAGCACACCCAGGTTCCTCACTGACGACGAGGACTTGACAGAGCAGCCATCAAGTGTTAGACAGTATTCTAGGTTACAACTTGTGGAGCTTTTTTTGTCCAAATTCATTTTTTTCTGAATTGCAGGAAATTACTGGTCATCCAATGTTTTATATCAGCTATGCATTCCGTTGATCTTGTGAATTGGTAATTTTCTTCAGGGAGTGAAGAAATATAGAGCTGAGTATTGTCAGCACTTAGAGCATGTCCGAATACACTTTTGCTAATTTAACGATGGAAAAAATGCCCAAAAAACACCCGAATCTCATCTCCCATTCCCTTTAAAAGCCAGTTGCGCTTGCATTTCACTATTTAAATGACAAAATAGACACCCTCAACCACGATTGGTTAAATTAGTAGCCAATTTCATTCATCATTACTGCAAATATGTCATTCTGATGCATGCAAATGACTATCCATTATGACATGTAGGCATTTTTATCTTCATGTACACAATAATAATCTTTTACATTGTAATCCTTTTATTTTTTATATTTGGCGTGTGTGTGCTGCTGCGCATCCCTGCGTGTGTAATAAGCAGAGTGTATGTTCGTTGTGCACCTGCCTATAGGCACATAATACTAACACACCCTTTAAATATAAAAAAAATAAATACTGCGCTATTGACTTTAGACCAGGTTTTTGGCTGGTCAATGGTGCAGTCGTTTTCAGTTCCTCAAAATAGCAACGCGCCAACAATGCTCCTGAACACACCTGGTTTTCAGCCATGAGTGCGAGTGCATTTGCTGTTTAAACAACGTGGTGCTGGACATGAAAATGAGAACTGCGTCCAGCTGAAACTAGCAAAAACACTTGCGTCACGCCATGTATGATAGGGCCCATGAAGTCTTGTGAAAGTGAACATCTGCTGAATGATCATGTACATACTGAAAACAGAAAGGTCATCCAGTCATGTGTTTGTTTTCCTCAGTTCAAGCAGATTACAGATGAAAACCCGACTTGTGCATGTGCCAGCGCTGCTAATGTGATTCATTATTCCACGTCTTAGTCAAGGGCTGTAGGCCAGTCAAAACTTTCGCTCGATTGAATGCAAAATCAGTCAAGACAAGTTTATGGTCACTTGTGAAGTTCAGTAATCAGACTTGTGTCTTAAAAGGAAAAGCTTTAGCACCAAGGACTGTCAGCTTTCTCCCAAAGCTCAGTCAGCTGACGCTGCTGGAATGCTTGGCCTCCCTCGGGCTAAATTAGGTTAGGAGCAGCACTGTCCCCGCTTTGTTTGGCGAAATAAAAATTCCTGCATGTCTAGCTTTTAAGGGAAGACCACTTTGGATAAAGTAATCTGCATATTGCTGTTGTGAGGTAGAAACCGTACTGTTCTCTTCTGTTCAGAATGATAGCAATGGTACTGTCATTAAAGTTATATGAAATAAATTCAACCTACGTTGTATTTATTGTCATAATAAATGTTCCTCGTCTTTATGCACAACTCATCAATGCATGTTATTTCAAAGGGTTAGGGTTTTTTAATGTAATAATCAGTGCTGTCAAATCGATTAATCGTGATTAATCGCATCCTAAATAAGTTTGTTTACATAATAAATGTGTGTGAACTGTGTATAGTTATTATGTATATATAAATACACATACTTTACATATTTTTGACACATTTCAACATACAGGGAGTGCAGAATTATTAGGCAAATGAGTATTTTGACCACATCATCCTCGTTATGCATGTTGTCTTACTCCAAGCTGTATAGGCTGGAAAGCCTACTACTAATTAAGCATATTAGGTGATGTGCATCTCTGTAATGAGAAGGGGTGTGGTCTAATGACATCAACACCCTATATCAGGTGTGCATAATTATTAGGCAACTTCCTTTCCTTTGGCAAAATGGGTCAAAAGAAGGACTTGACAGGCTCAGAAAAGTCAAAAATAGTGAGATATATTGCAGAGGGATGCAGCAGTCTTAAAATAGCCAAGCTTCTGAAGCGTGGTCATCGAACAAACAAGCGTTTCATTCAAAATAGTCAACAGGGTCGCAAGAAGCGTGTGGAAAAACCAAGGCGCAAAATAACTGCCCGTGAACTGAGAAAAGTCAAGCGTGCAGCTGCCAAGATGCCACTTGCCACCAGTTTGGCCATATTTCAGAGCTGCAACATCACTGGAGTGCCCAAAAGCACAAGGTGTGCAATACTCAGAGACATGGCCAAGGTAAGAAAGGCAGAAAGTCGACCACCACTGAACAAGACACACAAGCTGAAACGTCAAGACTGGGCCAAGAAATATCTCAAGACTGATTTTTCTAAGGTTTTATGGACTGATGAAATGAGAGTGAGTCTTGATGGGCCAGATGGATGGGCCCGTGGCTGGATTGGTAAAGGGCAGAGAGCTCCAGTCCGACTCAGACGCCAGCAAGGTGGAGGTGGAGTACTGGTTTGGGCTGGTATCATCAAAGATGAGCTTGTGGGGCCTTTTCGGGTTGAGGATGGAGTCAAGCTCAACTCCCAGTCCTACTGCCAGTTTCTGGAAGACACCTTCTTCAAGCAGTGGTACAGAAAGAAGTCTGCATCCTTCAAGAAAAACATGATTTTCATGCAGGACAATGCTCCATCACACGCGTCCAAGTACTCCACAGCGTGGCTGGCAAGAAAGGGTATAAAAGAAGAAAATCTAATGATATGGCCTCCTTGTTCACCTGATCTGAACCCCATTGAGAACCTGTGGTCCATCATCAAATGTGCGATTTACAAGGAGGGAAAACAGTACACCTGTCTGAACAGTGTCTGGGAGGCTGTGGTTGCTGCTGCACGCAATGTTGATGGTGAACAGATCAAAACACTGACAGAATCCATGGATGGCAGGCTTTTGAGTGTCCTTGCAAAGAAAGGTGGCTATATTGGTCACTGATTTGTTTTTGTTTGGTTTTTGAATGTCAGAAATGTATATTTGTGAATGTTGAGATGTTATATTGGTTTCACTGGTAAAAATAAATAATTGAAATGGGTATAAATTTGTTTTTTGTTAAGTTGCCTAATAATTATGCACAGTAATAGTCACCTGCACACACAGATATCCCCCTAAAATAGCTAAAACTAAAAACCACTTCCAAAAATATTCAGCTTTGATATTAATGAGTTTTTTGTGTTCATTGACAACATGGTTGTTGTTTAATTATTAATGTTGTAAAATGAATCCTCAAAAATACAACTTGCCTAATAATTCTGCACTCCCTGTATTTTTGAAAGAACTAAGTGTTTTTAGCTAAGAATAAACTAAAAAAGTTACACAGTGTAGCTTTAAAAACAAACAGCATCATGAAGCTTCGAAGCGTTATGAATCAGTGAGTCGATTCATGATTCGGAGCACGTGTCAAACTGCTGAAATACGTGACTTTGGCGATCCAAACCGCTGAATTGACTCACTGATTCATAACGCTTCAAAGCTTCATGATGCTGTGTTTTGAAATCGGTCAACACACCGGGAAACTGCTTTGCGCGTCTTTTGCTGTTATTTTTGTTGGCAAATGGGAGTTTGCGCTTCATCATGGTTTCACCGATATCTATGTTTCACCACGGGGTTTGCAGCTTTTCGATGACGTTCACGTCGGGTAATTACGTCACTTCAAAACGTTCCCATGGCAATAGGGGGAAATGGCGGCTCTTGTGTGAAGTAAACAAACATTTTTCAACTTTCTGCTAATATATATATGACTTTTTTTGCAACGAAAATGCGGGGATTATGAAATCATGCTAGCCCCGCATATTTTGCACGCGGAAATAGGCAATTTACGCGGCGAAAGTGCGGCGTATTTGAAAAAATGCAGCCCCCGCATAAATATGCGGACTTTGGCTGATTATGCGTTAAATCATGCGATCGCATAATCGCGTTTTTCTGGAGGGACTGGATTATCTTCAATGCATTACAAAATTAAACCACCACACAGAATATGAATAATATCAAAAACTTTAGGAGTCAGCCGACCATGGCAGTCCTAAAGCTGCCAAGATACCGCACAATAACACACTCAGCAAAATATCGTCTAATTATCGTTATCGAGAAAATCCCAGAAAATATTGAGATATCGTTTTTTGTCAATATCGCACACCCCTAGTGTGTGTATTCAAATATACATCATAATTATACACAGTACACACACATTTATTATGTAAACACAAACTTTTATTTTGGATCTGATTAATCTATTTGACAGCACTAGTAATAATTTGTAGTATCATAACTTTTTGAAATATTGTATGCATGCTGAACAATTTACAAATGCCGTTTCATGTAAATGAAGTAATTTACATATTGCATTTGTCTAATGGCTCAATTCGATAGAAATCATTCTGTACTCTTTTGTTAAACATCCATTTCAATACTGTAATAAACGTGAAAATAAATCAACCCTACTTTTATTTTATTAACAATTGTTATAATAAATGTTACTGGCCTAATCATTCATAACTCATCAATGCATGGTATTTTATATTTTAAAAAATCTTTATTTTTATTGTAATTTATATGTACATAAAAGTGGATATAACCAATAATATTCAATATACACTTGGCAAGCAGAATTATTTGCAAATGCGGTTTCATGTTATTTTTAAATTCCTAAGCATTTACATATTAGGTCATGGCTGAATATACCGATATGTCATATTTCTTGTAAGTCTGTCAAACGTGTTTTCATATTATTCTAAAAGGATAATTCTTGTTCTTGTTTTATCAACAGATGCATCAGACCTCAGCTGAAGTCCTTAGCTTTGGGTTTTCACACGCTGACGACACGTACTCTAGGTGAGAGACGCTTTGGTGTTTGGTGCTGTTGACATTGACGTCATTTCCTAGTCACAGTGGTAATGATGATTTGTTTTGAAACGAGAGATGCAAACAGTACATTGTATGGCTTTTTTTTTTGCCTTACGCAGCTGGAATTCCAGCTCCTATATACTTTGGAGCCATCATAGACACCACCTGCCTGAAATGGGGTCACAAGAAATGTGGCGGAAGAGGAGCCTGTCGAATATACAACACGACTGCATACAGGTATCGGCTGGATTCACCTATGCCTGCTGTGCAGTGTAGGGTTGTAAGAAGGAAAAATAGCAACACTACTAACTTGTGTTAGACAGATACAAAAACAGAATTAAAATTCAAATATTCAGAATAATAATAATAATCAGAATAAAAATAATATCTACTGATACCAATAGTTTGATTTTCTTGAGGGGGAAAAAAACCTTCAGGGAACCCTCTCATTTGGTATATTACTGTAATATTAGAGGATAAAATGAACAACAGAGCCCAAACAATGGTCCCACTTTATATTAGGTGGCTTTAACTACTATGTACTTACATTTAAAAATAAGTACAATGGACTTATTGTGTTCATATTGTATTGCAATACACTTTTGCTGATATTAAGGTGGGATATGGGTAGAGTTATGTACAGGTGTGGTGGTATGGGTAAGTTTAAGGGGAGGGTTTGGTGTAAGGGAATTGTCAATAGTGTAATCATAAATGTAACTAAAGAAATGAGTTCCAGATGTAATTACATGCAGGTCATTTTAAAAATGTAAAAACATGTATGTACACAATAAGTGCAATGTATCAAATGATTAATTAAAATGTTAGTACATGGTAGTTAAGACCACCTTATATAAAGTTGGTCCCAACTTAGTTACTTTTCATAAACACTTGTCTTCATGACAGTTCAAACACACATATATAATTAACAGTAGATAAGCTCTTCTCTAGGGTTTTTATAGCCAAGTAACACACTTTGAACATTGGATAATATTTCTGAGGTAAATGCACGTTGTTTTATTGATTTTATTGAAACCTTGATTGAGCGACTACACAAGACACATTTCAGGAAGCTGTATCTTTCAACATGCCTTCTGATGTTCATGCATGTTTTTCCGTGTGTAACCTGAATTTAAGTGGAAGGAAAGACTCTTGAACTACGGGTGATTCATAGAACATAGAACATCCCAAATAGAACATCCCAAATGTTTCCAAGAATGTTTAAATCCAGAGAAATAAGCTAACCAGGACACGGACCATGTCTGTGCGTCGACTATCAATGACATCATACCCGCGTTACCCTCGATTTCCGAAGACAACCAATGATGCCTGTAGCACTCCTCTCAGAAACTGAAGCCTCCGCGCCTCGATCGCCCCCTGGTGGTTGGTCCCAGTATAGCTCATAACACCCGCCCCTCCGTGTTTTCTAATGGACTAAATGATCAAATTACACTTGAAATAATTGTTCCCTAAAGATGGTTTCTGTCATTGTAGGCAGTTTTTATCACAATGATTTCATTTCAAGTGTTTGTTTTTAAAATAAGTTTAGTTTTAGTTAGTTATTTGATGCTATAAAAACAGGGGGTGTGACGTCATGATTGACGGCTCCTCTGAGTGAAGTTGTCACTAAGGCACCAACTGACTTTTTCCGGGATTTTTCGGAGGAGATTGGAGCTTTAGCTTTAATTTCCTCATTTCCATAACTGTTTATTGCACACCAACATAATGAATTGTCCTTCATCTGCGAGAGTGTGGGCGGGCTTTTGATAATCGCGCCTCTACTTCCTGCTCTCTACTGCGCAGACTCGGTCCCGAGATGTCAGCGCCATATTCGGACCTTTGGAGGCTTCAGTTACTTCAGCGGAAGCCAATGAAGTCGCGTCGTCCATATTTTTTTACGGTCTATGCCAAAGACGTTTTAATATATTATGTGTTTTCTTATGTGGCATTCACACCGGACGCGATTGACGCGAATAAATCGCGCGAAGGTGGACGCTTGAACATTTTGAGTTTACTCGCTTCATTCGCGCGTGACATTCACTGCACAGCAGACGCGAATTCGCGTCATGGGAGGGGCTTCTGCCAGCCGGCTCGTCTCTTTTTTTGTTAAAATCTGTTAATGTGTGACAAAACGTAGTTTTAAGACTTTTTCAGTCGATAATGTAGTTGTTTAAAGCTCAAATCTGTGGTTTATTTATATAAAGAGTGCCTATTTGTACATTTTATCTGGCGTTTTCGGAGTTGTGAGCTCCAGTGGATCAGCGGCGCTCAGCGCTTGTCAACGCCGGTGAGAGCAACCTTTCCTCGGCCAGTCCTTCTGACGTCTGCCGCTGGCTCTGATGTCTCTGTGGCGTCTCCAGCTATAATTCGTCTTTTAACGGGCGATCTTTGGTCTCATGGATCTATAATTTGTTCCCTGGCAAATCGTTCAGGCTGAGGGCAAAGTGAAGTATCATTACTTTTTCTAGTTTTAGGCTATTTAACTTTACGTTACCATTGTAGCCGACTAGCGCTGACTTTGAATGTTCGACTGAATTATTTGCTTTATTTCATGTATAGCTTATTATACCTTTTACTTATACTTTTGTATTATTGATCAAACATAAATTTGCATTTAACAAAAAGAGACTGGGTTGTGTTTCATGTCATTTAATGTTATCACAGTGATAATCATATTGTCTGAACCAGATATTAATATACAGATTTTCTCCTCATTGTTGTCACTACTAGAGCAAGCTCCTGATTGGTTAACACGGCGCGAATATCTGCGAAAGTTCAGATTTTTTAACTTGAGCGATTTGCGCGAATCACGCGTTCAAAACGCTCAAATCGCGCCGCAGAATGCCATTTCGCGTCTCTGCATTGACTTAACATGTAAATCACTCACGCGAATCGCGTCCGGTGTGAACGCACCATTAGACAGGTGAGCAAATGTTTGGAGACATTCATGGACAGAAAACGAATCATTGTTATACAGCTCAAGTTCTTGATTTACAGCGAGTACCATGTTTTACCATGCCTAATATCGATCTCGCTCACTGCAGTGTGAACAAGTGTCTCATAGTAGCTGCCGAGCGAACACACAAAGCGTATCTAATATGATAAAACAGCCCTGCGTTACCTCACATACGCATGAGCGGAAGAAGCGGAAGCACTCGTGTGTGGCAGAATAAAAGCTCCAGTGCTCTCGAGCCGTGTGTCACGCTTGTCTCTCATTAGCAATCGCTCCAGCGGAAAGCTGCCTCATACTACAGTAACGTTAATAAATCTTACATTACATTAGCTCATCCATGAATATAATTACTGCCCAAATCCCGTCAGATTCTTTTGAGGTGAAGACAACATCTCCCATGAACCCGCAAAATCAAGGCCCAAGCTATGTCTTTGTTTTGAATAAGTGGCCTTGAGCGGCGAAATCTACATATTGTGGCTTTAACTGTTAATGAGTTATTATCGTGTTCACGTCCACACACAGTATGAGTTGCAGTCTGACATGCTTTCTCACCCCCCCTTTTGATTGACAGGATATATCGGTCCTGATCATCTGCTGTATTCAGCCAATCGATAGTGAGAATAATTGCTTTTATCAGCCGATACCGATTAATGGCAGATACATCTCTAGCTATAGTTTGCCACTTTTGCCTTTTTACCTTAAAATGTACCAATAACCACCATAATAATACTGGTGGCACAATATAAAGCCACATGATGAATGAGTTCATAAAACATGGTTAATACTCGTATCGTATATAGACGTGTACAAGGTCATACACGCAGACAAAACACCATCAATGTAACACACAACACTCAAATAGTGCAATAAACATTAACAAAATAACACAGTATGTACATAACTGATAAGAAAAATAAGAAAGGACAGGATTATTAATACAAAAAATGTAATCATGTGTAACACAGGGACTTCTTACTGATAATGACATGGTAATTCATAGTTTTTACTTGCAAAAACCATACATTTGACAGTGTTTTACAGTAAAATTACATGTAATGTTATGTTAAACCATTTAGTTTTTCAACATATATGGTAAGGTACATTTCAGCTAACTTATGTTTTTAATGTAGCATTTTTCACAGTGAAGGTATATTAGCATTACATCACTTAATGAAATATAAGTTATATAAATATTATATTATGAAATATACAGGCATCCTATAGAATTGGAAAGATTGCCAGTGTTTTTTACTGTGAATCTCTGGCAACCACATATATGTATATGTGTATATATATATGTATACATGTATGTGTGTGTATATATGTATGTGTGTGTATATATATATATTAGATTAGATTAGATTAAACTTTATTGTCATTACACAAGTACAAGTACAAGGCAACGAATGCAGTTTAGGTCTAACCAGAAGTGATGTATGCATGTATGTGTATGTATGTATGTATGTATGTATGTATGTATGTGTGTGTATATATGTATGTATGTGTGTGTGTGTAATACACATATACACACACAATATATATATATATACTGACCTAAAGGATTATTAGGAACACCTGTTCAATTTCTCATTAATGCAATTATCTAATCAACCAATCACATGGCAGTTGCTTCAATGCATTTAGGGGTGTGGTCCTGGTCAAAACAATCTCCTGAACTCCAAACTCTGAGTATTCCACAATCTGCTCAGTTACTGGGATTTTCACTCACAACCATTTCTAGGGTTTACAATGGTGTGAAAAGGGAAAAACATCCAGTATGCGGCAGTCCTGTGGGCAAAAATGCCTTGTTGATGCTAGAGGTCAGAGGAGAATGGGCAGACTGATTCAAGCTGATAGAAGAGCAACTTTGACTGAAATAACCACTCGTTACAACCGAGGTATGCAGCAAAGCATTTGTGAAGCCCCCACCGGGTACCACTCATCTTCACTACAATTTGCACGAGCTCACTAAAATTGTATAGTTGAAGACTGGAAAAATGTTGCCTGGTCTGATGAGTCTGGATTTCTGTTGAGACATTCAGATGGTAGAGTCAGAATTTGGCGTAAACAGAATGAGAACATGGATCCATCATGCCTTGTTACCACTGTGCAGGCTGGTGGAGGTGGTGTAATGGTGTGGGGGATGTTTTCTTGGCACACTTTAGGCCCCTTAGTGCCAATTGGGCATCGTTTAAATGCCACGGCCTAGCTGAGCATTGTTTCTGACCATGTCCATCCCTTTATGACCACCATGTACCCATCCTCTGATGGCTACTTCCAGCAGGATAATGCACCATGTCACAAAGCTCGAATCATTTCAAATTGGTTTCTTGAACATGACAATGAGTTCACTGTACTAAAATGGCCCCCACAGTCACCAGATCTCAACCCAATAGAGCATCTTTGGGATGTGGTGGAACGGGAGCTTCGTGCCCTGGATGTGCATCCCACAAATCTCCATCAACTGCAAGATGCTATCCTATCAATATGGGCCAACATTTCTAAAGAATGCTTTCAGCACCTTGTTGAATCAATGCCACGTAGAATTAAGGCAGTTCTGAAGGCGAAAAGGGGTCAAACACAGTATTAGTATGGTGTTCCTAATAATCCTTTAGGTGAGTGTGTATATATATATATATATATATGTATATATGTGTGTGTGTATGTGTATATGTATATGTGTATATATAATCTCATATTTTGATGGTGTAATCGAAATTTAGGGTCATTCAAAAACCGTACATCACTTTTGGTTACTGCTGTAGATCATGTGTAATTGTGGTCAGTTGATTATCCTGTGTTTTAATTCTTTGCTCAGGATAGCATATCTGGGCCTGACACTGGGCTTACGGACAGCTTCCTTCTTCCTGTGCGTGCTTGGTCTGGTGGTGTTACGACGGCACGTTCAGGGGCAAGAGCACAATGCGCTCGCAAACGGAGGCACGGGGGCCGCGGCCGGAGAACTGCAGGCTCTCAGGAAAGAAGAAAACAACAGCTGTAACTCGGACCAATGCCCGCGGACCACAGATTACGACCCAGAACGGGAGACGCGTCTGTGACGCACAACGTCCTCGCCTGCGCAGGGAGCAACAGGGCCTGTTTATATGAGTTACAGTTTCTATTGGACCCATGTAAATGATGTGAAGTAAGAAAAAAAATCTGTTGTTTTGATATAGTACAATTATTTCTTGAATGTACATGCTGTTTTGGGTTAAAAAAAAAGAAGAAGAATGTCTTAAACTACCAAACCTGTTTGGATTCAAAGCAAAGATGCTTTTAGAAGCATCTTAACGTCAGACGCCCTACTAGAGGCAATGAAACATTGGATTTCCTCTCATTTAAGCCATCGTCGTGCACGGGCCCTATGAGGAATAACAAGATTATACCTTGTGGGTACATGACCACGTCCGCTCGTAACTTTCTCTCCTGCCATACACACAGATAGATGCCTATCAATTGACCACGACACTGTGTGCTTAATATAGGTAGGGCTTGCCACGCAGGCTATAGGTTGAATATGTTGGTGGATGTCAAATTGCATCTCATTCGTTTGTAACGCATCATCAGGAAAGGGAGCACGCCGTGAGGTGCGCTAACGAAACGCTCACCATTGTGCTTTTACATGTCACCTGACAGCAGTTCCTCCCATTTGAGAAACATGTGAGGAACGGTCCAGAACTGTGGGCTTGCAAACAGGTGCGTGACGACATGGGTATGTAAGTAATCATCTTCATGATTGATGTTGTGCAATGTCACTGTGAGAAATGTTGTGCGTGTGTGTTGTTACGTGTGAACGGATGCATTCCTGTGCCCCCCCCAAGAAAAGAAAAAAACGTGTGAGAAAGAGAAAAAAAAGTCAACACGGTCTATTCTCAGGTTGTTCAATCAATTGTTCCACAAATTTGCAAATAATTATTCTTTTATATACTTGTATAAATCGTTGTCTGGTTTCAGCTAGAGAAAATGTTGCTTTGTCCTTGGAATAGTTGTTCATTTTTGGGCGACTGAAGTAAACAACCGAGGAAAGCATTTTTATTTGTGACTTGTAAAGCAAATAAAACGAGTGGCATTTATTACTTGCTTTTACGTTAGGCAGTACATCATTTTATTTGCTGATGTTTTTGTATACTTAAAAGTGAATATCCTGATAATGTGTAAAGAAAAAAAGCATTTGTGAAAGATTAGATACATTCTTTTAAAAATAAAATAAATGATTTACTACAACAACAAAAAAACAAAGATGCACAATCAGTACCGTTTTTCGCTTTAATCGTGAAAATACAATCACAGCAAAATGTAAACAACTCACTGAGGCACTTAAGCAGGTGATTTTGCACCCGTTAGAAGAATATTACAAGAGTATAATTTAAAAACAAAAAAGCTATATTTGACCACAGGAAGATACCGAAAGAGCAAAGGCATAAGCAATCCCTCTTTTAACTTAAGACATTTCAGACCATTTCCCGCCCTTTGGAACGAAGTCAGCAATCGGCCAACCGTACAATCTAGAAATAACATTTCTAATCAAAGAGTTGCATAGCAATTTTAAGTATTCTCCTAATGTTTTCCTCTCCCTCGCGAGTGCTGCTCAGGATTAGTCGGGTCGCATCACACAAACGGTTTTCCACCGTAGCGTCGGAAAGACTAGGGAGAGGAAGTAAGCATGGAAGATTTGTGCATCATAAACAGAGCAACGTTTCGACAGCCTGGTTTTGAACACCCACACGGTGGGTGACGGCTTAAAAATCCGATTTTTTTTTTTTGGTATGCCTCACAGCGCAGGGTAATTTTCAGTCTTTTTAATCTTCCCACAAGTCTAAATGTTTTCATTGTAAAATGTTGGTTGTTGTTCTGCGACTAGAATAGATGAACAATGAAATACAATATTCAGACTTCATTGGAGTAAATCACACCAAAACATGTCCAGGTCAGATTTAATACTAAAATCATTCTCTTTTTTGCATAAAATTTTTTTTATTCTAATTACTGTAACGCATCTGGACATTCGTTTTATATCTAAATGGTTTCATTTGCGCTACACAAAATATAGGTTTGATTTTGTGGTGAAATATGGCCTGGACATGTTTTATAAGATGTAATTCTCAAGCATCAATAGCACAGAAACAGAGCTACCTCAGATGGACTCAAATTATCTCTATTATCGGACTGCCAAATCTTCACAGGTGGTGTTTGCATTTGTTTAACAACTAACAGTGATTGAACTCAGGTGTAAGTGACCTACCTCTCCAGACTCAAGAACAAACACACTAACCGCTCACTAACAGACTGTTTGCTCGGCCCGGAAATGGTCTCACTGTGACGTGTTTACTTCTTCTTATCTGTTGTTTATGTGTATACGGTTTTATTCTTCTTAATTAAAGTTGATTTAAAAGACTAACGCCGCCTGTAACGGATTTGTTTTTGTTAAATATCAATGGACATTGCTGTGAAACACATACTAATATTACAGCTACTATGTTCCTGTGAAGTTTCCTGATGTTGCACGAAAGCCTGGTTCAATACGCACTTTCAAATGAAGCGAGGGAGAGAATCAAGCAGAGGAGAATAAAAGCAGCGTGAGGTAAATCAATGCGACATGCAAACATCAGTCTAATATGGCTTATTCACTAAATAACCTCAATAAAACCAGTGTGCGGATACAGTTATTTGGAGGCGATCTTAAAAGACGCCACTGCCCCGTGGATCAGCCAGAACATCAAAACAATAGGGATGTATATCAAAGCAGGTAACCTGACAGGACGTGATATCATGGATGGTTCCGAACTAAGAGCTCGCTACAGTGCTCGTGTCATGCTACCAGGTGAGTGTATGTGGGAGCTCAGCAATTGTGATTATCATACAGGTTTTTCCATTGTGTCCACTTGCCTAGTTGCCTTTTTTGTCTTCACTGTCCCGCTGATTCTAGAAAAGACAGAAAGGAAAATGTTGTAAACAAGGATTTCGTATTGTTCTTGGTCATGTCATATTACTTTGTCGCGATGCACACTATTTTGGTGATTTAGTATTGGTGTTAGGGCTGGGTATCGATTCAGATGTTCCGATTCGCAAGCTCTCAAATCGATTCGATTTTCGATTCAACTCAATGAATATAGATTTAATACAAATACTATATTTATAAAATAGAACAGTGAAAAAGTTTACAAGTGGGTAATTCAAAAGAAATTAAGAGCCACAAACCTGTATATTAAACTTTTTTTATTTTAGGTACACTTGGGTACATTAAAACAGAGCCCATCTCTATATTTCAAATGCATACAAGTATGTTAAATACAATAGGCCTTGTTTTTAATGGATATTTTGATACATTTATTTTAAAACATAAAAAGGATATTGGATGATTTTCAGCAAAGGACAAGCTTTTCTTGCGATTTATCCGACCGTCATTCAGACTATGAAGGCTTTTTCCTCCAGGGGCGTCTGTGCTTTGATTCGTGCCCCGGATGATGCATTTCCGTCACTATCTCTGTTATTTGCGTGCATTCCTTAGATGCGATTGCCATTCGATTTTATCTTTGCGACAAGCATATATGCGATACCGGTCAGGATCGACTGGAACCCCCCAGAGACGGAGTACCGCGACGTGCTGGCGTGCTTATAGTGCACGGATCGAACGAGACCCGTTGAAACTTTAACCGGCTATATCTCGGAAACTCGCTAGTGAAACGTCTGTAATTTGGGTCGATCGTAGTGTCTGACGAGGCCTTTCGAGGATCGAGGTTGTAACCGGGAATGGTTGCTTTCTTTGCGGGGCGCGCCGCTCGGTCATCTCTCCACCGGGGGATGAGCGGAGCCCGCGGCATCCGAGCCTCCCTCTGCACCACTCGTTACTTTTCATACACAAGAAGCGCGTTCATACCTGGACACAAGTAGTTGCTGTGGTAATTAACAATACCTTAACGTGCTGACATATGTGGACTAACTTTTATTTGAGGAGATCTGTTTATAATATAGGCTAAGCTATTAGGTTTGAATTATTGGTCCTGCGCTGTCTATTGACTGTTGATTTGAATACGTCTAACGTTATAATGACTAACATACATGCTTAAGTGAACGCTCAAGTTTAATACAATGATCATAATGCAAGGCAAGCGTTCGCATGTATGTGATATATTTTTAGCGGTTGTGTGCTCGGCTGCTCTGGTGTTGCAACGTCTGGGTGATGTCTCATCAAATAGTTCTGCAGATTTGTAGCATTTCCTCTTAGCATTACAAACGTCAACGCACCGGAAGCCGCCATTTAAGCACTGAATAATGAATGACAGGCGCGCCTCTCGCTCCTTTGTAACATCGCGCAAGGCCTATAAGAGGGTGACATCTAGTGGAGAAGACTAGTAATTAGATTTACTTAAATTTTATGTTCAATTTTGCTAAATAAATATAGAAATAAAATCGATTCTTGGCCTTTGAGAATCGATTTTGAATCGACCACATTTTAAAAAACGATTAATCGAAAAATCAATTTTATTTGCCCAGCCCTAATTGGTGTCATTTAATGTCTGATTTTATTCATTATTATTACACAGCTCTGTGGAATACTTGATTCTGATTGGTCAATCGCGCATTCCAGCGGTATGTTATTCTCAGATAGCAACCGTCATCAAGTGCTGCATTCCACTCCAGTTTTAGACACGCACTTGCGAACTTCCCTAAGCACTTCCCCTCGGGGCAATCCCTGCCGCCATTTTGAAGTGCGTTCCACTTTGTGAAGTGGACAAGGGAAGTTTATATGGACAGACCCTTGCTCCCTCGATTTTGACCGATTTTTCTACTTCATATGTACACTTTAGGCAGCTTCATATACCACAATGCAACACGATTGTGACGTCACCGCATATCGCTTTTAATTTACCCCACCACAAACAACTCTGATATTTTTATTATTTATAGAAACATTTAAAACAACCCAAATACACCTATATACATATAGAATGCTGCATTAAACAATTTCATAAAGGGAAAAAAAAACATAATAAATCGACTTCATAGTGGATTCGAAGTGATCAAGGGCTTAGGACGTTCCAGTTCAGTCCATTGCAAATGTTCCTCCAGTAGTGGGCACTCATGCAACGTAAACAAAGACGCACATCCGAGTGATCGTGATGGAGGGAAGTTAACGAGTGAAGGGCATAATAAAAATGAACTGGAACGCAGCACAGGTACTACGACCGGTACTACTTAAGTTATACGCTTAACGTGTCACTCAGCTGTCGTTGACTGTCTAGCGCCATCTTGTGACTGAAAAACACGACCACCACGGGTTACAATGGAAGACTTCAAGTTTCCTTTATAAAGTTTTAAATATGGATATTTTTCTTACACAAACGTGTCGATTTGCTTCAGAAGGTCTTTATTAACCTTCCAGAGCCGTGTGGAGCACATTATTTGACGGACAGCTGCATTTTTTTATGGACTCCAAAAACAGAGCTACAACTACTGCTATTATAAAGCTTGGATTTGCCAAGACTTTTTTTAATATAACTGCAATTTTATTCGTCTGAAAGAAGAAAGTCACACCTAGGATGACCTGAGGGTGAGTAAATCATGGGTTAATTATCATTTTTGGATGAACTAACCCTTTCAGCATTAATTTCAACATATATGGTAAAAACAAATCTTTTCAGCAATAGATAAAGGCTTAAAGGAAGCTTTGCGTAAGAGGTAATACAATATTTTGTGTCTAATTTACTTGAGACAAGTAGCTGTGTAATAACCGGGATAATGTACATCCAGCCGGTTGTTATAGGTGAATATAACCTCCGCTTCGCGTCGGGGTCCTGATCACTCTGTTGGGGTTTATTCTGCTATAACAACCAGCTTGATGTACATTATCCCTAACTTAAATTATTCAATAAGTTATTCATCTACTCTTTATTATAATATTTTGATGGTATCTCTAGAAGCATGGCAGTATTCATACAGTATTGTTGTTTAAAACATGCAAAACAATACATTTAAAATATCCATTTTGTAAGCATTGCGGTGTAAAATCCAAGTAATTTTAGGCATTTGAATCGCAGTCAGCAGCGAAAGACGACTAATTTCTCCATTTATCTTATTTCAGTTCATGTTTATTTCAAGTCATGACTATTTAGATACACTTTATTTTTAAAGTGTCCTTGTTACAGTGTAAATATATTTAGGTACTGAGTAATAATAAATAACTACATGTATTTACTAGGGCTGGGTATTGACACAAATTTCACAATTCGATTTAATATCAATTATTTTGGATATATCGGGTACAATACATAGCAGATTTTCTACTGGAGGTAAAAATGAACTGATTTGTATACAAACACTTTTATAATAATAAAGTTATATGAAATATAAACTTTAAATGGTGGCTTTTATAAAAACTTGCCAGATTTATTCAAACGTGGATTAAATGTTGAAGAACATTAAAAATTATAATGAAATGTAATATGGTGCATATATTTAGCAAAATGCTCCTCTAGTGTTATTTTTTCTCTCTGACTGACGAGTTTATGGGCACGGGATGTGGTTTTTCCTGAGGTAAATGTGACGTTACATGACTGTTTACTGATATCTTTCTGCGGTTGAAACACTGAGCGATTCCATGTGACATGATACAGATTTCGGTAAGTTGTACTGTATCTTTTAACACTTTCAGATGTTCATTCATGTTTATTTCACGCTGTAACTGGTATTAAGGCGGAAGAGAAGATCAGTTCACATGCCGCATCTCGAGCTGCGCCAGTGCGATCTCACGCCACAGCGGAAAACGGTATTTATTTTGTGGAATTTCGTAATTTGACATCTGAGACTTTTTCATATCAATAGTAACAAAGCACAAAGATCATCTCGATTTATTGGATGGGAGGTGCGCTACAATGTTCCGTTCATCAAATGAAAACAGGATGACTAATCGATTCTTGGGGTTTACGAATCGATATCGGTTTGTAAAAATGAGAATTGATTAAAATCGAGAAATCACTTTTTTTTTTTTTTTACCCAGCCCTAGTATTTACTATATGGTTAGGAATAGGGTTTGGTTTAGGGTCCGTTGCATGTTATTATGCATAACTTACTGACATTACTACAGTAAGTAACATGTATCAAGGACACTATAAAATATAGTGCTGCTGAATTTTTTTTTATGGTTTTAATTGGTAGGATGTTTACTTGTATGATATCGTATGGTTGGTCTTACCTGAAGCTCCTGATGCTCTTGAAGGAGGCGGTCGTATTCTTTGGTTAGTCCTTCAGTTTGTTTCTTCACGGCATCCAAATCCGACTTGGACTTTTTCAGAGCTACAGAAAAGCGAACAGCCGTAAGTGATAGAGCTGTTGTGTTCCAGATCATTTGATAGTAAGTGTGATTTCAGGATCAGTGTTGAGTGTCTGCAAGGCCTGTGCTCACCATCTGCGCTGCTCTTCAGCTCCTCTGTCAGTCTCTGCACGTCTTTCTTCAGGAGTTTGTTCTCTTCTGTATCTTGTTTGTTCCCTTTTTCTCCTTTAGGATCCACCAGGGCCTGAGGAAGACAACGGTTTGTCCCTCTGTTACTCAAGGGTCTTTCTGAACAACTTCAAGACCCAAAAACCACACACATTGATTTTTAATTCCTCCTCATGAGCTGTGAATAAACAGTGAGGAGCCCTATTCAGACGGTAATTGTTTCTCCCAGTGTTAATTTTGACACCACATTTTGATTTAGTTTTAGTTATAGTCTTTTGACTAAAATGCCATTTAATCATATTTTAGTCACCTGGATTGTTTTTAGTTTTAGTCGACTAAATATAAGATTTTAGTCGACTAAATCTACAGTAGTTTTAGTCTCCTAAAATCTAATGAGTTTAGTTCAATTGTAATACATTAAGCATTTACATACTCGAAAGAGCTCAATTCACTTTTTTGTTTGTTTTTTAAAAACATCTATATAGTTTTTATAACTTTGTATTTCTGTTTTAGTTAGTAGGCCATATCAGGTTAAGCTAAAGCTTCAAATAAGTTTTTTTTTATTTTTTATTTCAGTTAACATTTATTTAATTTCAAGAATGGTTTTAGTGAAATATTATAACCCTGATACTTTATTGAATGTGTCCAATACTGGTCTTTCCTCCTGACTATGAATTAAATGGGAATGAAATTAAATACAGTTTATTGTGTAAGCAAAAACGAATATATAATGCGTGACTTTTAATTATAAACCAGCTGGAAATACACCTTGACTCTTATTTTGAAATGTCTGCGCCTTACTATTACAGTTGCAGGAGCTCATTCAAGTTCAGGAGATAAAATATGCATTGTTACAACCGTCTAAAACACATTACTATATAAACATCGTAAAGTAAACATTGTCATTATTCAGCAGCTTTAGTTCATAAACAATTGCCTGGCATAAATGTGCGCTATTCAGTGATTGTGAGCCGCTCTGGAGCGCTGGATTGGGGATGCGTGAGCCTGTAGGCTGTGGGTTTTTCTAGCGGTTAGATCAGCACGTTTATGTGCGCATCTGTGACACAGGACATCAGTTCTGACTGGATCTCTTCCCTAATCGACCCTCCCTAACATTTTCGTCTCGTTTTTATTTGTTGACGAAAATGACAGTTTATTTTTGTCATCCAACATTAGTTTTTATTTAGTTATCGTCAGTGAAAAAAGGTTGTTGACAAAGTACAACGAGAGCACGACTCCTTATGCTTTTGAATCGCTCTTGCAGTATTTTGATATCATACGCTGATCGGTCTGCGCAGCGCAGATGCATCTTGAACAAGCCTGGTGTGTTTGTGTTTCCGCTTCCTCGCTAGCGTTGCTGAGAAAGATGAGACGTATACAGTGACGTAAGACCGTGGTGTCTCTCTAGAGTTAAACATTAGCATGTGGAAAGGCAAACCGGTTCTTAGAAGGCTCGTCAGTCGAAACCAACTCCGAACCAGCACTAGCTCTGAACTAGCACCCGGTTCATGCTGGTGGAAAAGGGGTAAATGAGGCCTACAATCAAAGAAATACAAAACTTGTGCTAACTGAAAGAAACAAGTTGACAAAACAAGATTGAATACGATATTTGGTGACAGACTGGGAACACAAAATTTGGTTTTAACCTGTTTGAGCATCTCATTGTCCTCCATGTATTTCTTGGCAGCTTTGTTGGCGCTTTCAACCTGAGTCTGCAGAGCAGAACTGGTGCTGATGGCCACGGCCAATTGGTTAATCAGAGTGATGACTCTCCTCATGACGCTGTGAGAAAACAGAACCAATAAGGTCAATATCACAAGACAAACTGCCAACGGTTGATGTCATAAATGTCATACATGTAAATCTGTGCTTACAGCCACAGGAAGAGCGAGAAGCCCGAGATGTAGAGGTTCCTCTGAGCTCGGAAGAGCTTCATGTGCATGTGGTCAAACATGTTGGGGTGCAGTTTGGCGTCTTTGTTCTGGTCAGCGCTCGAGTACTTCCTCACCTCACGCAGGGCGTCTGCAGAAGATTAAGGCACAGCTGGGTCATTTATAAACCAGGGTTTTATGAAGGTAAATTTAAAGGAATAAATTGAAGGGAACATAACACGTCAATATGTTCTTTAAATGTAAATAATACAACTCATTGTGTGCTTAGACAGTGACACTTCAAATAATTTACAACAGATCTCCGTGACTTTTTAATGAATTGAGTGATTTTATAAATAAAACAAGAAGAAATATCTGCCAATGAGTTCATAAAAATCAACTTAATTCAAGAAGTAATTTTCATACCCAATGACAGATATTTGCTATTGTTTTAAGCATAAACTCACTTAATTTTGTTGAATTTCTCAGAAAACAAGACTTAATTTCGTCATTTTGCATGTAGAGTAAATGCATCTTGATTTAAGGATGTTATAAATTTGAACTGGAAAACAAAAATCCTGAGGAAGAACATCATTTTTTGCAGTGCATGCAATTTAATTTTGCAATCCAATTTAGGGTTTTTTGTTTTATAGTTTACTCAGTTTTTAATTTTTCTGGACTCTGCTTTAATGGTTACATTAAACTTTACTGACTTGGGTCATCTTCAGAACACAGATGAAGATGTTTAATGAAATGGGAAAGATTTCCGTCCCTCCATTGACAGTCTAAGCAACTACCACTGAGGCTTCAAAACGCTTCATAAAGGAATAAAATCCATACGAATCAAGCGTTTTATTCCAAGAGACTCGATCGCTTTATATGATGAATGAAAGTCTTACGGGTTGGGTTTGGAACGACGTTAGGATGAGTAAATGATGACTATTTTAATTTTTGGGTTAAATGTCCCTTTAAGTGTCCAGAACTACTTTTGATTTATTCATCCACAATTTGTCAAATTCTGTGACATTCTGCATTATACAGCAAATTCTATTTTTATGAATGGATTCTGCAGTTTCATCCATGTTTTCTGCATCGCAGAAATCATAGGGCCCTTATTTAAGGCCATGATATTAAATGTAAAACTTTATTAAGGCCTTCCATTGTGGAAGGTCAAATTAAGACTTAAGACAACCCTGATAAATATCCATCCACTTAAAGGGTTAGTTCACCCAAAAATGAAAATTAGCCCATGATTTACTCACCCTCAAGTCATCCTAGGTGTTTATGACATTCTTCTTTAAGACAAATACAATCAGAGTTATATTAAAAATGTTCTGGCTCTTCCAAGCTTTATAATGGCAGTGAATTGTTGGGTCATTTTTTAAGTCCATAAAAGTGTAACTATCCATCATATAACTGCTCCACACGGCTCTGGGGGGTTAATAAAGGCCTTCTGAAGCGAAGTGTGTAAGAAAAATATCCATATTTAAAACTTTATAGACTAAAATAACTAGCTTCCAGTGGTCGACGGTACACAAGTCCACTTAAAAGTCAGAGTAAGTCTGAACACATGAAGTGTGAGAGACATGGAGTGGGTACACAAAAATATTAATTTTGTACACAAAAATATGTAGCATAAGTTTTCCAATTATGCACATGTGACTGAAGTCTTCTGTAAGGAAGTATTGTTGTTGTTTTCCTACCAATGCATATGACATGTCACAAGTTCTCTAAGACATATTTTGAAAAATGAACAACAAGTTTCTCTATGCATATGTTCAAGGGTTTATTGTGCCACGTGAAAGCACGAGGTATAGCGTAAACAACCTGTTTTTCTGGTAAACAATTATTTCACTGTTTAAGCAACCTATAAAATCCAACTGGGTGTCCAGGAAGACAGAGAAAGCTGGAATGAAGACCATGCCTCAGAAATTGTCTCTCTCCCTATGTCTGACTTACAACAATAAAAAAAGAAATCTCTTGGCAAGATAACTGGTGTCCGGTCCTGTGAATTAAACCACAGGGGAAAAGCTTAATTTTTAAGTCTACAATTTGGCGTCACGGAACAGGATTGCATCTTTAGCCATTTGTCTCAGCTAATCAGGTAAGACTTTTTTCTTTCTAAATAGTTCTAAGTCTGCCTGATGGTTAGAGACATTGACTGAGACTGCTGAAAAGAACTGTGTAATTTGAATACCAGTTGTGTTGCCAATGGATATGTGTCAGACATAGTAAAGTAATTTAAATAATTAAATTTGATTTGGCTTATTTAAGTTGCTCGGATCAGTGAACCTTCAAAAAATATTTGAATGAAGCTGGGGTAAAGTGGATCTTGGTTAAAGACCATTTAGTCAAATTTCCGGTAGGATGAGCCATAAGGCGATTCAGCAATTAGCTTGACATGGCTGCGAGGTGGTGAATATGGCGGATCTGCAATAATAGTGTTTGCAGAATTTATCCTAAAATATTACACACACCACAGATCCGTGCTGTTACAGACAGACGGGGAAGGTGTCAAGTGGTGTTTGGATTAAAAGCAGTTTAAAGTGGCGGATCTGGACTTGAAAGGGGAGTCCTGTTTATAAAGAATCCTAAAACGTTTAAACATGCTGAAGTAGCTGAAATCGCGGGCGGCATTCTGATTTTGACAGTTAAGCTGTTCAGAATTTGAGGAGAGAGAAATTGATCTGAGTTCAACTTAATAAAGAAAAAAATAAATAAATAAATGTATCTGAGTTAAACTAAATTGTTTAAAAAAAAAAAAGTGAATGAAAACTGAAAATAGAGTTAATTTAAAAAAAAAAAAAATGTTTTTCCCCTTTTCTTTTGTCCCTCGGGCGAGCGGAGAAGGGAGAGGGAAGCAGCCCCTCCCTTCAGAATTCAGCACTCTTCTCTACACACTCACACAGACACAGCTATAAATAGACAGCCTGTTGCTGTTCGGAGCGCACAGACACAGAGTGACAAATTATTTTCAAAATGGCTGAAAACAAAGAATAAATAGTACCATATTTAATGAATGTCGCGAGATAGGCTATATCCTTTTATATACAGTGAGGAAAATAAGTATTTGAACACCCTGCTATTTTGCAAGTTCTCCCACTTGGAAATCATGGAGGGGTCTGAAATTGTCATCGTAGGTGCATGTCCACTGTAAGAGACATAATCTAAAAAAAAATCCAGAAATCACAATGTATGATTTTTTAACTATTTATTTGTATGATACAGCTGCAAATAAGTATTTGAACATCTGAGAAAATCAATGTTAATATTTGGCACAGTAGCCTTTGTTTGCAATTACAGAAGTCAAACGTTTCCTGTAGTTTTTCAGCAGGTTTGCACTGCAGGAGGGATTTTGGCCCACTCCTCCACACAGATCTTCTCTAGATCAGTCAGGTTTCTGGCCTGTCGCTGAGAAACACGGAGTTTGAGCTCCTCCAAAGATTCTCTATTGGGTTTAGGTCTGGAGACTGGCTAGGCCACGCCAGAACCTTGATATGCTTCTTACAGAGCCACTCCTTGGTTATCCTGGCTGTGTGCTTCGGGTCATTGTCATGTTGGAAGACCCAGCCTTGACCCATCTTCAATGCTCTAACTGAGGGAAGGAGGTTGTTCCCCAAAATCTCGCAATACATGGCCCCGGTCATCCTCTCCTTAATACAGTGCAGTCGCCCTGTCCCATGTGCAGAAAAACACCCCCAAAGCATGATGCTACCACCCCCATGCTTCACAGTAGGGATGGTGTTCTTGGGATGGTACTCATCATTCTTCTTCCTCCAAACACGTTTAGTGGAATTATGACCAAAAAGTTCTATTTTGGTCTCATCTGACCACATGACTTTCTCTCATGACTCCTCTGGATCATCCAAATGGTCATTGGCAAACTTAAGACGGGCCTTGACATGTGCTGGTTTAAGCAGGGGAACCTTCCGGGCCATGCATGATTTCAAACCATGACGTCTTAGTGTATTACCAACAGTAACCTTGGAAACGGTGGTCCCAGCTCTTTTCAGGTCATTGACCAGCTCCTCCCGTGTAGTTCTGGGCTGATTTCTCACCTTTCTTAGGATCATTGAGACCCCACGAGGTGAGATCTTGCATGGAGCCCCAGTCCGAGGGAGATTGACAGTCATGTTTAGCTTCCTCCATTTTCTAATGATTGCTCCAACAGTGGACCTTTTTTCACCAAGCTGCTTGGCAGTTTCCCCGTAGCCCTTTCCAGCCTTGTGGAGGTGTACAAATTTTGTCTCTAGTGTCTTTGGACAGCTCTTTGGTCTTGGCCATGTTAATAGTTGGATTCTTACTGATTGTATGGGGTGGACAGGTGTCTTTATGCAGCTAACGACCTCAAACAGGTGCATCTAATTTAGGATAATAAATGGAGTGGAGGTGGACATTTTAAAGGCAGACTAACAGGTCTTTGAGGGTCAGAATTCTAGCTGATAGACAGGTGTTCAAATACTTATTTTCAGCTGTTTTATACAAATAAATAGTAAAAAAATCATAGTGATTTCTGGATTTTTTCTTTTTTAGATTGTCTCTCACAGTGGACATGCACCTACGATGACAATTTCAGACCCCTCCATGATTAATAGCAGGGTGTTCAAATACTTATTTTCCTCACTGTAACTGCTCCACACGGCTCTGGGGGGTTAATAAAGGCCTTCTGAAGCAAAGTGTGTAAGAAAAATATCCATATTAAAAACTTTAGACTAAAATAACTAGCTTCCAGTGGTAACCCCTGACGTGATGTACAGGAGCATCTCAAGCTTTGACCCCTCTCGCAGATAGGGCTAGGACACAAACTTCTCTTATATCCAAATCCTCCGCCATTTCTCTTTAAGTTTTAGACTCTAATTCATGACCGGTGTTTTGTTTTGCTCTATCCTCTGCGCTTCTGCGTTCGTCAATACACATGCATCAAGGGTCAAGGGTTACTCTTTCACCATAAGTCGACTTGTGTACCCCTGACCGCTGGCTAGTTATTTTAGTCTATAAAGTTTTAAATATGGATATTTTTCTTACACAAACGTGCCACTTCGCTTCGTCTTTATTAACCCCCCGGAGCCGTGTGGAGCAGTTATATGATGGATAGATGCACTTTTATAATGGATTGATGTACTTTTATGGACTTTTTATGGAGGCAACAATTCACACCCATTATAAAGCTTGGAGGAGCCAGGACATTTTTAATATAACTCTGATTTTATTCGTCTGAAAGAAGAATGTCATATACACCTAGGATGACTTGAGGGAGAGTAAATCATGGGATCATTTTCATTTTTCACTTTAAGACATGGCGATAAAAACAGAACATCACATACCAAGAAAGAGAACAATGAGGACTACTATCATGGTGAGAAAGCCCTTGTTCCAGAACTGGGAAAGACGGTTCCAGATGCTCCATTTGAAAACACTCTGCCATCTGCAAACGTGGACATCAGTAAGAGCAAGTGGACAATGGCAAAACATGCAAATGGGTTAGATGTGATTGTGCCTCTGGAACATTTTACCTTTGTGGAGAGATGAAAGGTAGACAGAAGATGACAAGAAGACCAATTTCCATATACAGGAAAGAAGCAACCGCAGTCCACTGCAACGTCATTTTGTTTCAGCTGCAAGACAAAAAAGTAATAAAGAAATTGTAAACGTGTCTTTTAATAATACAAGCGCATGTAAGTTTAGATAATGCTGTACCCGCAGTGTTGGGTGTAACTAGTGACCTTTATTTCTATAGCGCTTTTCACACACAGATGCTTCAGAGCAGCTTTACAGTGATGATAGGAAATTCATTTAGTTTTAGATGAAAAGCTAAAGTAAGTTTTTGATTGATTCATTTCTGTTGTAAAAACTGATTTCAAAATGTAAAAAAATAATATTGCACAAAACGAAAACAATAATGTAAATATTATTATTATAAGTGTGAATCAAAAAAATAAGCATGATTTCATCTCTTGAATGTCTTAGTGTATGTTTTGGTCATAATTTAGACTTTTTAAAAATATAATTTCAGCTTTTTATCTCATAATTAGGACTTTTAATCATAGTTTAGTTTCCTAAGTCATAATTTTGACTTAAATTCTAATTTTTGGATTTAATCTCAGAATTTTTAAAGTCCTAATTTCAACTGTTCATCTCACAATGACTTAGCATGTCATATTTTTGACTTAATAATGTGGGCTTTTAAAAATCATATTTTCAACATTTTATCTTATAAATATGACTTTTAAAATCATATTTTTGGCTTTTTATCTAATAATGAGGAATTTTAAAATCATATTTTTGACTTTTTATCTAATAATGAGGACATCTAAAATCATATTTTCAACACCTTATCTTATAATTGACTTAGCATGTCGTATTTTTGACTTTTTATCTAATAATGAGGAATTTTAAAATCATATTTTTGACTTTTTATCTAATAATGAGGACATCTAAAATCATATTTTCAACACCTTATCTTATAATTGACTTAGCATGTCGTATTTTTGACTTTTTATCTAATAATGAGGAATTTTAAAATCATATTTTTGACTTTTTATCTAATAATGAGGACATCTAAAATCATATTTTCAACACCTTATCTTATAATTGACTTAGCATGTCGTATTTTTGACTTTATCTCACTTTTAAAATCATATTTTTGACTTTTTATCTAATAATGAGGACTTTTAAAATCATATTTTTAACATCTTGTCTCTTAATTATGACTTTATGATAATTGAAATGAGCTGATCAGTAATATAGACATATAATACAATATGACATATAATACAATAGTGGAATTAACACTAACTTTAACCTTCTCGCATTTGTAATACTTTGGTCAGTTAAAAAGAATAATTGATGTAGTTTTATATTATTTATTATAATTAAAAGAGCTGTTTCATGTCTATCCTTGAATCTCTGAACTAGTCAAGGATGATATAGGATTTAGAAAGTAACTAGTATTAGTATATTAGAGAGTCATTTGCACACTATTGAGGATGTAATTAGTAACTAGTGTTTAATTACTTTTTTAGAGTAACTTATCCAACACTGTGTACCAGATTATCAGCAATTAAAAAGAACAAATGCACAATTCATTACCAATCAAGGCTGTTATTAATCTCAGTTAATCTACTTATGGCATTATGCTCGGTTCAAAGGTCAATGACATCCCTGCAGTTACACACTTTGACACAAACTGTGCTCAATACCAGGAAGCATGTTTTAAACATGCAAATCATTATAACATGCACATATATCATGCATAATAACAGTATCTCGTATTATACATTATATAAGCATGCATATGTGGCAAACATGCTTAAATATTGAATGATAATACATATGCACGTACATAAATATACGATATCCTCTCTGATCAAACAGGAAATGAACATGCAAGACTCACAAGCGGATAAACAGAAGACGTGACACAGACGCAGAAAGGCGACATGTTTTGCATCTCACCTGCGTTTAAAGAAAACCTTCAGGGATATTTCAGACGAACGACACAACTCAGGAAAACTAAACTAACAGAGGAAAGGAAAGACACCGCGCTGCTGTCTCACTCGAGTGACGTCATTAAAAAGCGCGCGCTTTGCGTCGCGCACGAGCTCTTGTCGATCAGACACAAACTAGGGATGGGCGATACCACTTATTTTGTTTTCGATACAATACCGATACTTAACGATATCGATAACGATACTTCTAAACTTTTTAATTATTACATGTATTAAATTATTAACATTACTAAGAGTAAAATGGGTAAAGATACCCACTTAACATCATATTTGAAAAGTATTTTAACATTCAATCTGCTTTAATTGCAACTTATTAGATCATATTTTTGTTTACACATGGTTAAAATATGTTTACTTGTAGTGGTAACCATGGACATTTACAAATACTAGTTGAACTATGGTAAAAATTATAATTTAACCATTTTTATTCAAATTAGTTACAGAATAGAGCATGATAAATGTCAACTTTAACATTAAATTTAAAGAGTGTAATTGCACTATGTACGCTACAATTTCTATTTTCTATTTGTTTACTGGGAAATAACTCAAACATGTTTTTTGTCTTCTGGTGAGCATTGTTCTGGGCTGCGTTTCTAAAAGCATCAATGGTTTCTTAAAGGTCCCGTTCTTCGTGATCCCACTGTTCAAACTTTAGTTAGTGTGTAATGTTGCTGTTAGAGCATAAATAATACCTGTAAAATTATAAAGCTCAAAGTTCAATGCCAAGCGAGATATTTTATTTAACAGAAGTTCCCTTTCAAAGCCTACAGCGAACGGCCGGCTTGGACTACATCCTGGTACTTCCTTCATTAATTACATCAGTAGAACAGTAGAACAGACTAACCTCCGCCCACAAGAATACGCGAAAAAAGGGGGCGTGGTCTTGTTGCTGTCCCATGTGGAGAAGAGGACGTGTCGCGTGGAGAAAAGGAATTGTTGCGTTTGAGTGTGTTTGTCGCCATGTCGTCGAGACGCTGTTATTTTCATCCCGGAGTCAAATCACCTTTGTTTGGCTTTCCCAGGGACGCTGTAGAGATCAATAAGCGCATACATCTCCCGTTAAGAGGCGTGACCTTTCCGTGCAAGTTACGTTCGCTAAGCTGTGGTCAAATCACAACACGGGAACCGCTGGCACAATCAGAACTCGTTACGTATTTCTGAAGGAGGGACTTCATAGAACAAGGAACTCATCAGCCGTTTTTAGGACAGTGAAAACAGCGGTACACAGATGAGTAAATTGTGTTAAAAATATTGTGTTTTTTTACACGCGAAACATGAACACATGTTATATTGCACACTGTAAACACAATCAAAGCTTCAAAAAAACACGAAGAACGGGACCTTTAAGATAGATAACAGTGGTAGGCTGTTTAAATACAGTGTCATCAGTGACCGAACGCTCTCTCTGTGATTGACTGGTTCTGTCTTGCAGCATTTGCATGCGTTCAGATGAGCAGGAAAATAGTCCTATACTACACAACTGTTCAGTAACATAGGTTATTCGTATTGTATGCATAAAATAATAAATTTAAATAAACAAAATTACCAAGAAAAAAAAAACACCTTAATATCAATATTTTTATTTGAGTATCGATTCTTTTCGATGCTCACATCAGTATCGATATATCGATACGCCCATCTCTAACACAAACGAAAACGCAAATAACCGAGTCAAAATGTTTCTCAGCAAAAACATATGAAAAAGATTAAAATATTATGTTTATAATTATTATTGCTCCATTGCTCATAGCAAATATTATATTCCTATACAGAAATGGGCGAAATAATGAAGATTATTATGATGATGAATAACAATAATAAAAAGTATCAATGAATAATACAAACGTCTTTTGTGAATTTTGTGTCAAGTGTGATAATCTGATAATTCGTTTATTTTGTCTTTCTACAGATATTAAATTATTTGTACTAATATAATTTTTTCTGAAAGTGGTGTAATTCACCCAAATCACCACAGGAAAGAGAAACTCATTTAAAATCTTTGGCCTGAACTTGTTTTAGTGTAATTCACAAATCATGACAGAGAGCTCAGCTCGATTAACTCTAATGATTTATTAGCACATATGTTTGTTTGAACAGAAGACAGGACCGTACATAGAAAGTGTAAATAGTTTTTATTGGCAGTTCAAATGTTTTTCTGCTCTCACCGTCTTAGAGAAGTGTAGCACATTTAAGCTCTTTAGAAATGGATCTGATCCAGCAGCTGTAACTCACACAAATCACCACAGGAGTGTGCAGTCACAGGCCTGAATATAAGATTGTCTTGATAAAATGAAGAAACGTTTACACTAAAATCAATCAGATTTCCCATCAAGAATATCTCAGTATTAATAGATAATAAAAGTGAAATATAATTACAAACTGAGTTCAACACAATCTCTGTTGTTGTGCAGATCAGTGTTCGCTTTTAGGTGTGAAAGTATTGGATCAAATCCAGCAGGTTGCAAAGTTTCTTGTATCACTTAAACTTGTTTTCATTGTGTTTTTACACTACAAACAAGATAAAACCATTATAAAGCACTTGCTTTAACTGGAACTCAGCTGTTCAATGGATAAACGCGTCTTTGAATCCCAACACAGACCTGTGATCAAATCCCACAGACACAAGAAAACATCTTTTCACCAACCTAAGTGAAGATCAAATCTAAATGACCTTAAAAGCAACATCATGTCATCACAGGCTCAGTGGCTCAGTGTGATAGTTTCCTCTCAAACCAGAAAGTCCTAGTTCAAATCCCTCACTTGTTAAAGCTCTTCAACATTAAACACAAAGCTCTGGATAAAACCTGTTCAAACGCTCCTCGGCTCAGTGGCTCAGTAGAGAAAGCGTTGAGCTTTAATCCTGGGGTCCTGAGTTCAAATCTTCTTCTCATTAGACAAAGTGTCCCAAAAACCAACAGGTGATGTGAAATCCATGACGGGCAAGTGGATAAACACACACACACTCTGACGACAAAGCTGTGATGACCACACAGGTTCAAATCTTACTTTAACTGCTTCATTGGAAACTCTCAGTGATCTGCATCTTTTACACAAAGGTCTCCAAAAACAGCCGTTGGCGTGTCCGACTCAGTTGCTCATGAGATAAGCTTTGGATCTCCAATCATAGAGTCCGGGGTTCGAATCTCACACCGTTCCTCATGAAAGGATTTCTTTAGTTTCACTGGTTCTGAATGATTAAGACAAAACTTCTCCCAAAAAGAAGAGCTTGTGAGCAGAACCTCCAGTGGCTCAGTGGTCTGTGCGATGCTCTGTCATCTGGAGAATCCCAGTTCAAGTTCCACTCTTTGTTGGGATAGTCTTTAGTTACACTGGTTTTGTCCCAAAAACAAAAGATATGCCCCCCCCCAAAAAAGAAGGCTGAGCGTGGAAGTGCCAGTGGCTCAGTGGTATGAGCATGACCTCTCCAGTCGAGAGGTTCCCGGTTCAAAACCGACCTGGCCACTGAAGCGTGGTTGCGTTGCGGACTGGCCACCTGGTCTGGATCTGAGACAGGTGCATGAGAGAAGGATGGAAACAAAGGGGGAAGGTAATATTCAGGCTCCTCCCCCTGGGCACCATAACCAGCAGCGGTTATCTATTGCATCAACATGTCGACTTATTAAAAAATAGCCAGGCTTGAGACTAAGTCGACAATTTTCCAGCTGTTTTTCCTGGATAACCAGCCACTCCTCCTCATTGCTCTGTCCACTCATCTCCGCTCCAATCAATTCACTTGCTCATTTCCTGGAGATCTGACCAGGATTCAAACCAGCAACCTCTGAACCCGTGAGGCAGCGCTCATCCCTGTGAGCCACAGATCTCTTGTCTTTGCTCCAGCTGGAACTTAAATTTCACCTTTAACTGCATCTGACCTGTGGTTTTACAATAAAGGATCATCCCAAGAGGATGAGGCAAGATCCGAACCCACATCTCTAACGCAGCGAACATGTGTTTAACCACTAGCCCACCACAGCTGCAAATATAACAAGCAGTGGTCAGATGTGAACACAGGACACCATGATTAAAACACAACTCTTTATCTCCTGAGTCACTGATGAGTGTTTTGAGTTTGAGTAAATGATGAAATAGCAAAGGTGGAGTTTGAACCAAAGCTCTCATGCACTAAAGTCAAGCGATCGTCCACTGAGACTTAAGGGTCGGCAACTTTACAACTTGTGGGATTCAATCTTATACTTTCAAAACAAAACGTGAACGATTATCCTCTGAGATTGTGAAGCTGTTTTTTTTTTTTTTTCAGTTTTATTTCTTGTACTTTAGAGCTCAAAGCTTTGTGCTTTCTGTTAAATAATAGTATGGTTATGGTTGTCACCTTCATGGTGGGACAGTTCCCATTACAGTCTTTGATCGTCGTTGACAATGCAAGGGTTGTTGATACAGAACTTCTCTGCTTCACATGGAGAATCCTGGATCAGATCTCACTCTTGAGATGGAAAATGATTTAGTTTCATTGGTTCTGAATGATTAAGACAAAACTCCCCCCATAAAGCAGAGGCTGGAGGAAGAAGCGCTGGAGAATCTCACACCATTGCTCGTGTAAAAGTTTCTTAGATTCATTCTTTCTGAATGATCAGTTGAGACAAAACTTGGACTCCGTCTGCTCCGGTGGCTTGGCAGTCCGAGCGTCGCTCCTTGACGTGGAGAATCCCATTAAACCACATTCAAAGATCTACAAAACACCAGAGCAACATCACAGAAATGATACACAAAGTGTCTAGTCACTGTTCTTCATGCTTGTTATGACATGTGTAATTAAAGTCCCATGTTAAAGGCTGTGTTTTCCTCTCATAACAGGAAGTAGAAAAGCCTGAAGGAGAACATCAGAGCTTCACATCAACATCAGCCGAGTCCTTCTTATTACACTTTACACTGAGAACATCAGAGGCGATTCATTCAGAGACTGGACAGGTGACGCTACAACTACTGATTGATTTGATAGAGTGTCATTACACAAGAGAAATCGACTTTATGCTGAAAGTTACTTACAGGTTGAGCTGGAATATGTGTGTTGAAGTGCCATTACGAGCTGTCATCATCTCATCTGCAGGATCTGCACGTGTTGTTGTGACTGTCATCAAGCGTCATGTGGTCAATCAGCCCAAGAGTCAGACTGAAGGTCAAACCCGCTTCTGCCGCCTAGAGGACCGGAGGGGAAACTGACCTTTACTTTCCTATTAGAGTGGAGAGATCACATTTGAGACTGTCAATCATGAAGCAGCGACAGAAACATGTTTAAATCCCACAGATGCAGTGGCCATCTTTCACAGAGCCTCAGTCACGAATACATTAGATACAAGCTCTGTGGCGCGGGAAATAATGATTTGCCTTTGAATGAGAAAGTCTGGGCTTTAGTGTCTATACATGTATTTTTAGCAAAAGAACAGATGATAGAGGAAAAATCCCATTTAAGTTCATTAGCCTCAATTTGCAGTGGTGTAATTCACTCAAATCACCACAGGAGGGAGAAACTCTTTTATGTTATGAGTATATTCTCCTGCTCTCACCCTCTTGCAGATGTATAGTTCATTTAAGTGAAGTTCATTAGACTTGAATTGTTGTGGTGAAATTCACATAAATCACCACAGGAGGGAGAAACACATTTAAAATCTTTGGCCTGAACTTGTTTTGGTGTAATTCACAAATCATGACAGAGAGCACAGCTCGATTAACTCTAATGATTTATTAGCACATATGTTTGTTTGAACAGAAGACAGGACCGAACATAGAAAGTGTAAAAAGTTTTTATTGGCAGTTCAAATGTTTTTCTGCTCTCACCGTCTTAGAGAAGTGTAGCACATTTAAGCTGATTAGAAATGTTTCTGATCCAGCAGCTGTAACTCACACAAATCACCACAGGAGGGCGCAGTCACAGGCCTGAATATAAGATCGTCTTGATAAAATGAAGAAACGTTTACACTAAAATCAATCAGGTTTCCCATCAAGAATATCTCAGTATTAATAGATAATAAAAATGAAATATAATTACAAACTGGGTTCAACACAATCTCTGTTGTTGTGCAGATCAGTGTTCGCTTTTAGGTGTGAAAGTATTGGATCCAAACCAGCAAGTTGCAAAGTTTCTTGTGGAGCAAGTGGTTAAACACATGTTCTTTGATGCTGAGGTTGTGCTGGAGACATGGGTTCAAATCCCACTATTGCTTATGTTAAATTGTTGCCATGATATCAAACAAAGTGGCCAAAACACCCTCTCTCAGTGTGAAAGCCTCAGTGGAGCAAGTGGCTAGACACACGTTCTCTGCAGATGAGGCTCTGATAGAGGCACGGGTTCAAACCCCACCTCAGCACCCTTTATTGGAAAAATCCTCCATGTGAAAAGTCAAATATAAGTTCCTTCACATGTCTCAGTAAGAGATCTGTGGCTCACAGGTAAGAGCGCTGCCTCACGGTCTCAGAGGTTGCTGGTTCGAGCCCAGCCTGATCTCCGCGATACGGGTGAATGCTGTATGTGTGAAGGGATGGGGATGATTCGGGTCCCCCCCCGAACCCCGCCACCATGTCCAGCAGGGGTTATGCTACTTTAAACAATGGGAAAATTTTTTTTTTTTAAGCTGTATAAAAAATTTGACTCGCCGTCCCTACCCCACCCGTTTAGGTTCCCATCATTTGCTTTTTAAAGGGGGTGACCCTCCAAAAAGAAAATGATGGGAACCTACACATTTAGCACCAAACAACACACATGATATACATTACCTGTCCATGAGGAGAAGTCCATCATTACAGTCACCGTCCACACGTCCCACAGCTCTGCTTCTGATGACTGTGCGCTCCAAACACATCCTGCATTCTGTAGGGGAACATAAATACAGTGATTACTTTATAATTCTGATGTTTACAATTTAGACATGAAGTTAGTCTTCATAAAAGTTTAGAAATGTCACCCATAAGTCGCACGGGTATATTTGCGCCAATACCCAACATTACATAGTTTGGGTCAAAATGATCAAGTTTTCTTTTATGCCAAAAATCATTGGGATATTAAGTAAAGATCATGTTCCATGAAGATATTTAGTACATTTCCTACCATAAATATATCAAAAATTATTAATAGTAGTAATATGCATTGCTATTTTATATATATATATATATATATATATATATATATATATATATATATATATATATATATATATATATATATATATATATATATATATATATAAACTAACAAACTCTACATCAATTTAAAGCTTATTTATTCATCTTTCATCTCAATTTCAAAATATTGACCCTTATGACTGGTTTTGTGGTCCAGGGTCACAAATAAACAATAATGACATGCATGTTAAATACTGACAATTATATATTTTGCACACAACTCTACAAAAGCATGAAACAGCAGGAACAGCACACATCTATTTCACCACACGAACATCAGAAGATGATTATTTGAAAACGTATAAAGGTAAAGCAACAATTAATTGGCTCTTCTAAAGCTGTCAGTGAGTTCAGCAAGTAAACAAAGTCTGTGATCAAAAAACGATCATTCAGCAAACAGCCTTTTAAATAAGCTTTTAGGTTAAAAACACCCTCGGGATTCTCTGGAAATCTGTTTTTTAGTCCATGTTTGTGTTTTAGTGTTCGCATGGAAACGCATTCATAACAACAACACATTACATTTGACATAACATGAATAAACACACAGTGGCCTGCTATAATAAATCACAAAACAGAATGACGTATAACTAAAATTAAACATAAAGCGCAAAGAATAAGGACTTAATAAGGATAATGCAAGAGACAATGTACATGGATACTTACAGGCGAGTCGCGTCACACGATTCCGGCGTTTTATCGAAGCGTTTGTCGGTTTTATTCGTTGATGGCTTGATTATGTGCTGGTTATTGATATTCAAATACTGTCATAAAGCTGTCATCCTCAGGATATGTATTTAAAACACGTTTAATACACGTGTTGTTGCAACAAAACAAACTTCATGTCGCCAAGCACCCGAAGCTGAAGCCGCTTGCGCCGCCTAGTGGAGCGGATGAAAAACTGCATTTCCGTTTCTACCACACAAATCATATTAGTATTATGCCTGCAGTTTCAAAGATGTTTCAAAGTTGGTCAGTGACTATGTTTTACAAAGGTCATACATACTTTAATATACTCATACTCAAGCAAAAGTCCCTATTTCTTGTATTAAATGCGCATTCGCTAAATTACCAAAGGCTTTCTCTTGTGGTCAACAAGTGTTTCAACGTCAAACGAGTCGACAAACAAGGTGGCCAGTCGAAGGTGAGAGTTAGATTTAAATGTAATGCAGTTTACAACAAATGTCTCGGGTTGTCAGACCAGCAGAGAAACATGGATCTGTGAGTTTCAGTTCATGAACCAGATCAGCTCTGAAGGGGAAAACAGGTGTGTTGAGCTCAAAAGCACAGGTAAACACATCAAATACAGGACAAAAGATCTAACAAAACACTTTTAGTTGGGGAAAGTAGTTGTGAATTTGTTCATGTAAATGGTTGTGCATAAAACTGACTGTTAAATGACATATATGACTATATTATCATGCCTTGAGGTGGCTCTTGGAGATCATCTTGTTGCTGATTATCATAGCAGGCAGATTCAGGAGATCAGATGATTCACCGCCTCCTGGAGGAGCATCTGATGCTGAGCGCTTCCCAATCCACGTCTCTATCTGAAGCTCTGGCATATGATGGAGGAGGGCGACAGTGAGCAGGGAATACGTTCACCTCTCAGATGTTTGTTTGGGGGAACAGGCTGGAAAGTCTGCCTAACTGATCTACACAGAAATAGAAAGACACAGCTCTCACCGTCTTCGAGAAGTGTAGCGCATTTAAGCTCATTAGAAATGTTTCTGATCTATCAGCTGTAACTCACACAAATCACCACAGGAGAGCGCAGTCACAGGTCTGAATATAAGATCGTCTTGATAAAATGAAGAAACGTTTACACTAAAATCAATCAGGTTTCCCATCAAGAATATTTCAGTATTAATAGATAATAAAAGTGAAATATAATTACAAACTGAGTACAACACAATCTCTATTTTTGTGCAGATCAGTGTTCGCTTTTAGGTGTGAAAGTATTGGATCCAATCCAGCAGGTTGCAAAGTGTCTTGTGGTGCAAGTGGTTAAACACATGTTCTTTGATGCTGAGGTTGTGCTGGAGTTATGGGTTCAAATCTCACTATTGCTTATGTTAAATTGTTGCCATGATATCAAATAAAGTGGTCAAATCACCCTCTCTCAGTGTGAAAGCCTCAGTGGTGCAAGTAGCGAGACACACGTTCTCTGTAGATGAGGCTCTGATAGAGGCACGGGTTCAAACCCCACCTCAGCACCCTTTATTATAAAAATCCTCCATGTGAAAAGTCAAATATAAGTTCCTTTACATGTCTCAGTAAGAGATCTGTGGCTCACAGGTAAGAGCGCTGCCTCACGGTCTCAGAGGTTGCTGGTTCGAGCCCAGCCAGATCTCCGCGATACGGGTGAATGCTGTATGTGTGAAGGGATGGGGATGATTCGGGTCCCCCCCCGAACCCCGCCACCATGTCCAGCAGGGGTTATGCTACTTTAAACAATGGAATTTTTTTTTAAGCTGTATAAAAAATTGGACCCGCCGTCCCTACCCCACCCGTTTAGGTTCCCATCATTTGCTTTTTAAAGGGGGTGACCCTCCAAAAAGACAATGATGGGAACCTACACATTTAGCACCACACAACACACATGATATACATTACCTGTCCATGAGGAGAAGTCCATCATTACAGTCCACACGTCCCACAGCTCTGCTTCTGATGACTGTGCGCTCCAAACACATCCTGCATTCTGTAGGGGAACATAAATACAGTGATTACTTTATAATTCTGATGTTTACAATTTAGATATGAAGTTAGTCTTCATAAAAGTTTAGAAATGTCACCCATAAGTCGCACAGGTATATTTGCGCCAATACCCAACATTACATAGTTTGGGTCAAAATGATCAAGTTTTCTTTTATGCCAAAAATCATTGGGATATTAAGTAAAGATCATGTTCCATGAAGATATTTAGTACATTTCCTACCATAAATATATCAAAAATTATTAGTAGTAGTAATATGCATTGCTATTATATCTATATAATATATACATATATATAGGCAGTATATATATATATATATATATATATAAACTAACAAACTATACATCAATTTAAAGCTTATTTATTCATCTTTCATCTCAATTTCAAAATATTGACCCTTGTGACTGGTTTTGTGGTCCAGGGTCACAAATAAAAAATAATGACATGCATGTTAAATACTGCCAATTAAATATTTTGCACACAACTCTACAAAAGCATGAAACAGCAGGAACAGCACACATCTATTTCACCACACGAACATCAGAAGATGATTATTTGAAACCGTATAAAGGTAAAGCAACAATTAATTGGTTCTTCTAAAGCTGTCAGTGAGTTCAGCAAGTAAACAAAGTCTGTGATCAAAAAACGATCATTCAGCAAACAGCCTTTTAAATAAGCTTTTAGGTTAAAAACACCATCGGGATTCTCTGGAAATCTGTTTTTTAGTCCATGTTTGTGTTTTAGTGTTCGCATGGAAACGCATTCATAACAACAACACATTACATTTGACATAACATGAATAAACACACAGTGGCCTGCTATAATAAATCACAAAACAGAATAACGTATAACTAAAATTAAACATAAAGCGCAAAGAATAAGGACTTAATAAGGATAATGCAAGAGACAATGTACATGGATACTTACAGGCGAGTCGCGTCACACGATTCCGGCGTTTTATCGAAGCGTTTGTCGGTTTTATTCGTTGATGGCTTGATTATGTGCTGGTTATTGATATTCAAATACTGTCATAAAGCTGTCATCCTCAGGATATGTATTTAAAACACGTTTAATACACGTGTTGTTGCAACAAAACAAACTTCATGTCGCCAAGCACCCGAAGCTGAAGCCGCTTGCGCCGCCTAGTGGAGCGGATGAAAAACTGCATTTCCGTTTCTACCACACAAATCATATTAGTATTATGCCTGCAGTTTCAAATTTGGTCAGTGACTATGTTTTAGAAAGGTCATACATACTTTAATATACTCATACTCAAGCAAAAGTCCCTATTTCTTGTATTAAATGCGCATACGCTAAATTACCAAAGGCTTCCTCTTGTGGTCAACAAGTGTTTCAACGTCAAACGAGTCGACAAACAAGGTGGCCAGTCGAAGGTGAGAGTTAGATTTAAATGTAATGCAGTTTACAACAAATGTCTCGGGTTGTCAGACCAGCAGAGAAACATGGATCTGTGAGTTTCAGTTCATGAACCAGATCAGCTCTGAAGGGGAAAACAGGTGTGTTGAGCTCAAAAGCACAGGTAAACACATCAAATACAGGACAAAAGATCTAACAAAACACTTTTAGTTGGGGAAAGTAGTTGTGAATTTGTTCATGTAAATGGTTGTGCATAAAACTGACTGTTAAATGACATATATGACTATATTATCATGCCTTGAGGTGGCTCTTGGAGATCATCTTGTTGCTGATTATCATAGCAGGCAGATTCAGGAGATCAGATGATTCACCGCCTCCTGGAGGAGCATCTGATGCTGAGCGCTTCCCAATCCACGTCTCTATCTGAAGCTCTGGCATATGATGGAGGAGGGCGACAGTGAGCAGGGAATACGTTGACCTCTCAGATGTTTGTTTGGGGGAACAGGCTGGAAAGTCTGCCTAACCGATCTACACAGAAATAGAAAGACACAGCTCTCACCGTCTTAGAGAAGTGTAGCGCATTTAAGCTCATTAGAAATGTTTCTGATCTATCAGCTGTAACTCACACAAATCACCACAGGAGGGCGCAGTCACAGGCCTGAATATAAGATCGTCTTGATAAAATGAAGAAACGTTTACACTAAAATCAATCAGGTTTCCCATCAAGAATATCTCAGTATTAATAGATAATAAAAGTGAAATATAATTACAAACTGAGTTCAACACAATCTCTGTTGTTGTGCAGATCAGTGTTCGCTTTTAGGTGTGAAAGTATTGGATCAAATCCAGCAGGTTGCAAAGTTTCTTGTGGAGCAAGTGGTTAAGCACACGTTCTTTGATGCTGAGATTGTGCTGGAGACATGGGTTCAAATCTCACTATTGCTTATGTTAAATTGTTCCCATGATATCAAATAAAGTGGCCAAAACACCCTCTCTCAGTGTGAAAGCCTCAGTGGAGCAAGTGGTTAGACACACGTTCTCTGCAGATGAGGCTCTGATAGAGGCACGGGTTCAAACCCCACCTCAGCACCCTTTATTATAAAAATCCTCCATGTGAAAAGTGAAATATAAGTTCCTTCACATGTCTCAGTAAGAGATCTGTAGCTCACAGGTAAGAGCGCTGCCTCACGGTCTCAGAGGTTGCTGGTTCGAGCCCAGCCAGATCTCCGCGATACGGGTGAATGCTGTATGTGTGAAGGGATGGGGATGATTCGGGTCCCCCCCCGAACCCCGCCACCATGTCCAGCAGGGGTTATGCTACTTTAAACAATGAAAAATAAATTTAGCTGTATAAAAAATTTGACCCGCCGTCCCTACCCCACCCGTTTAGGTTCCCATCATTTGCTTTTTAAAGGGGGTGACCCTCCAAAAAGAAAATGATGCTAACCTACACATTTAGCACCAAACAACACACATGATATACATTACCTGTCCATGAGGAGAAGTCCATCATTACAGTCACCGTCCACACGTCCCACAGCTCTGCTTCTGATGACTGTGCGCTCCAAACACATCCTGCATTCTGTAGGGGAACATAAATACAGTGATTACTTTATAATTCTGATGTTTACAATTTAGACATGAAGTTAGTCTTCATAAAAGTTTAGAAATGTCACCCATAAGTCGCACAGGTATATTTGTGGCAATACCCAACATTACATAGTTTGGGTCAAAATGATCACGTTTTCTTTTATGCCAAAAATCATTGGGATATTAAGTAAAGATCATGTTCCATGAAGATATTTAGTACATTTCCTACCATAAATATATCAAAAATTATTAGTAGTAGTAATATGCATTGCTATTATATCTATATAATATATACATATATATAGGCAGTATATATATATATATATATATATATATATATATATATATATATAAACTAACAAACTATACATCAATTTAAAGCTTATTTATTCATCTTTCATCTCAATTTCAAAATATTGACCCTTGTGACTGGTTTTGTGGTCCAGGGTCACAAATAAAAAATAATGACATGCATGTTAAATACTGACAATTAAATATTTTGCACACAACTCTACAAAAGCATGAAACAGCAGGAACAGCACACATCTATTTCACCACACGAACATCAGAAGATGATTATTTGAAAACGTATAAAGGTAAAGCAACAATTAATTGGCTCTTCTAAAGCTGTCAGTGAGTTCAGCAAGTAAACAAAGTCTGTGATCAAAAAATGATCATTCAGCAAACAGCCTTTTAAATAAGCTTTTAGGTTAAAAACACCATCGGGATTCTCTGGAAATCTGTTTTTTAGTCCATGTTTGTGTTTTAGTGTTCGCATGGAAACGCATTAATAACAACAACACATTACATTTGACATAACATGAATAAACACACAGTGGCCTGCTATAATAAATCACAAAACAGAATGACGTATAACTAAAATTAAACATAAAGCGCAAAGAATAAGGACTTAATAAGGATAATGCAAGAGACAATGTACATGGATACTTACAGGCGAGTCGCGTCACACGATTCCGGCGTTTTATCGAAGCGTTTGTCGGTTTTATTCGTTGATGGCTTGATTATGTGCTGGTTATTGATATTCAAATACTGTCATAAAGCTGTCATCCTCAGGATATGTATTTAAAACACGTTTAATACACGTGTTGTTGCAACAAAACAAACTTCATGTCGCCAAGCACCCGAAGCTGAAGCCGCTTGCGCCGCCTAGTGGAGCGGATGAAAAACTGCATTTCCGTTTCTACCACACAAATCATATTAGTATTATGCCTGCAGTTTCAAAGATGTTTCAAAGTTGGTCAGTGACTATGTTTTAGAAAGGTCATACATACTTTAATATACTCATACTCAAGCAAAAGTCCCTATTTCTAGTATTAAATGCGCATACGCTAAATTACCAAAGGCTTCCTCTTGTGGTCAACAAGTGTTTCAACGTCAAACGAGTCGACAAACAAGGTGGCCAGTCGAAGGTGAGAGTTAGATTTAAATGTAATGCAGTTTACAACAAATGTCTCGGGTTGTCAGACCAGCAGAGAAACATGGATCTGTGAGTTTCAGTTCATGAACCAGCTCAGCTCTGAAGGGGAAAACAGGTGTGTTGAGCTCAAAAGCACAGGTAAACATATCAAATACAGGACAAAAGATCTAACAAAACACTTTTAGTTGGGGAAAGTAGTTGTGAATTTGTTCATGTAAATGGTTGTGCATAAAACTGACTGTTAAATGACATATATGACTATATTATCATGCCTTGAGGTGGCTCTTGGAGATCATCTTGTTGCTGATTATCATAGCAGGCAGATTCAGGAGATCAGATGATTCACCGCCTCCTGGAGGAGCATCTGATGCTGAGCGCTTCCCAATCCACGTCTCTATCTGAAGCTCTGGCATATGATGGAGGAGGGCGACAGTGAGCAGGGAATACGTTCACCTCTCAGATGTTTGTTTGGGGGAACAGGCTGGAAAGTCTGCCTAACCGATCTACACAGAAATAGAAAGACACAGCTCTCACCGTCTTAGAGAAGTGTAGCGCATTTAAGCTCATTAGAAATGTTTCTGATCTATCAGCTGTAACTCACACAAATCACCACAGGAGGGCGCAGTCACAGGCCTGAATATAAGATTGTCTTGATAAAATGAAGAAACGTTTACACTAAAATCAATCAGGTTTCCCATCAAGAATATCTCAGTATTAATAGATAATGAAAGTGAAATATAATTACAAACTGAGTTCAACACAATCTCTGTTGTTGTGCAGATCAGTGTTCGCTTTTAGGTGTGAAAGTATTGGATCCAATCCAGCAAGTTGCAAAGTTTCTTGTGGTGCAAGTGGTTAAACACACGTTCTTTGATGCTGAGGTTGTGCTGGAGACATGGGTTCAAATCTCACTATTGCTTATGTTAAATTGTTGCCATGATATCAAACAAAGTGGCCAAAACACCCTCTCTCAGTGTGAAAGCCTCAGTGGAGCAAGTGGTTAAACACACGTTCTTTGATGCTGAGGTTGTGCTGGAGTTATGGGTTCAAATCTCACTATTGCTTCCGCTAAATTGTTGCCATGATATCAAATAAAGAACGTGTGTTTAGCCACTCCACCACTGTGGCTTTCACACTGAGAGCGGGTGCTTTGGCCACTTTGATGCTGAGGTTGTGCTGGAGACATGGGTTCAAATCTCACTATTGCTTACGTTAAATTGTTGCCATGATATCAAATAAAGTGGCCAAAACACCCTCTCTCAGTGTGAAAGCCTCAGTGGTGCAAGTGGCTAGACACACGTTCTCTGTAGATGAGGCTCTGATAGAGGCACGGGTTCAAACCCCACCTCAGCACCCTTTATTGTAAAAATCCTCCATGTGAAAAGTCAAATATAAGTTCCTTCACATGTCTCAGTAAGAGATCTGTGGCTCACAGGTAAGAGCGCTGCCTCACGGTCTCAGAGGTTGCTGGTTCGAGCCCAGCCTGATCTCCGCGATACGGGTGACTGCTGTATGTGTGAAGGGATGGGGATGATTCGGGTCCCCCCCCCGAACCCCACCACCATATCCAGCAGGGGTTATGCTACTTTAAACAATGGGAAAAATTTTTTTTGGCTGTATAAAAAATTTGCCTCGCCGTCCCTACCCCACCCGTTTAGGTTCCCATCATTTGCTTTTTAAAGGGGGTGACCCTCCAAAAAGAAAATGATGGGAACCTACACATTTAGCACCAAACAACACACATGATATACATTACCTGTCCATGAGGAGAAGTCCATCATTACAGTCACCGTCCACACGTCCCACAGCTCTGCTTCTGATGACTGTGCGCTCCAAACACATCCTGCATTCTGTAGGGGAACATAAATACAGTGATTACTTTATAATTCTGATGTTTACAATTTAGATATGAAGTTAGTCTTCATAAAAGTTTAGAAATGTCACCCATAAGTCGCACAGGTATATTTGTGGCAATACCCAATATTACATAGTTTGGGTCAAAATTATCACGTTTTCTTTTATGCCAAAAATCATTGGGATATTAAGTAAAGATCATGTTCCATGAAGATATTTAGTACATTTCCTACCATAAATATATCAACAATTATTATTAGTAGTAATATGCATTGCTATTATATATATATATACTAACAAACTATACATCAATTTAAAGCTTATTTATTCATCTTTCATCTCAATTTCAAAATATTGACCCTTATGACTGGTTTTGTGGTCCAGGGTCACAAATAATAAAATGACATGCATGTTAAATACTGCCAATTAAATATTTTGCACACAACTCTACAAAAGCATGAAACAGCAGGAACAGCACACATCTATTTCACCACACGAACATCAGAAGATGATTATTTGAAACCGTATAAAGGTAAAGCAACAATTAATTGGCTCTTCTAAAGCTGTCAGTGAGTTCAGCAAGTAAACAAAGTCTGTGATCAAAAAATGATCATTCAGCAAACAGCCTTTTAAATAAGCTTTTAGGTTAAAAACACCCTCGGGATTCTCTGGAAATCTGTTTTTAGTCCATGTTTGTGTTTTAGTGTTCGCATGGAAACGCATTCATAACAACAACACATTACATTTGACATAACATGAATAAACACACAGTGGCCTGCTATAATAAATCACAAAACAGAATAACGTATAACTAAAATTAAACATAAAGCGCAAAGAATAAGGACTTAATAAGGATAATGCAAGAGACAATGTACATGGATACTTACAGGCGAGTCGCGTCACACGATTCCGGCGTTTTATCGAAGCGTTTGTCGGTTTTATTCGTTGATGGCTTGATTATGTGCTGGTTATTGATATTCAAATACTGTCATAAAGCTGTCATCCTCAGGATATGTATTTAAAACACGTTTAATACACGTGTTGTTGCAACAAAACAAACTTCATGTCGCCAAGCACCCGAAGCTGAAGCCGCTTGCGCCGCCTAGTGGAGCGGATGAAAAACTGCATTTCCGTTTCTACCACACAAATCATATTAGTATTATGCCTGCAGTTTCAAAGATGTTTCAAAGTTGGTCAGTGACTATGTTTTAGAAAGGTCATACATACTTTAATATACTCATACTCAAGCAAAAGTCCCTATTTCTTGTATTAAATGCGCATACGCTAAATTACCAAAGGCTTCCTCTTGTGGTCAACAAGTGTTTCAACGTCAAACGAGTCGACAAACAAGGTGGCCAGTCGAAGGTGAGAGTTAGATTTAAATGTAATGCAGTTTACAACAAATGTCTCGGGTTGTCAGACCAGCAGAGAAACATGGATCTGTGAGTTTCAGTTAATGAACCAGCTCAGCTCTCAACTGAAGGGGAAAACAGGTGTGTTGAGCTCAAAAGCACAGGTAAACACATCAAATACAGGACAAAAGATCTAACAAAACACTTTTAGTTGGGGAAAGTAGTTGTGAATTTGTTCATGTAAATGGTTGTGCATAAAACTGACTGTTAAATGACATATATGACTATATTATCATGCCTTGAGGTGGCTCTTGGAGATCATCTTGTTGCTGATTATCATAGCAGGCAGATTCAGGAGATCAGATGATTCACCGCCTCCTGGAGGAGCATCTGATGCTGAGCGCTTCCCAATCCACATCTCTATCTGAAGCTCTGGCATATGATGGAGGAGGGCGACAGTGAGCAGGGAATACGTTGACCTCTCAGATGTTTGTTTGGGGGAACAGGCTGGAAAGTCTGCCTAACCGATCTACACAGAAATAGAAAGACACAGCTCTCACCGTCTTAGAGAAGTGTAGCGCATTTAAGCTCATTAGAAATGTTTCTGATCTATCAGCTGTAACTCACACAAATCACCACAGGAGAGCGCAGTCACAGGCCTGAATATAAGATTGTCTTGATAAAATGAAGAAACGTTTACACTAAAATCAATCAGGTTTCCCATCCAGAATATCTCAGTATTAATAGATAATAAAAGTGAAATATAATTACAAACTGAGTTCAACACAATCTCTGTTGTAGTGCAGATCAGTGTTCGCTCTTAGGTGTGAAAGTATTGGATTCAATCCAGCAAGTTGCAAAGTTTCTTGTGGTGCAAGTGGTTAAACACACGTTCTTTGATGCTGAGGTTGTGCTGGAGACATGGGTTCAAATCTCACTATTGCTTATGTTAAATTGTTGCCATGATATCAAATAAAGTGGCTAAAACACCCTCTCTCAGTGTGAAAGCCTCAGTGGTGCAAGTGGTTAAACACACGTTCTTTGATGCTGGAGTTATGGGTTCAAATCCCACTATTGCTTACGTTAAATTGTTGCCATGATATCAAATAAAGTGGCCAAAACACCCTCTCTCAGTGAGAATGCCTCAGTGGTGCAAGTGGTTAAACACACGTTCTTTGATGCTGAGGTTGTGCTGGAGTTATGGGTTCAAATCTCACTATTGCTTATGTTAAATTGTTGCCATGATATCAAACAAAGTGGCCAAAACACCCTCTCTCAGTGTGAAAGCCTCAGTGGTGCAAGTGGCTAGACACACGTTCTCTGTAGATGAGGCTCTGATAGAGGCACGGGTTCAAACCCCACCTCAGCACCCTTTATTGGAAAAATCCTCCCTGTGAAAAGTCAAATATAAGTTCCTTCACATGTCTCAGTAAGAGATCTGTGGCTCACAGGTAAGAGCGCTGCCTCACGGTCTCAGAGGTTGCTGGTTCGAGCCCAGCCAGATCTCCGCGATACGGGTGAATGCTGTATGTGTGAAGGGATGGGGATGATTCGGGTCCCCCCCCGAACCCCGCCACAATGTCCAGCAGGGGTTATGCTACTTTAAACAATGAAAAAATTTTTTTAGCTGTATAAAAAATTGGACCCGCCGTCCCTACCCCACCCGTTTAGGTTCCCATCATTTGCTTTTTAAAGGGGGTGACCCTCCAAAAAGAAAATGATGGGAACCTACACATTTAGCACCAAACAACACACATGATATACATTACCTGTCCATGAGGAGAAGTCCATCATTACAGTCACCGTCCACACGTCCCACAGCTCTGCTTCTGATGACTGTGCGCTCCAAACACATCCTGCATTCTGTAGGGGAACATAAATACAGTGATTACTTTATAATTCTGATGTTTACAATTTAGATATGAAGTTAGTCTTCATAAAAGTGTATAAATGTCACCCATAAGTCGCACAGGTATATTTGAGCCAATACCCAACATCACATAGTTTGGGTCAAAATTATCAAGTTTTCTTTTATGCCAAAAATCATTGGGATATTAAGTAAAGATCATGTTCCATGAAGATATTTAGTACATTTCCTACCATAAATATATCAACTATTATTATTAGTAGTAATATGCATTGCTATTATATATATATATATATATATATATATATATATATATATATATATATATATATATATATATATAAAACTAACAAACTCTACATCAATTTAAAGCTTATTTATTCATCTTTCATCTCAATTTCAAAATATTGACCCTTATGACTGGTTTTGTGGTCCAGGGTCACAAATAAAAATAATGACATGCATGTTAAATACTGACAATTATATATTTTGCACACAACTCTACAAAAGCATGAAACAGCAGGAACAGCACACATCTATTTCACCACACGAACATCAGAAGATGATTATTTGAAAACGTATAAAGGTAAAGCAACAATTAATTGGTTCTTCTAAAGCTGTCAGTGAGTTCAGCAAGTAAACAAAGTCTGTGCTCAAAAAATGACAGCATAAGGTTAAAAACACCATCGGGATTCTCTGGAAATCTGTTTTTTAGTCCATGTTTGTGTTTTAGTGTTCGCATGGAAACGCATTAATAACAACAACACATTACATTTGACATAACATGAATAAACACACAGTGGCCTGCCTTAGAAAAAATAACTCCAGAGAGGAACATTTTGCTAAATATAGGCACCATATTGCATATTCATTATAACCTTAAATGTTTTTCAATATTTAATATATGTTTGAATAAATCTGGCAAGTTTTTACAAGACCCACCCACTTTTTACGATCAATGATATTGGACCCACTCACTTTTATCGTCTCTAACATTCAGCACATGTCTGTTTACCTACCCCTAATCGATAAACACTTATTATTAAACTCATGTTAGACGCTTTATTTCCACTTTTCTAATATTTTCGTCATTTTTATTGCAAATAAATGCCTTTCCGATCTGATATGTGATGGGAAAAGGGAGAAGATTGAGCTCGGCGAAAGGCGGACTCGAAACGCGGGTCGATTTGTGTCAAAACTAGATGCCGTGCGTCTTACCCCTACACTACTGCCGCTCTCAATGTTCTGGCGATTTCCGTAATTTTGTCTTTCCGAACTATACGTTCAGCAAGCAAAGCAGTATATTAGTACTTATTGGCATCTACTCCAGTAAAAAAATTCTGAGGACCCACCCACATTTTTTTTGCTTCCGACGCCCATGATGTAATTGTAAAGTTAATATTAAAACTTTATTATTATTTATTACGAAATAAAAAAAAACATTATTGAGAGTAATTTAAGTGTTTGTATACAAATCAGTTCATTTTACCTTCAATAGTAGGCTAATGCAGCCGATAGGCTACAACTGACTCCCATAGTTTACATCATTAGTTAAGAGATTTGTTTTCCTTGAGAAAATTTGCCATGTATTATCCCTGATATATATCCAAAATAATCAATATTGAATCAAATCTAATCAGATTCAAAATCGAATCGAATTGCAAGCTTGTGAATCGAAATCGAATCGAATTGTGAAATTTGTGTCAATACCCAGCCCTACTAATACTTAATACTTAAAAGACTTAAGGCTATATATTTTCAAACTTAAACATTTATTTTAATCTGGACTACATGCCCTAGATATTGTTTGAATATGTTCTGATTGTTGTTCAGTCACACACTTTACAATAAGGCTCTATTATTTAACATTAGTTTATTCATTAACAAACTGACAATGACAAATACTTCGAATGCATTTATTAATCTTAGTTAAATGTACATTTCTGCATTTAATAACACATTTAAATCAATAGTGTAACTGTATTATTTAATGGACCTGAGCTTACACTAACTAACAGTTGTTTTTTTAACTAACTTTATCAAAGAATAATAACTTCTATAAACATTTAGCTGTTCGTTCTGTTAATGTACTAACTAGTGAGACCTTATTGTAAAGTGTTACCTATTGTTCTTTTGCGCTTTAATCTGTTTTAAATATTTGTTTACTTTATATTTTTTTGTGTATTGCTTTATTGTATTTAAATGTTTGGTTCATTTTGATTATAAGAAAGATATTAAACCTGTTATAGTATGACAACTTTTTTTGCAACTTATTTCAATATCGTGATAATACCGTATACCGTGATAAAAGACTGGACAGGTGACGCTACAACTACTGATGGATTTGATAGAGTGTCATTACACAAGAGAAATCGACTTTATGCTGAAAGTTACTTACAGGTTGAGCTGGAATATGTGTGTTGAAGTGCCATTAAGAGCTGTCATCATCTCATCTGCAGGATCTGCACGTGTTGTTGTGACTGTCATCAAGCGTCATGTGGTCAATCACCCCAAGAGTCAGACTGAAGGTCAAACCCGCTTCTGCCGCCTAGAGGACCGGAGGGGAAACTGACCTTTACGTTCTTAAAGAAACAGTGACCATGTTACTTCATATATGTACACTTGATACAAGCTCCGTGGCGTAGGAGAGAATTGTTTGCTTTGGAAGATGATCGCCAATACACATAATAATAATTACAAAAATAAACATAATCAAAATAATACCAAGGATTGAACCCCCAACCACACATTAGCCAGGTCACAAGGTCATGTTGTTCTCAACTGAGCTACCATCCTCTTCATGTGGGTTTAATGACTTTCTAAAAATAAAAAATAAACATTTCAAAAGCTTGCGTATTAGATGTGTTTGGTTTGGGAGGACAGTGAACTTTCAGGCGCAAAGAGCCTGTTATTAACCCTCTATAAATAAGTTTTAATTACATGAAATAGCTTCAATCATACAAACAAAACAAAAAAATTCTTAGGAAAACGTTGCTATATGGCAACGCTGTACCACAATGGGAAATGGTTTGACATTTTTTTTTCTCTGTTTATTTATTTTCCATTTAAAGGTCCCGTTCTTCGTGATCCCACTGTTCAAACTTTAGTTAGTGTGTAATGTTGCTGTTAGAGCATAAATAATACCTGTAAAATTATAACGCTCAAAGTTCAATGCCAAGCGAGATATTTTATTTAACAGAAGTTCCCTTTCAAAACCTACAGCGAACGGCCGGCTTGGACTACATCCTGGTACTTCCTTCATTAATGACGTCAGTCAGTAGAACAGACTAACCTCCGCCCACAAGAATACGCAAAAAAGGGGGCGTGGTCTTGTTGCTGTCCCACGTGGAGAAGAGGACGTGTCGCGTGGAGAAAAGGAAGTGTTGCGTTTGAGTGTGTTTGTCGCCATGTCGTCGAGACGCTGTTATTTTCATCCCGGAGTCAAATCACCTTTGTTTGGCTTTCCCAGGGACGCTGTAGAGATCATTGATCGCATACATCTCCCGTTAAGAGGTGTGACCTTTCCACGTTCGCTAAGCTGCGGTCAAATCACAACACGGGAACCGCTGGCACAATCAGAACTCGTTACGTATTTCTGAAGGAGGGACTTCATAGAATAAAGGAAGTCATCAGCCGTTTTTAGGACAGTGAAAACAGCGGTGTACAGATGAGTAAATTGTGTTAAAAATACTGTGTTTTTACACGCGAAACATGAACACATGTTATATTGCACACTGTAAACACAATCAAAGCTTCAAAAAAACACGAAGAACGGGACCTTTAAAGCTGAGGCCTGTACCATGATGGTAGTTTAACAAACTCAGGGTTACAGGATTAGTTTCGAGTTGACAAAACCAAACCAATCTATTCAGGCTTTGTTGGTCCCATGATGCTGATCATCAGCTTTGATCCTGAGTTTAGCTGTGACATCAGTAGTGAACAGCCAATCACACGCTGTGGATCAGTAAAACTGAGATTCACTTCTCATGAGATTAATTTCTCTCTTCTGCAGAATATGACATGATTGAAAAATATTACGAATTTAAACAAATTTACACAGCCCGAAGATGACATGATTGTCAAAAACCATCAAGTCGAGGGGCCCGTTCTTCGTACCTCGCTAACTCAGTTAGCAGGATTTGATTGTTGACGATTTGGCATGATCTTGGATTGTTTAGTTCTTCGACGCTCATCCTGGACTTGCTGTCATAGCAACAGGTCCGTAAGCTCAAACCTGCTCGGGAGCAGCTTATTTCCTGTAAACAGGATTAGATCGCATCTTGAGGTGATACATAAAATCTGTCCCAGCCACTGCTACTTTATTACAAGAGTTCATTACTGACCCAGGGGCAATAATAATCATTTTAAATAATAATAATATACACATTTTAAATTGTATATGTATATGAGAATGTATATAATATTATAATGTTGTGTATAATGCTATAGACACAGCCACTTGATTGAGCGATTTATTTGTGATGGAATAATTACTTTATAATTTTATTGGAAGTTTGCACACATGTTGTACGGTTATTCTGAGCCGTGCATTAATTTAAGTGATGACGGATATTATGGGATGGCTTGATGCAGCGCAGGAGATGCAGAGAATTTGATCTTGACCCTTAAGAAACTTTAATACTGTCACGTTACAAATCTGCTTCGAATTGAATTAAAAATTGAATTACAACATTGAAATAAAAATGTAAAGGGTGTACAAATACTGTATAAAATCGTGAATATAAATAATTGGTAATCATGTAAAAAAAAAAAAAAAACATTTATCATTGATCTATTATAACTTTTATGTTGGTTTGGTCGTTTGGCTGTTTCCTTATAAAGGTCCCGATATTCGTGCGTTTTTTTTGTGTGTGTGTGTAATTTGCCAGGTGGCTTTTTTAATTATATGATGTCATTACGTTGCTGTCTTGACGCCAGCCAATCGCTGCATTGCTGATCATGGTTTCGAGTATCGATGCATCTGCCCTCTTCAGGAAAAACAAGAACGCGCAGTGATCTTAGATCATTTAATCCAGATATTTAAATCCAATCCGCAAATTCGTTTAAAGAACCAAATTAGCCAGACATCAGTTATCACGATTAGAAGATCTGGGATCTGTCAAATCATCTCAGATGTATTAAAGCTACACTGTGTAACTTTTTTAGTTTATTCTTAGCTGAAAACACTTAGTTCTTTCAAAAATATATGTCCTCATTAATGTATATTTACTTCTTTCAAGTAATAAAGTATTCTCGTAAGTTTATAATATGCCATTGAAAATACATACGGGTAAGGGGTTCGAATGGGGGTCGCCATGTTGCCCCTCCATCTTGAAAGTACATTAGCCAAAGAGGGACATACCCGTAAATTCAAGCTTCGCCTTTCGCGTTTTAACACTCGATGGCACCGTGTCGAATGTGAAGAGGGGGATTGCTGGATTGAACTGGAAGCCATGTTAATCTTGGACTAAATCGGCCACCGTAGGAGTTCAAACGAAATCGGAATTGGGAGGAACAGAAACTAATATTTACTGGATGGTCATATACCTTTTCACCGCTAGATGGGGGAAAATATCACACAGTGTAGCTTTAAGCGAGGTACGAAGAACGGACCCCAGGATGAGCGTCGAAGAACCAAACAATCCAAGATCATGCCAAATCGTCAACAATCAAATCCAGCTAACGGAGTTAGTGAGGTACGAAGAACGGGCCCGTTTATTAACCGCGAGAGCGCAAAAAGTCACGGACTGCAGCTTTAAATGCACATTTCTTATAGAAATTGATAGATGTATATACCTGGGACTCATGAAAACCCAAAAATAAGTAGATCCCTATCATTTGGCTAACTCCGCACTCTTCCTATCGCCCTTTCTGTAAAATATTGCTGTATTCATTTTCTGAATAGAAGAAATAATTGTGTTACTTATACATAAAAACAACTATACTACAATAAACACTTCAAATAAAAAGGTGTGATCATATTATTGATGCTACTATCTATTTAAAAAAAAATCCCAATGGGGCATTGCCATATGGGAACATTGATATTTTCTCAATTTACAGTAAAACTATGTTAGACAAAGTTGATTTGTGAATGAAAATATCTAATTTACTTCCCAATTATGCTGCAAAAATCCCACTTTAGATTAGATGTTTAGAAATGAGGTTAATCGAGCAATTTCTGGAGTCTTCCTTGTGAGGGTGACGGGGAAAGAGCGTTTAGGAGTGACATTCAAATGTCATTTGACCTAAAAACAGCACATCATTGGCTACCTTAAGGCCTGCCCTTTTAATTCCCATTAGTTTTTCTGAATAACAAGGGAAATGAGTAGAAATGAATTGTTGCCATATGGCAACTCTGTACCATATAAATGGTGAAAAGCACATTGCAGTTATAAACTATATTGAAGCAGACAGAAAACCAGCATTCTTTTAAGGCAAATAATGAGATGTTCTTTATTACAACTTATAAAAGAATACATTCATTAAAAACAACTAAGTGGAGCCGTATGTGCTGTGGAGGAAGTCGATGACTGCCGACATACTGGATAAATTATTGAACAGCCTCCTCTCGGGCTGAGAGGTGATGCGTTCCAGCATGTAAATCAGGTGATGGTGGAAACAGCTGAACGGGGTCCCGTGCTCCACAGCGACGTCCACCCAGTCCCACACACACTGCAGCGGGGTCTCCTCGTACCCCGCGAACATGGCAGGATTGGCCAGCAATCCCCGAGCCGCCATCACACCTGCAGAAATTCAAAGATTTCAGATACAAGTGCAAAAATCAGACATGTGGAGAGGCGGATAAACGGACACGCACCGTCCACCCCTGTGAGGGCATAGGTGGCCTCCACATCCTGCATGCTCTTGATGTCACCGTTAGCAATGACTGGGATGGAAAGACTGTCCTTGATGGTCTTGATGGCGTCATAATGAACAGGCTGGTGCCTCTCGTCGGCTGTACGCCCGTGGACTGTGATCCATGAGACGCCTGCTGCCTCCACCTTCTGACAGAGATCCACTGTCTTCCTGACATCTTTGTGAACTCTGAAGAAAAAACACAATACTGTCAGTAAATGTCAAGCCAATTTATATATACACGTGTTATATATAAGTGTGTCCCATCGGGTAATCAAAAGCTCTACACACACTCGCAGTCTTCACGCCTACTTGAACACTAATACAGGAAATACATCATAAAAGTAGACAAGTGGTCAAGTGCAAAGACCGCAGGTGTGTATTTTGGACAGCAAATGCTCATTGAACTTTCTATTAATCAAAGAAATGTTTTCAACATTGATAATAATCATAAATGTTTCTTGAGCAGCAAATCCTCATATTAGAATGATTTCTGAAGGATCATGTGACACTGAAGACTGGAGTTATAATGCTGAAAATACAGCTTTGATCACAGAAATAAATTACATTTTACTATATATTTACATAGAAAATTGTTATTTTAATTTGTAAAAAATGTTCACAATATTGCAAATCAAATAAATGGTGAGCGTGGTGAAATTTTACCAACCCCAAACTTTTGAACGGTAGTGTATGTGGTATATATCACCTTTCTCTAGTATACACTACCAGTCAAAAGTTTGGAAACATTAATGTTTTTTATGTTTTTGAAAGTAGTCTCTTCTGCTCACCAAGGCTGCATTTATTTGATCAAAAATACAGCAAAACCTGTATTATTGTGAAATATTTTTACAATTTAAAATAACTTATCTATTTGAATATATTTTAAAATGTAATTTATTCCTGTGATCAAAGCTGAATTTATCATCATTACTCCTGTCTTCAGAGTCACATGACGCTTCATTCTAATATGCTGCTCAAGAAACATTTATGATTATTATCAATGTTGATTATTTAATGAATAGAAAGTTCAAAAGAACAATATAAAGCTTTTGCAACATTATAAATGTCTATACTGTCACTTGATCAATTTAATGCATCCTTGCTCAATACATGTATTCATTTGTAAGTTCTTTCCCCAAAAATAAATTAAATAAATACCGACCCAAAACCTTTGAACAATGTTACAAAAGCGTTATATTTCAGATATATGCTGTTCTTTTGAACTTTCTATTCATCAAAGAATCCTAAAAAAATCTTTTACACAACTGCTTTCAACATTGATAATAATCATAAATGTTTCTTGAGCAGCAAATCATCATATCAGAATGATTTCTGAAGGATCATGTGACACTGAAGACTGGAGTAATGATGCTGAAAATACAGCTTTGATCACAGGAACACTCTAAAAAAAAAAAGGTTCTATATGGCACCAAAAATGGTTCTTCGTCGTAATCATAGAGGAACCACTTTTGGTGCTATATAGCACCATATCTTAACATGTTCTGTATATGGTAGCGGTGCTATATAGCACCTTAGTCAATGAACCGGTGAAGAACCTCTGAAGAACCGCTGAAGAACCACTGAAGCACCGCTGAAGAACCACTGAAGCACCAAAATTGGTGCTATATAGCACTAAAAAAGGTTCCCCTATGATTACGAGCCAAGAACCTTTTTTGGTGCCATATAGAACCTTTTTTTTTTAGAGTGAATATACTACACTTTACTATATATTCAAATATATATTCAGTTATTTTAAATTGTAAAAATATTTCACAATATTACTGTTTATGCTGTATTTCTGATCAAATAAACGCAGCCTTGGTGAGATTAAGAGACTACTTTCAAAAACATTAAAAACGCACTAATGTTTTCAAACTTTTGACTGGTAATGTATACTGTGTGTATGTGGATAAAGTTAGATAAACTTATCTAACTTCATATAAAAAGCTGGGCAATAGTGAAGTTACATTTTGCAACAAAAAAAAATAAAAAATCAGACATTTGAGAAATATGGTACAATTAAAGAAGTACGATTTTGCTCTATAAACAGCATCTTTGGCATGCTGACAATTTAAAACATGTTAAAACACACCGTGTTAATGTTATCAATAGTCTAACCGTCCAATCATTTCAGACATTTTTCAAAATCATTAATACAACTTAACAAAATGAGCGTACTTTAGAGTCAGGAAATCATATGCTCACCTTATTTTAATGGATACTGTATAGTTGGGGTTGTCTATTTGGTTTCGGACGTGCCTAACCATGTCTTTCACAAGCTCGGGTTTGTTAATCAGACACGCACCATAGCCTTCAGACACGGCCCACCTGCAACAAACACATCCACATGACCGCTGTCACTTCCACAAACAACCTGTGCACAACATGTTCTAACTTCAGAAGAACTGGAACTCAAACGTTGACATTTTCCCCACCTCTTGTGTGTTTATGCGTTTGATTATTTAGTACTCTCGGCTCTATTTAAGCTCTGTTTGGTTTCGCCTTAAAGTCACCACGTTGTTTCTTTTTAATGGAATATTGCTCTATTTATTATAACTGATCTATAATTCATGTGTCATCACAATCTGTAATCAAAATAACTCCCTGTCCCTCTTGCAGCAACATCTCTTCTCTGATGACGAGGGCGGGGCAACCTGTCACTCACATGAGATCCCCAAAGACAAAATCAAGTCCCGCCCTACATTTGTTCTTATTCCAGAAGCTGTTTCACTCAGTTATACTTTACAGTAAGGAAGAAAAGATGACAGCTACTTCCGTTTCATGTCGGAATGCACTAAAATAGCCTGCAAATCACCTTCTGATACATTATGCATCTTAAGAAATCCTTAAGATACATAGAATTCCTTAGTATTAGTAGTTAGTATTCCTTACTTTTTTAAAGCAGTGAGTGTACTGTCATTTATTATGCATACTAGAGCTGCACTATTAATCGTTAAAAGATCACAATCAAACACCCATGCGATATTGCTAAATGACAACGATTCGGCTATATGTCTATATATGTTAAAATAGGCTCATTTTCCAGCTCCCCTAGGAGTTAAACAGTTGAGTTTTACCGTTTTCGAATCCATTCAGCCGATCTCCGGGTCTGGCGGTAGCACTTTTAGCATAGCTTAGCATAGATCATTGAATCTGATTAGACCGTTAGCATCTCGCTCAAAAATGACCAAAGAGTTTCCATATTTTTCCTATTTAAAACTCGACTCTTCTGTAGTTACATCAAGGGGTGGCATGGTACATGGGAAAAAAACGAACCGTTCGGTTCGCTTGTCTCGGTTCGGAGTGTGTGCGTCGCACGGTTCGCACATGCGCAATGTATCCTCGTGCCCGTATGTTACCCGTATGCAGTGGGTGTCCTTTTCGCGCGAAATAAGAGGTGTGTGTGGACATACAGTAAAGTAAAAGTGGAGTGCTGCAGGTCACGTCACATGTAGAAATGAAAGTGGGAGAGATAAGGAAGGCTGCCCGGAGTTGGAGGATGCGCTAGCATCGTATAGCAGGGCAGATGCAGTGCGGAGAGCGGGTGCCGCGCGTGCCCGTTGCGCAGACACACACTGGCAGTGTTTGTCTCGCGAGTCGCGCAGCTGAACCGCGGCTCGTGTATTGCAAATACAGGCAAATATTGTCCATTCTGTCACATTTTCCGATGTTCTCCTCCGGCCCCTGTCTGTCTCGTGCTTTGATTTATGATGGGCAACATATATCTGCTGCAAATGCGACCGTGTTCCCCTCTGTCTCATACACACATGCATATAACATGTTGTATATAAGTAGTTCACATGATAAATGTAACATTTAAAAGTAAAGATATGCTTCTAGTTCTAATAATTTGAACATGCCTTTGAAGTTTGGGCAAAAACTTCTGGCAGTGTTGTGTTTTCGTGTATTTTATGTTATTTTTTCACAGCGCTGGATGTCATATGGTGATTGTGAAACTTACGGGACACTTCATGGTGAAATTTGTTAATCAGGTCAGCTGAATTAAAGCCACAGTGCATTGTTATGATTAAAATTGATATGATTAACATGAAAAATGTTACGCCAATGTGTCGGACTCGGTAGACAGCCAGTTAGGAAACAACTTGATATAACAATTTTATAATACTGTATCCTAAATTGTGGATGATTAAGCTATATATACCATATGCTGAAGTAAATTTCTGGAGTGTTAACGATAAAAAAAAAAACAAGAACCGTACAGAACCAAAAACCGTGACCCTAAAACCGTGATACGAACCGAACCGTGGGTTTTGTGAACCGTGCCACCCCTAGTTACATCGTGTACTAAGACCGACGGAAAATGAAAAATTGTGATTTTCTAGGCCGATATGGCTTGGAACTAGGGCTGGGCGATATGGCTGAAAACTGTATCACGATATAAGTGTTTCATATCGGTCGATATCGATAATTATTGATATGTTTTATGACCCATTTAAAATAAGGACCAGGAGAAAATATTTTACATTTAATCATTTTTATTTTAAACTTAACCTGCCTCTGATTATAATCCCCTCAGTTATAAAGGCAGAAATGTCAACACAATGGAGACATGGAAAACACAATTATCTCTTAACATTAAGGCGCAGTACCTCCGTTATTTCTCTGTAACTGTTAGCGTTTAGATGCTTTGTCACAAGGCACTGATGCAGAGTAACATTACCTCTCCATGTATTTTCAAAGGATGAATCCGAAATCGCCCCCTATACCCTTGAATAGGGCATTATTTGAGGGGACAGCCATTTGTAGTGGTGTCCGAAACCATAGTGGACGTTATTGAGTGCACTCATTCAATCCCACATTGCACCGCAATAACGAGTGTACACACAACGCCTGTCCAAATTCACTCACTCGTTTTCATTCACTCCTTCAAGTGAACTGTATCAGTGGACTAAAGTAAGGAATAGTGATTGAGGGTTTGGGGGGCGATTTTGGATTCAGCCAAAGTCAAGAATAGCACAAACGAACGAGGCGCGCGCGCTGTCAGGGGAGGCTCGCGCAGACCAGTATTGGTGGGGACGACGGTCAGACTTATAAAATCCAAAAAACTGCCATACTGGCGAGCTGACTTGTTTTCCTGTTTTATCAACAATTTCCCTGCTCGCTGCGGCACTCATTTCCCACTTATCACTCCACGCCGGTTCTGTTTACTAAAGAATGAATCCAACACGAGACAACGATATGGCGCAACCAAACTGGATACAGTTACCTGATTGGCTGTTAGCCTGTCACTCCCTATGTTGCTTGGTTACCACAGAGTGAGTGCCTTTGTTCATGCAACCAAACTTGCTTCGCAACCTCTGATTTCTTCCGACAAAGAAAACAAATTATTGACGTTTTATCGAACACATTTTATATTGATATCGATTGTGTGTCTATCGCAATACATATCGTTATCGTTTTATCGCCCAGCCCTTCTTGGAACTATACTCTCATTCCTGCGTAATAATCAAGGATCTTTGCTGTCGTGCCATGAGTGCAGCGGCGCAATGATATTACACAGCGCCTTAAAATAGGCTAACTTCTGTCAACATAACCAACGTGACATCCTACTTGCACAGGGAGAGCTGGAGATTGATTTCAGGCGCTGCGTAATATCAAAACTAGGGCTGCAACGACGAGTCTTATACGACTACGAAAATACGTCGACATGCGTCAACGCGTCGCATTAATTACATTCTAGAATAGAACAGATCTAGAATAATGGCGGCTTCTGCTCCCGGGCACAGTGAAAATAATAATTTATAATTTAAAGACAGACCGCGACATTCAAAAGTGTGGGAGTACTTTAAACAGAAGCCGATTAAAACTGTGCTTTGTTCGCTCTGTAACGCCGGTTTCACACTGCACGTGGTGGCAGAGCAGAAGCTGTGCACGTGGAGAACAGGAGCCGTGCGCCCGTTGGGCTTTCACACTGCCAGTGTTTGTCTCTCGCAGCTGAACCGTGGCATGTGTATTGCAAATACAGACGAATATTGTCCACTCGGTCACATTTTCCGGTGTTCTTCTCCGACCCCAGTACGTCTCGTGCTTTTATTTATTATGGGCAGCATATTTCTTGAAATTCCTCTTGAAATACAATTAATATTTTAATCATTCATTTATTTAATGTTAAAATAATATACAAATTCACTACCCTCTTTGAAATACAATAATCAGTAAAAAAAGAATCATCAGAGTAATCTGGGAAATAATCGTTAGATTAGTCGACTAATCGAAAAATAATCGTTAGATTAGTTGACAGGAAAAATAATCGTTAGTTGCAGCTCTAATTGAAACCCTTTGGTCATTTTTGAGCAAGATGCTAACGGTCTAATCAGATTCAATGATCTATGCTAAGCTATGCTAAAAGTGCTACCGCCAGACCCGCAGATCGGTTGAATGGATTCGAAAACGGTAAAACTGTTTAACTCTAGGGGAGTTGGAAAATGAGCCTATTTTCAAAAATACTTGCGTGTTCCTTTAAACCTTCAACAAAACCACAGCGAACATTCAGATCTGTGTTAGCACTGCCGCTGATCCAGAGAGAGCGGTTATGTATGAAACAGCTTCACAAACAGTCTTTTCAACAACACAGTGTCATTATTTCTGTGTTACAAATATTCATATTATCACAGAAGAACTGGGAGAAAAGTTTATAGTTTAGACATAAACACTGATGTCTACAGTAGCGATCAAAATAGATTAAATCCCTTTTGAAAACAACTTAGTGCTTTAAATAAAGATTGTATCATTACATCATTGCACCAACAGGTGGCGACAAGTGACTGTTAAAAATGTATTAGTCATTGAATTATTCATTCAACATTTGTTCAAAAAGTTTAATTACTGATTCATCCAGTAATAAAACAAGTGAAGTATTTATGCGTCATCGTTTCTTTTAAATAATTCATTCAGATTAATTAAACAATTTTAAATAGACATTTTGTCAGAACCTCTAGTAAATGATATGTTATTTTGTTTAGTTGTCTGTTCAGAATCGTGGGAGAATCATGATCTCGGTTTGAAACAAAAAAAATCCTGAATCATGCAGCGCTAATGCATACATTACTCTGAATATTAGCATTACCTTTGTGGACAGCCACAGTTCAAATCCACCCCGTCTGAGAAAGGGGAAACCACACATGCAGCATCGGCCAGCATCTGTGCGTCCTTAGCAGCAAACTGGACAATTAAGGGTCGGTCAGCTAAGAAGCAAACACATGTTAAAATGATATGAGTAGTTATTAAAGGTGCACTATGTAATTTTTTTCAGTAAAATATCCAAAAACCACTAGGCCAGTAGGGCTGGGTAAAAAATATTGATTTCTCGATTTTTATTGATTCTCACTTTTACAAAACAATATCGATTCTTAAATCCCAAGAAACGATTAGTCATCCTGTTTTCAGTTAATGAATGAAATAAACATTGTAGCGCACCTCCCATTCAATAAATCGCAATAATCTTTGTGCTTTATTACTACTGATATGAAACAGTCTCAGATTTCAGATTTTGTCTATTGTTTACAAAATTCAAAAGCATTAATGTCGCTCTGCCGCAGCTCAGCTCAAGAGAACCGGCAGCACGGAGCGAACATTAACGGATCTTCTCTTCCTCCTTAATACCAGTTACAGCGCGAAATAAACATGAATTCGCATCTGAAAGTGTGTTAAAAGATACAGGACAACTTACTGAAATCCGTATCATGTCACATAGAATAGCTCAAGTGTTTTAACCGCAAAAAGACACAAGTAAAATGGCTAGTAAACAATGGCATGTAACATCATTTACCTCAGAAAAACCATATGTCCATAAACTCGTTAGTCAGCAAGAAAAATTAACTCTAGAGAGGAGCATTTTGCTAATTATATGCACCACATTACATAGGCTATTGATTGTCATTTTTATTGTTCTTCAATATTTAATGCATGTAGCCTATGAATAAATCTGGCAAGTTTTAATGACAGCCAAATGTTTATATTTAAAAAAAACCTAATTGGAGTAGAAATATGATTATGTAATTGTAAAGTTAATATTATAACTTTATTATTATAAAAAGCAAAAATCATTTAGTGTAATTTAAGTGTTTGTATACAAATCAGTTAATTTTTACCTTCAATATTAGTAGGCTAATGTAGTACCATCAACTGACTCCCATAGTTTACAACATTAGTTCAGAGAATTGTTTTCCTTGAGAAAATTGGCCATGTATTATACCTGATATATATATATATAAATAAAATAATCAATATTGAATTGAATCGAAAATCGAATCGAAAGCTTGTGAATCGAAATCGAATCGAATTGTGAAATTTGTGTCAATAACCAGCCCTATAGGCCAGTGTATTATTTTGTTCAGTTGAGTACTTTCAATATCCCAAATGTTTCTAACTATTTGTAAATCGTGATAAATTGCTATTTTAACCAAGGAACCGGGACGTGTGAGGGAGTCGCCTGTCGATTGCGTCATATCTGCGTTCCCCTCGGTTTCCGGTTTTATTTAGCAGAAACGCTTTACTCTCAGTCACATCGTTAATTCTCCCAAGAAGTGATGAACTGAACGGGATCCCTCAGACTCACAATTTTGGGGAAAGTGTGTGTGTGTGTGTGTGTGAGAGAGAGTGAGAGTGTGTGTATAAACAATTCATTTATGTTAATATTTTTATTTGAAAAGGTTAACTTAATTCCCAAGGGTTAAGCTTAACCCTTGATAATATGACACAGCTTACCCCTAATGTCACTGGACCATTTTAGGACAAATTTAGTCTTAGATTTTCCTCCAGTCTGTTCTCACCACAAGAGACAATGCTAAACAATGCTAAATACATATAATCATGCAAAATTAGAAAACACTTCCCATCTTATTTCTTTTGTTGTTGTTGTTGACATAAAAGGCAAAGGTTGTATTTTAACACAGACGTTACTGCCACTTGGTAACATGGCTAAAAATAATATCTGGCCAAGTGCATTAATATAATTGGGTAACACTTTAGTTTAGGGTCCAATTCTCACTATTAACTAGTTGATTATTACCACGCATATTACTAGGATATTGGGTGTTTATTAGTGCACATATTTATGCCTTATTCTGCATGATCATATTCTACATCCCTTAATCCTAAACTTAACAACTACCTTACTAACTATTAATAAGCAGTATAAAAGAGTTTACTGAGACAAAAGTCATAGTTAATAGTGAGAATTGGACTAAAGTGTAACCCAATATTGTCAATTTTCTCTTTAACATGGCAATAACTTTGCATTTTGCACCTGTGCAGTTTATGGTTATATAGACATGTTCACATTTGATGTCAATGTTTTGTTTACTTTTGTATGATAAATAATTTTAATGAGTGAATCGCGTAGCCGAGTCTGATGGTACGGATGAGCCAGCGAGGCGGGCTGGGAAACGCTAGCCAGGCCCCCAGAGACCGCGTAAGCGGAACCATCGGAACCACCGACGTACAGCGTAGCGGCATGCAGGGACCCGACTCGGACGGCATGGGAGCGGCCCGAAGTGGGGTCTGAGTGTGCTGTGCAACACTTGGCCCACTGGATAGTGGATGCCATCGTCTTGGCGTATGAAACGCAAGACGTGCCCTGCCCGCTCAGGTTAAGAGCCCACTCCACTAGGGGTGTAGCTTCTTCCTGGGCGCTGGCTCGTGGCGCCTCGCTGACGGATATTTGTAGAGCTGCGGGCTGGGCGACACCTAACACGTTCGCTAGATTTTATAGCCTCCTTGTATACCCCTTTTCCACCAAAGCAGTGCTAGAGCTAGTTCGGAGCCAGAGCCTAGTTTCAAATCGGTTCTTTGTGTTTCCACACCCAAAGCCCCAGCTTCGAGCCAGGAAAAGTGGTTCTTAAGTAGCACCAAAACATTGCTGGGCTAGAACAGGGCTAGAAGTAAGAACCGATTACATCAGACGCTGGGGGCGGGGTCAACAAGACCAACACAGACTTGAGATCCGCCATTGTTGAAATAGCAGCTAATGGAGCTAACAGCTGCTGCTCGTTTGTAATCTCCGTCTATACAAATTACGGTGAACTGCATGAATGCGTTGGATTCGCTGTGGTTTCGTTGTGTTTTGATGCCGATGTAGGATCGTAAAGCCATGTGAATCAATAGTAACGCAACGTTTGCAGTGTTGATGGAAGGCTTGTTGGCAGCGGTGCTGTGCAGAGACCGATCGCCGTATGACGAGTCCAGCGAGAGCACATGACTCCTTATGCTTTTGATTCACTCATGCGTTTTTTTAAATATTATACGTGGATCGGTCTGCGCAGCGCCGATGCATCTCAAACAAGCCTGGTGTGTGTGTGTTTCCCGCTAGCGTTGCTGAGAAAGATGAGACGTATACAGTGACGTAAGACCTGGTTCTGTTGTGGCTCTCAGCATGTGGAAAAGCAAACGGTTCTTAGAAGGCTACTCAGTTGAACCAACTATGAACTGGGACTAGCTCTGGCTCCGATCTAGCTCTAGCACTGCCTTGGTGGAAAAGTGGTTGTAGAGCCGGTATCTTCCTGTGTGCTTACTTCCCATAGTCAGTAACCCTGAAGTGCCCGTTCTAGTGTCGGCTTGCTGCGCCACTCCCTTCCCTTTGGAACGGATACGTGCGCTTATCTGCTCCAGTCGAGTTCCCCAGATGGGCGAACCCTGTCGAGTCCTCCGCAACCCGCGGCAGTCGGACGTGGCGGAGCGTCCGACAACAGGTCTAACACTCGTGTTTATTGGTGGAACTTGTGTTAGGCTGTGTTCCATATGTTGTGACCCCCACGGCGGTCCCATGTGTGTATTCTTCCACGGTACGACTCCCTACGGCGAGCCCGTGTCAGAGTTCCTCTGCCGTCTCAGTGCGGTGTTGTCCCCCGCTGACTTTGGCCGGGGCCACCCCTGGGACTCCCATATGTTGTACTGCCCAAGGCCAGTCCATACGTGTATTCTCCACATGTTAACTCCCTCCGGATATGATGTGGCTTCCGCAGCGTCCCTTCGGGGCACGCTTTACCAGCGTTATCCAATGAGTCTGCTGAGTGGGTCTTGCGGAACAGCAGTGTGACTCTCCCTGCATGAGTTTTCCCGCCCGGAACAGACGGGGCCTGAGGGGCTCTTCACTGGGCGCTGGAAGTGGTAGTAACTGTGGCGTTTTCCAAAGGGATCCCAATTTGTTGGTGACGTCCGACGTACGTCTCCGTTCCGTCCTTCAGGGAACGAGGGTACCATGCGTAACCGAGACGGTAATCAAAACAAGGGCGAAATTGTCAATCACACATTGGGGAGGACAGCTGTGGGACTTTTTGTGGTGGCGCATGCACACATTTTTTAATCAAAATAAAATAAAAGTCAGAGTTCGAATGTTAGTAATTGTGTAACACAACAAGGAATTTTCTTACATCTGATCGTCAAACCAACGTATACTCACCCTGTAATGATTACAGCATCGGCATCAATTACAAGCCTGAATTGACAACAAAGCGGCCAGTGATCTCTCTCTCTTATATTCTTCTATAAACATATAGAGGCTATAAACAATTTGATTAAATTACTGTTACAGGATAACAATATTCTAATATCAAGTCTTGAGCAATGATAGTAAAACAGTTATGTACTAATGAGGGAAAATGCTGTTTATTTTGTACAAATTTAATCAAAAGTAACTTGTCAGTTTAATAATAAACTCGCTGAAGTGCTCAAGCCAGAAGAATATTTTTGCATCACAATTAAATTCTTGACACATCTTTATAAATCAAACACAAAGTAATACATTTCAAGAAGGTTTATGGTACCTATATACAGTACACAGTAAAGCCGCTAAATACAGGCTATTAAGTCACAAAGCTGAATTTAAATATTTATATGAAATGAACCAGTGCATACTTTGTAACATGCCACCCTTAACACTTTTATTAAAATGATCCAAACACATTCTTGCGGATGTCACTCATGACTATTAAGCTTTTGCAGACTTGTTTTCTATCAATTATGTCAGCCAAATACAGGATATTTACCATTCATAGATATGTGCCAAATGTCTGTCATATTCCTTCTTCTGTTTGTTTTTTCCTAACTCACTGACGGTGCACGAGCTACTAAAGGTATAGGGAAAACATGACATGGATTTCAGGAGAAAAATAGGTTTGGTTAGTGTATAGTGTAAGGCCAGTCGAATGGATTTGGGAAATGGACCGGCCGGGATTTTATATTTTCGGAGCTGGAAAGAAAGACCTATTTGCAATCACATCGATATTGCCCGCATAATCATACAGTATGATCAAATATTGGGGGGGACAAATGGTCCTTCTTTGAATATTGGGGGGGGGACGTGTCCCCCTGTCCCCCCATAGAATTACGCTTATGAATCAAAATATGTTCACCCTAATTTTAATGCAGTGTGTCTGATGTAAACTTTGGGCCCTAAAGCAAAACTAAGAACCACTGGCCTACAGGACAACATCTACATATAGATCTGAACTGCGACTTACTCTTATTGGTGGTGAATTCACTGTCTCTGGCTTTTGCAGATCGCATGAAATCAGCTGCAATGATCATTGGGGTGAAACATAAATCACAGTCATATTTCCTCACTAAACATCTGAACGCCAACCTGAAAAACGCACAAATAAACAACATTAAAAACCACACATATGGACAAAATATCACATTACAGGATTAATTCAATGCAGTCTAACTCACTTTGAGTAACGGACCATGGGTGCACATACTCTGACTGGCCTTCCACTGTTAAACAAGTCCGTGATATTCCCTCTATCCATCGTTATTTTATTGTGGACCTCTGTCATAAACTCCGCGACTCATAATCTTGACACATATTGTAAGAACTCATCGCGCAGTTCAAATACTCAGTATTAAATTCCTTATTAAAACGTACTCCACTTTAAAATAACAAACAGTACACATGTATTCCCTTAAAAGCGTGTTCAGAGTAGTAAACATTAGACTAAAACACGCATGGTTACAACCAGCACCGTTTTTACTTCCGTGTGTCAGTGTGAGTCAGGGTTGCCAGGTTTTCACAACAAAACCCGCCCAATTGCTAGTCAAAACTAGCCCAAAACAAGCCCAATCGCGTTTCAGGGAGGCATCTCCAGTAACAATCGCATTTGGGGGTAAAATATGTGTTTTTTTGGCATGGTTGCCAACTAAAATTCGCATTCCCAGGGCTAAATATCATATAATTGGGGTCGCTTCAACCCGCGGACATGAAAAACAGCCCAAAAGTGTTGAAGTAGCACAATTCCGGGGGAAAACCGTTGACTTGGCAACACTGGTTGAGCGGGTATGTATAACCGTTGACCGCTTATACACAAGAAACAACATTCATATTTATTTCCAATTATAATACAATATATTATTACATAAATTAATATAACACCATCTAAAACTATTGTTAATGAACAATAAAATAAAATCGTGCTTTTTTAAATGAATCACAACTAATGAATATTTATGACCGTTGCGCTCCATTCATGTTTTGACGCAGGAATTGTACGTCACTGATGAAGTGGCAACGATGGAGGCTAACACGGAATCAACAGCGAATTCACTGCTGAAAGATGGTAATCTTGTTTTAATTTGATTTCTCTTTTAGATCTGATCTATGCAGGTGTTTTTAGCCTAGCCTGATCATCTCGATCGGCACCTTTAATGCGATCTCCTGTTATGTGTTTTATAAATCCGGATCCTTTTCCTTTTCCAGAGTGCTATGCCGATTTCCTTAAAGAGGAATTCGATGTGAAGACATACACAGCTCAAGCCATTCATCATGCTATCATTGCAGAGCAGCTGGCAAAGCTGGCAGAGGGCATCAGTCAGCTGGACAAAGAGCTGCACTGCCAGGTGAGACACACATCAACAATCAACAAACACCAGTGTTTCTATGCAGATCTGTGTCAGGATCATGTCCATGAAGTTAGAAAATACACTAATGCTTTGCCTCCAAACACTGACAACTACTCAAAAAAAAAGCTGACAACAAAAAGCTTCCCATGAAAGTACTAAAACTATAACATGTATATTGTATACCAATATATTTTGTTTTTGATCATCACAGGTAGTGGCCAGACATGAGGATCTACTAGCTCAGGCAACAGGGATCGAGTCTCTTGAAGGTAATGGCTCGCCTGCCCTGCTTTACATTGATTATCTATTAGATTAAATGTACAATATGTAAGATTAAAATATTCAAAAGCCACTAGAACAGTGTTATATATTTTGTTGACTTGTGTACTTGCATTATCCCAGATGTTCCCAAGAATGTTTAAATCCAGAGAAATATCCAGCAGTTTTAACCAAGACATGGACCGTGTCCGTGCGTCGCCTATTAACGACATCATACATGCCTTACCCTTGATTTCCGGTTTTATTTCGTTGAAACCATGGAAACACCAATCAGTCCTTCCAGAAAAATGCGGCTTTTTTTTGTGATTGTTGCGGGCAAAAATCCTTGATTATGCGGCATGTTTTCTTAAAAAATGCGATGGAAAATGCGGGATATTTATGCAATTTTATGCGATAAAATTGCGGGAACTTGCAAAAACTGCGGTTTGATGAAAAATATTAAAAAAGCACTACATCACAGAAAGTGCTGGGAATATTTAAGTTCCCATATTGTTTTATTGAAGACCTTAATAAACACACGGCTCAAATTTACAAAACATTGAGTCAAACAAGTTCTGTAGCTTTACAAAAGGAATATGCTACAACTTCTGAAAAATGAATAAATAACTTCCTGTTTTACAGAGGTAGCTTTACAAAACAGACATTTGAGTGCTTCCAATGCACAAAGTGCAATCTCTTAAAGGGCTAGTTCATCCAAAAATTTAAATTCTGTCATTAATGACGTCCCCTCATGTCGTTGGACACCCGTAAGACCTCCGTTCGTCTCTAAATAACGACTTATATAGTGATGACCGATTTCAAAACACAGCCTCATGATGCTATGAATCAGTGAGTCGATTCATGATTCAGATCGCGTGTCAAACTGCTGAAATACGTGACTTTGGCGATCCAAACCGCTGAATCGACTCATTGATTCATAACGCTCCAAACCGCTGAATCGACTCATTGATTCATAATGCTTCAAACCGCTGAATCGACTCATTGATTCATAACGCTTCAAAGCTTCATGATGCTGTGTTTTGAAATCGGTCAACACACCGGGAAACTGCTTTGCGCGTCTTTTGCTGTTATTTTTGTTGGCAAATGGGAGTTTGCGCTTCATCATGGTTTCACCGATATCTATGGTTTCTCCACGGGGTTTGTAGCTTTTCGATGACGTTCACGTCGGGTGATTACGTCACTTCAAAACGTTCCCATGGCAACAGGGGGAAATGGCGGCTCTTGTGTGAAGTAAACGAACATTTTTCAACTTTCTGCTAATATATATATGACTTTTTTTGCAACGAAAATGCGGGGATTATGAAATCATGCTAGCCCCGCATATTTTGCACGCGGAAATAGGCAATTTATGCGGCGAAAGTGCGGCGTATTTGAAAAAATGTGGGCCCCGCATAAATATGCGGACTTTGGCTGATTATGCGTTAAATCACGCGATCGCATAATCACGTTTTTCTGGAGGGACTGACCAAAGACGCTTTAATATATGATGTTTTATTAGACGGTGAGCAACTGTTTGGAGACATTCGTCCACAGAAAACGAATCATTGTTATACAGCTCAACACAGTTAGTCTTATTGTTTAAATCTCGTTTTCTTGATTTACCGCGAGTACCATGTTTTACCATGCCTAATATTGATCTCGCTCACTGCAGTGTGAACAAGTGTCTCATAGTAGCATTATAACATTACATACATTTGAGTTATATGATAAAGCAGCGCTGTTACCTCACATACGCATGTGCGGAAGAAGCGGAAGCACTCGTCTGCGGCAGAATAAAAGCTCTGGGAAATCAAGCCGTCATCAAACTACGCCTTTGTTTTGAATATGCGACCTCTAGCGGTGGAAAATTACATATCATGGCTTTAAGTTTATGTAATATTAGGAAAGCCGGGGCCTGTACCATGATGGTAGTTTAACAAACTCAGGGTTACTGGATTAGTTTTGTGTTGACAAAACCAAACCAATCTATTCAGGCTTTGTTGGTCCCATGATGCTGATCATCAGCTTTGATCCTGAGTTTAGCTGTGACATCAGCAGTGAACAGCCAATCACACGCTGTGGATCAGTAAAACTGAGATTCACTTCTCGCGAGAGAAGCAGCGAGATTAATTTCTCTCTTCTGCAGAATATTACAAGATTGAAAAATATTAAGAATTTAAACAAATTTACACAGCCCGAAGAAAAGAGCTGTCTATAAAAGAGCTACAACTTAAAGAAAAAAATATTCACTACGTCAATGCAAGTAAAAGTTAGGAAGTTAGTTTAGTTGATATATAGAGAATTGAGTGATGTAGTAATTTTTATAGCTTTATTTATTGATTTTAAAGCTTATTTGTATGACCTTTGTATAGGCTATTTATATTAATTTCAACTAAGTGCCTATTAATGATTGATTAACTAAAACGATACATGTGTAATTGATTAAGGGTATAATAATGACATAAATGATATCTAAATCATTTATAATGATTATTATTATAAATAAGCATTGTTAAAAGCCAGACGCTTTAGTCTTTAATAGCCATTTGCTATGTAGTGACCTTTCATTTGGAGTAGAAAAAGGGGGAGTGACTTTATTGCATCAGAGGTGTCACTTTGCTCAAAGCTGATTGGTCTAATTTCAGTTTGAGTTCTCTTATCCAGAACATAACCTGCCCTGGAGCAGGTTAGCGTAAGTTACTATGGAGATGAACACGGCTAAAAGCCAAACCTCTTTAATGGTACCAAAAACCCAGGATTAGCACAAACTAAGCTTAAAAAAATCTGGCTAGCCAGCTAAACCGGCTTCAATTCAATTCAATTCAATTCACTTTTATTGTCACACAGCTATATACACAAGTGCAACAGCAGGTGAAATTCTTGGTGCAGTTCCGAGCAACATAGCAGTCACGACATGACATGTACAACATTTAAGCAACAACAGATTACACATCTGATGCGCCCACAATTACTCACAGCACAGTAAACTCTACAATAAACAATAAATAATTTACACAATGTGAGCGTAGTTCTCACAGCTTTAGCCAATATACACATACTTACAATATACATATACTTTAAACAATATACACTAAACATACATTAAACAGTATACATTAAGCTATAATAATAATAATAATATACAATGTACAGTATACATTATTATTCACAGTAGAGATCCAATTATGTACAATAGGTGCTATATGATAAATGATAAATAATAAATGATACATAAATGTGTATATAATGTGTGTGTATCTACAGTGGGTTGTGCGGAGTGATATTCTGTCCAGTGTGTGTTATGATCCTGATGGATCAGGAGTTAAGTAGTCTGATTGCTTGTGGGAAGAAGCTGTTCTGAAGTCGGCTGGTGCGTGTTCTAATGCTGCGGTACCGTCTGCCTGATGGCAGCAGTGAGAGCAGCCCATGGTTCGGGTGGCTAGAGTCTCTGATGATCCTCTGAGCTCTCTTCACACACCGCCTGGCGTAAATGTCCTGGAGGGAGGGAAGCTCACCTCCGATGATGCAGCTGGCCGTGCGCACTACCCTTTGCAGGGCTTTGCGGCTGCGGGCGGTACTGTTGCCGTACCAGGTGGTGATGCAGCCAGTCAGCAGGCTCTCGATGGTGCTGCTGTAGAAGCGTGTGAGGATGTGGCGGTTCATTCCAAACCTCCTCAGCCGTCGCAGGAAGAAAAGGCGCTGATGAGCCTTCTTCACAACGGCCTCGGAGTGGACGGACCATGAGAGTTCCTCTGTGATGTGGACACCGAGGAACTTGAAGCTGCTGACTCTCTCCACCGGTGCTCCATCGATGGTGATGGGGCGGTGTTCTCTCTCATTCCTCCTGAAGTCGACCACCAGCTCCTTGGTCTTGCTGACGTTGAGGGAGAGGTTGTGCTCCTGACACCACCGTGTCAGAGTGTGCACCTCCTCTCTGTAGGCCGTTTCATCATTGTCGGTGATAAGACCTACCACCGTCGTATCGTCAGCAAACTTGATGATGGTGTTGGAGCTGTGGGTAGCCACACAGTCATGTGTGTACAGGGAGTACAGGAGTGGGCTGAGAACACAACCCTGAGGGGCTCCAGTGTTGAGAGTCAGTGATGAGGAGATGTTGCTGCCCATTCTGACCACCTGGCGTCTGTTTGACAGGAAGTCCAGGATCCAGCTGCATAACAGGCTGTTTAAGCCTAGAGCCCGGAGTTTAATGTCAAGTATGGAGGGCACAATGGTGTTGAATGCTGAGCTGTAGTCCACAAACAGCATTCTCACATACGTGTTCCTCTTTTCCAGGTGGGAGAGAGCAGTGTGTATTGTAGATGAAATGGCATCGTCAGTGGAGCGGTTTGTGCGGTATGCAAACTGCAGTGGGTCCAGTGAGGGGGGGAGAACAGAGCAGATGTGGTTTCTGACTAGTCTTTCAAAGCATTTGCTGATGATGGGGGTCAGAGCAACAGGACGCCAGTCGTTTAAGCAGGTGGTTTTTGACTGCTTAGGTACAGGCACAATGGTGGACGTTTTGAAGCATGTGGGGACCACAGACAGGGAGAGGGACAGGTTAAAAATGTCCGTGAAAACTCCAGCCAGTTGGTGCGCGCACGCTCTGATCACACGGCCGGGAATGCCGTCTGGACCCGCTGCTTTACGGACATTCACCCGCCGGAAGGATCGGGTTACATCCGCTAAAGATACGGAGAGTGCACCAACCTCTGTATCTTCAGCCGCGAGCTCTCTCTCCGCGAGGGCGGTGTTAGTTCCCTCAAAGCGAGCATAGAAGGTGTTGAGCTCGTCCGGGAGAGAGGCAGCGGTGTTCACGGTGGAGTTTGTGTTCCCGTTATAGTCCGTGATGGTGTTAATTCCCCTCCACATGCTTCTGGAGTCGGTGGTGTTGAACTGTCCTTCAATCTTGTCCTTCAATCTGTCCTTCAATCTGTCCTTCAATCTGTCCTTCATGGTATAGGCCCCTGGTAATGGAAAGTTGCGATTAGTCTTTTCTTCCCTATTGTGATGTACAGTATATCCGAGTGAAATGGCTTCTCAAACAAGAATAAATGTAGGACGGGGCTTGATTTTGTCCATGTGGAATTGATTGGATGGATGTGGTTTGCTATTGGTTGATCTCATGTGAGTGACAGGTTGCCAGTAAACGCATCATCAGGAGTTATTTATTTATAGTGAGGGCACATGAATTAACATGAAAAAATAACAAAGTGCACGGATAAACCTTTTATAGTACAATGTCCAATAGAAAAGAATAAATGTAAATTTTGAATTCATGGTGATTTTACAATACATTTTTTTCTTGGATGTTTGCCATTTCCTACCATTCATGTGTAATTTCAAGTGAGCATATAAATATTGTATATAAGGCAAATAAGGCATTATAATGTGTAAAGTAAATAAAAATGACATTTGAAGTATTCCAAAAGTACATTTTGAAGTTGCAGTGTGTTTTCCTCTGAATATTGACCCTGTCTGTCATAGTTAGTCAATGTATAACTTGCCTATAGTTGTCTCAGCATTATAATCTGGGATACTGTAAAGTTTTAACATTAAAAATGACTCTCAAACTGCATGCAGTTTTACAGCTGTCCTCCAGGGGGACCCCTTGTCACATCTCAAATCCTTGCACATTGCACTCTTTCTGAGCTTGGGAATTATGGGTGCTTTTGCTTCCACACAGGTGTCTTACAAATGATGCAGACCAGAATTGCAGCTCTCCAGAGTGCTGTGGACAGGTAAATGACATTATAGGCATTAAAATGGTCCATGCTTTTTAAAGATGGGTACACTTTATTTTAAGTTGACGTGGTTACATGAGGTGAGTACTTACTCAAATAAGTACTGAGTAATATTCATTAACTACATGTAGTTACTATAGAGTTAGGGTTTGGCTTAGAGTTAGTTACTTGTAATTATGCATAATTTACTGTTATTACTAGAGTAAGTACATGTAGTAATGTGTAACTGTCACCTTAAAATAAAGCGTTACCAAAAGGTGGGGCATAATTAAAAACCCCTTAACTGTCACCATCCCGCTAGCGGGAATGCTCTTTTATTCATCACCTTTTTTCATATCACATGTTTTAGTAAACATCATATATATCAGGTATCATTCGAAACCTTATGAACTCAAAATTCATCCTGTGAAATCCGTTGGACGTTGGGTTACCATGGAAATGGTACTTTAAATTATTTTAGCGGGCTCCTCCCCCTAGTGGGCGGCTCAGGTTTCATATTACAAAAAGTATTTTTTTTATTACTTATTTATTTATAATAGAGCCCTTTTCTAATCTTGATGAAACGCATATCGTCATAAGGTCTGACTCTCAGGGTTCCATATTTGGTGAATGTTTTGTGATAGAAGTTATATTTAGACAGAAATGTATTAAAAATTAAAATAAAAATCAATGGAATGTGGATGACACCCGGAGGCTACTTTAATTTTTGTGATATCAACTGCAAATTGGTTAGACACATGGCTTTGATTTTATAGTAATTTTAGAGTAAATTATTGTGTCATATATATTTTATATAAAAGCAATAATCTGCTGAGTATCTCCTTTAAAACAAGATAAAATGTCTCGGTTACTAACGTAACCTCGGTTCCCTGAGAGAAAGCCAAAAATTATCCATATAATTTTATATATGTAAAACGACAGCAGACCCAAGCAGAGCATACTAGCGTGCTGATTGGCTGTGCTGCGACAACTGCATGAACCTATGGCGAAGCAGCTGAGGTGTGCGAACCAATCGGGTCGCTTCGCGCTGAAAGCACGTCAACCGCCTAAATTTGCATGGCTAAGCTATAAAAGCCAATACTATGCCATAGGATTCAGGTTAAATCGACTGAAGTGACCCCCTTATCTAAGCACAATAGCATGGCGGCCTTCTCTCAGGAAACCGAGGTTACCAAGACGTTCCCTTTCGAGAGTACCCTCGTATTGCGTAAGTTTAGCTTACTCTACTATGGGAACCCAATTTAAAACGCTGTGCGTGCTTAAAAAAACAAAACTGATATTTCAAAGCATTCTTGAATTACAACCATTTAAATTTGGAATAGTGCATTTTCACGTCTATTCTCAAAATGGGGTGTGACAAATGGGTTAATAAAAGGTCTTTGCAATATGTGCATTTATAAATTCAAAAAAAGGAATCAATTAGTCAGAGACTAGTATTTTATTTACACATCTCTCTCTCTTTCCATTCTCAGGATAAGGACCAAAATCGTTGACCCTTACAATAAGATTGTGGCACGGACGGCCCAGCTTGCCCGCTTACAGGTGTTGTTTTTTCTTTACTTTTACATCTGCATTATCTGCTTCTGTCCTCCCATATCTCTCTATCCCTGGATATTCCGAGCAGATAAAGAGATTTGCACTGCCAAACTATTTTCTCTTCATTGTCCTGCTTTACAAACACTGTGCGCTTGATTTCCATGTTTATTGCCTCAACATCTGAGACAGATACAGCAATGCCTTCACAATTGTTTGCAGTCAAGACAGATTCTGTAATGCACCCGACATGGAGGAAAAAAAAGAAAGAAATGCACACAATCAAAAGGAAAATCATTCTGGGGGAATAGATGTTTTTGAATATTGATTTGTGATTGACATCCCAAAAAAAACCATAATAATTAGTGATGGGCATAGATAATTTTTTTTAATTTAGATTAATTCCAAAATTAATCTAGATTAAAATGGCTCATTTGAATTCTCCCGAAGGCATTCAGAATATGTGTGCTCGTAAGTGATCGTTTGTCTTTTTGTAGTTTGAATAATAAATAACTTCTGTCCCTTTAAGACCTGACGCACGCATATCCAAACACTGTTCCTGTGAGCTGGTTACGACTGTGTTTACGTTAAAACTCACCAAGATGGGCATTGAGACATTTTTGAGTGTATTTGACCAATAATAAGCTGGAAAAAGGAGCTCATTTTTGCACTTGTATGTCAGAGGCGGCTTTATTACGGTATGTGTGTGTGCGCTTCAGATGCGAGCGCGAAATCTGCGGGAATTAGTAGAATTAACGTTATGTGCAACCCAGCGCAAAATTCAGACCGGTCACACCAATACTAACAAAAGTCCAGCAGAACACCCGTTCGCCATGTTCAGAGGGTTAAACGGACTGAATGAGAGGAGGCGGTGCGTGTCACTCGCTGTCGGTCGGAGAGGAGAGGAGAGCGCAGCTGATATCAATACTGTAGAAAATGAGTATCGTATCGTTTCAGATATTTCAGTATTGATACATATCGAAATATGGATATTTTTGACAACACTAGTAGGCATACACACAGGTTCGAAGACTCGTTCTCTCGCCCCCTACAGTGCAATTCGGCTAGGTGTACATCCGCGCTAAAATATCAAGGTGAACGTCATCATAGCTTGCGTAGTATAGACCCAGCTCCCAACCCAACTTTGAGAATAGATTAACGGCAATAATTTTTAACGCAGCACGTTAACGCCGATAACGGCCCACCACTAATAATAATAAAAAATAAATACATTTTCAAAATCTTTTAAGAGTGTAATTAGTATAACAGTTATTTAATCAATCTCACGTCATTCCAAATTTTTCTTAAAGGGATATAAATCTAATATTTTTTTTTGTGCAGTGTTTAATATTTACAATCTTCATCTCTTTTCCACTGACTTCACATGAAGTCATCATGAGTGAAGCTTCAAGCCTGCGGGAAAAAAATCAATAAAAGTCCATTTGGGCCCGGTAAGGAAGGGTCTCTCTCACACTCCATCAGTCACACACGTGAATACACACAGCTAGGTGAATGATAGTGTCCCGCTCGACACTTCTTGTGGATTTACAGGGTCTTCAGTCCTGGTTTTGAGTGGCTGTGGGAATGTTATTAAATATGAATGAAATACAGCTGCCCCTTTACTCTCTAAACCTCTTTCTGCCCCTTTTCTTGTGTGGCTTTATGGAAGAGTAGAAGCACATTTGCATATTTGTGTTTGCTCATCAACACCGCGTCATTACAAACTCCATGATGATCCGTCAGTGTATTGATCATGCAGAATATGTTGTCCATCTTCCGTGGGACCCCGAGGCGTTCCCAGGCCAGCCGGGAGACATTATCCCTCCAGCGTGTCCTAGGTCTTCCCCGGGGTCTCCTCCCGGTGGGACGTGCCTGGAACACCTCCCTGGGAAGGCGTCCAGGAGGCATCCGATATAGATGCCCAAGCTACCTCAGCTGGCTCCTCTTGTTGTGTAGGAGCAACAGCTCTACTCTGAGCTCCTCCCGGGTGACCGAGTTTCTCACCCTAGCTCTAAAGGAGCGCCCAGCCACCCTACGGAGAAAGCTCATTTCGGCCGCCTGTATCCGAGATCTTGTACTTTCGGTCATAACCCACAGCTCATGACCATAGGTGAGAGTAGGAACATAGATCGACCGGTAAATCGAGACAGCTCCGCTCCTTCACCACGACAGACGGTACATCGACCGCATTACTGCAGAAGCTGCACCAATCCGTCTGTCAATCGTTGTCATAGTTAGTATTTCTCTAGATGAGGTTTTAACTCTTTAAAATTTGTTAAAAATCGTTTTCAATATCTGTATTGGCCATATCTACTAAAAAACCCTGATTACACTCTATTTTACGGTGTAATTATATATTTAAGTACTGAGTAATATTTAGTAACTACATGTACTTACTATAGGGTTAGGGTTTGGTTCAGGGTTAGTTGCATGTAATTATGCATCATTTACTGTTATTACTATGTTAAGTACATGTAACCTATGTAACAAGGACACTGTAAAATAAAGTGTTACCCTAAATTAATATTAATTACAGGAGTTGCACCAATGTTATTGCCCAGATGTTTGTTGATCATGGGGCAAGTTGTTACAATGGGAACGTATGTATATTTGTATATACACTCACCTAAAGGATTATTAGGAACACCTGTTCAATTTCTCATTAATGCAATTATCTAATCAACCTATCACATGGCAGTTGCTTCAATGCATTTAGGGGTGTGGTCCTGGTCAAGACAATCTCCTGAACTCCAAACTGAATGTCAGAATGGGAAAGAAAGGTGATTTAAGCAATTTTGAGCGTGGCTGTTGGTGCCAGACAGGCCGGTCTGAGTATTTCACAATCTGCTCAGTTACTGGGATTTTCACGCACAACCATTTCTAGGGTTTACAAAGAATGCTGTGAAACGGGAAACACATCCAGTATGCGGCAGTCCTGTGGGCGAAAATGCCTTGTTGATGCTAGAGGTCAGAGGAGAATGGGCCGACTGATTCAAGCTGATAGAAGAGCAACTTTGACTGAAATAACCACTCGTTACAACCGAGGTATGCAGCAAAGCATTTTTGAAGCCACAACACACACAACCTTGAGGCGGATGGGCTACAACAGCAGAAGACCCCACCGGGTACCACTCATCTCCACTACAAAAAGGAAAAAGAGGCTACAATTTGCACCAGCTCACCAAAATTGGACAGTTGAAGACTGGAAAAATGTTGCCTGGTCTGATGAGTCTGGATTTCTGTTGAGACATTCAGATGGTAGAGTCAGAATTTGGCGTAAACAGAATGAGAACATGGATCCATCATGCCTTGTTACCACTGTGGAGGCTGGTGGTGGTGGTGTAATGGTGTGGGGGATGTTTTCTTGGCACACTTTAGGCCCCTTAGTGCCAATTGGGCATCGTTTAAATGCCACGGACTACCTGAGCATTGTTTCTAACCATGTCCATCCCTTTATGACCATCATGTACCCATCCTCTGATGGCTACTTCCAGCAGGATAATGCCCCATGTCACAAAGCTAGAATCATTTCAAATTGGTTTCTTGAACATGACAATGAGTTCACTGTACTAAAATGGCCCCCACAGTCACCAGATCTCAACCCAATAAAGCATCTTTGGGATGTGGTGGAACAGGAGCTTCGTGCCCTGGATGTGCTTCCCACAAATCTCCATCAACTGCAAGATGCTATCCTATCAATATGGGCCAACATTTCTAAAGAATGCTTTCAGCACCTTGTTGAATCAATGCCACGTAGAATTAAGGCAGTTCTGACGGCGAAAGGGGGTCAAACACAGTATTAGTATGCTGTTCCTAATAATCCTTTAGGTGTGTGTGTGTATATATATGTTATTATAATAATATATATTAATAATTAGATTTGCTAAGTGGGGGACATTTTCTGGTAAACTTTCCAGACGCTTTCCATGGGAAGTTAAGCTGGGGCATTTTGGAAATATTACAAGATGGAAATATGGATAATATATGCAAACTGTGTCATATACACACATAAATACTAACGTTTTGTTTGGTCATAAGCAGACATGCTTGTAAACTCCAATGACATTCTTGATTTTGACTTATTTCTGAGTAGAACTTTAATCAGTTATTTCATTGAACAACAAAAAAGCATGAATGTTGAATGAAATAAACATCTTCCAAAAAGAAGAAAAAAATTCCCATTCTCAGTCTCATGTAATTTGAGGAATGCACAGGGTAGAAATTCAACTGAATATGCATCAGATCTGGTTGTTTTAACCAAAATTATGCTGTTGCATGATGTTTAGGCATGCATTACTGTTATTATTGCTCATATAAGTTTCTAAAAATGAGACTTGTAACCCTCTTTTATTTGTGTGTTTGATATCTAATGGCACACATTGATTCAGAAGTGTGGGACTTTGTTCATTCCATGCTGTCTTTGTGTCTGGGTCTGCCCTGTCCTTGCCTGTAGCAACATATTTTAATTTATTTTTATTCCTCATAAGAATAAGACCAGACTTGACGATGGGGACACAGCTGAATTTTTTCGCCTGTTTTCCTTTTGAATGTTTCTGTATCTTTACAGTATCTGACATTCTGTCACCCCGGGACAAAGCAATCAGTCTCAGACACACACAGAATAAGATGCACGTACCTTTGGGACAGTTCAGCTGCACCTTTTTACCCTAACACAAAAAAGACTGACCTCTCCGAGTCCTTCATTTGCCTGCACTCTGCCCGCAGGCATGATTGTCATACTATACTGAACATGTGGCTTACTTTCATGTTTGGGGCACAAAATGCACTGGGTTATACGAGTTTACGGTTTCTTTATAATAGAAGTGTGTTGGCTTCTAGGGTGTGAATCAAATGCTTATTCATGCCTGTTTATAGTATTTATATGTGTGTGAAATCCATTGACAATTACTGTAGCTGATATGCTATTCTAGTCCTCCCTGTGAGATGATGCACTTCCTTCTCCTTGACAATGTAGTATTTTTTCATGTCATTACATTGTAGAGCATAAGAAACAAATTTGGCCATTTTTGAAAAATTCTATTTTATTCATATGTTATGATATGTCCTCTGTAGTTGACACCAGGACATAAAATTGCATGTATAGGCAAAAACAATTAGATTTATTTTTAATTCACCAATAGATTTTTAGGTTTCATGGGTTTTTTTTTTTTTAACCAAACTTTGTTTAAAGATGATTCTGAACCATGTTATGAAAGATATAACGAAATGCATTGATATACCATTTTACTTTATGCAATATGTGGGTAAAATGGCCATACTTGGATTTTCCCTATTCAATACAATGCTTTATACACTGCATATAATTTGCATATTAATGTGTTCTTGGTGCAACATATAATGAAAATAGAAGTGTAATAATGGGAGTAATAATTGGCAACATTTTCATAATAATTAGGGGTGTAACGGTACACAAAACTGACGGTTCGGTACGTACCTCGGTTTTGAAGTCCCGGTTCGGTACGGATTCGGTACAGCAGTTTTACAAAATTTTACACAATGAAAAAAATTGTGTCTGTCCTTAAATGAATTAAATTATAACTAAAAGTTTCTTAAAGATAATGCTGTAAACTATATAGGGAGCCCTTACTTACATATAGCTATTAAAGATTAACAACAGAGCCCAAACTATTAGCCTAAATTCAGTTGCTATTTATTTTTAGATATAATAATCAACACTCATAAGCTTCACATAAGGCAGTTTTTGCATTAACTTCTAAATCTAATTATTTTTATTCGTTGTTGAAATATAATCATTTAGTGGCTGTAATTTTCATGACAGGTTTATTTAAACATACATTAAATAAACAAGACATCACTAACAGGCTAAGTAGTATATAATGAATATATAACGGCTAATATAATGAATATAACGGCTAATATAATGAATATATAACGGCTAATATAATGAATATATAACGGCTAATATAATGAATATATAACGGCTAATATAATGACTATAACGGCTAATATAATGAATATATAACGGCTAATATAATGAATATAACGGCTAATATAATGAGTATATAACGGCTAATATAATGAATATATAACGGCTAATATAATGAATATAACGGCTAATATAGTGCATGTATTCAGTGAAAGAGTTGATTTCTCTAGTGAGCTACAGCTGTGGACACTGAAGGACTTCTGAGTAAACGTGATTCTGCATGACATTGTTTACAAGCAGTTTTATTGTCTTTCCGCGGTTGAAACGCAGATGGAGCGATTACACGACATATGATACATTTCAGTAAGTTGTAATGTATCCTCAACATACCTTAAGATGTATTAATTTATGTTTATTCTTTAGGAAGAGATGATCGCATTGACTCGCGCGCCGCCGCTTTAAGTTGAACTGATACGCATCTATCAGTCACATCACATTAAAGAGCGTTAAAACGGCATTTATCGTTTGAATTTCGTGATAAAATGGACTGAATACTTAATATGTTCGTGTGGGAACTCGGATTGAAGTGTGTTCCGCGCTTACAACAAGCCGACTGTTAACTGTTAAAGATTACATTCATAACCGTTCGGTACACGCGTGCACCGTACCGGAAGCCCTGTACCCAAACGGTTCAATACGAATACGTGTACCGTTACACCCCTAATAATAATATCTAATATTTCATAGGAATACTGATATGTAATTTATTTCCCTATTCACTTGTTGTGTCTCCAAAATGCCTGATAAACATGATTTAAGTCCGGGCGTCCATTACAGTGGACATTTATGAACTCAATGCTTTGTTTTGTAACAGAAAGTCATATTTTGACTATTTTCCTGAGATGTTGATTTATAGCAACTTGAAAATTAATCCGATTTAAATTATAATGACAAAATATGATCATATTTCCATAAGAGTGCTAAACATTAATGTCAGCCGTTTTTAAAGATCAAGAAGAAGTTGTTGTCCTGGTGAAACCTCCAAACATTTGATGCATCTCTGCAAAGCCCCGAATGTGTTCTTTACAGGACATCCAGACTTAAAACTGTATGATGTCAGAGACATTCACTAAAATATAATGTCCACTATAGTGGACAAAATTATATTTCTGGGTCCCCAGGAGGATATTAAATCTTTCCCCGCCATTGATGGAATTTTCTGTCTTTCTGCGTTTTCACTGTTTTATGGTAGGGGGCGCTATTATGCATCTTCTAAATGTTGCTTTTTTTATGAAACGTACCCATATTCAAGTGTTGATTAAAAAAAATGATGCATGCAACTAGAATAAAACGTAGGTTTTTGTTTAAAAGCAGAGGGTCTGTTCTTTCGTTTCGATATTCATACAGATATTCTGAGGGCCATGACTTTTTGTGTGAGAAAATGATCAAAAACGCTGCTGCTGGCTGGCAACTTTTTAAAAAAAACGCCTTAATTGTAAGCTTTCCAGATGAAAACCGTAAGCATACGTCTTCTTAACAAGAAACACTATTCATGTCTGTTGCATAAAATGTGTGTGATAAAAGCTATTTATACTATAACAATAATTATTGGTTGCTAATCCCAGGGTTTCAGTTTTATTGTTCTGTAGGTACAATCTATATCATGGAAACTATGGTTACCATGGTACATTTTTGATAGAGGATTTCACTTTAACATCATTATCATTACCTTATCATTGATATTTGCTTGTGCTGGTTATGATAGGCCCATAAGTCATTATGTTATTTGATGAACACAGGAATGAGATGCCTTATCTTCTTGTTTCTGGCAGGTGGCGTGTGACCTGTTGAGAAGGATTATTCGCATCCTGTACCTGAGCAAACGTCTGCAGGGGCAACTGCAAGGGGGCAGCAGAGAGATCACTAAAGCTGCCCAGAGCCTCAATGAGCTGGGTGAGTTACCTATCACGACCAGCGTCTACTTTGCACATCCCTCGTGCCCTTCAAAATGTTTTACTCATGATGGAGCACTCTGCATGAGTGGCGACACTTTCCCTATGTTGTCTTCCCTAAGTGAGTTGGAGATATGCTAAAAATTAAGCTTCCAAAAGGTTTTCTCAGTGATGCCATCAGGGCTTGACATTAACACCCGCCAAATGCGGGATTTTATATATAATATATACATTTTTCAATAGTAGGCTTTTAAAAAGGCATTTCAAATAATAAACTAAGTGCAATGTAGTGTTGTAAAAAATATAGATTTTTCGATACTCATTTTCCACAGAATAGATACATGATTCTCTCTCTCTCTCTCTCTCTCTCTCTCTCTCTCTCTCTCTCTCACAAACCCGCCTCCACTCACTCACTTGTTTCATTTGCTCCGGATGAATATTGTTGCTGTTACAGGGCTTGAATTTTGGTGCGGGATTGCACGTATTGCGCATCATTTAACTAATTCCTGCAGATTTTGTGCTCACACCCAAAGTGCCCACACATAAAGCCGCCTCTCAGTGCTAAATTTAGTTATTTTTCGCTGCTTATTGCGCTTTAACAGTAGACTGGGTAAACCCAGCCTGATCTGCCGGCGATTTGATTTCGCCCTGCAGCTCAGGCTGGAAACCTGTATATTAATTTATCCTGCTTCTGTTACACATTTGCGGGAACCAATCACAGACTGGCTTATCCATTTTGTACGCTATTTGCGGGTTTAACACAATAACGGATAGAGAAGCGATCGATTGATGCGCGTTGATCACGCCATATATATATATATATATATATATATATATATATATATATATATGCCCACAAAATGTAAACGACTAGTATTTTCCAAGTCGTCTTGCAGCAGCACTAACGTTTAATCGACTAGTCTCGCACATCCCTAGCTCAGTGTCACACATTGTAGATGAAAACAGAAACAGGCTCATAGCTGATAATGCAGAGAAGCTACTTTTCATCAAAAAGAACCTGCCTCTCACTTTTCCGAAAAGGGCTGTATGGCTATGATAACTGCTTGTTCTTACTCTATGTTGTGGTACTGGAATCCACTGAATGTTACAGGTTACATTTATGTGAAATGGGCAGCAGTGCCATGTTTGTTTAGGAAAACACCAAGTTGAATGTTAAAATGTCAGCAACAGCATCAATTTGTGTATTTACTTTGTTACAGTCAGAAAGTGAAAAACCTCTGATGAAAATAAAACATTGTTAGAAGAACTGTAATGGTATTATTTAGTACTCGTATCAGTACTCGGTATCGGTAGTCTGAAAAAAGTGGTATCGGTGCATCAGTTAGTTTGTGGAGTAAATGTATATAAACACTGCTTTTTAAAAATGGTGGGTGTTGGTGTTTTTCTTTTACACTGGTACTTCCTGTTGTGTAGTAAAAGCTTATTTAGTCCCCCACAAGGCATTCCAATAACTAAAATAGTTCCCAATTCCTGAAGTGCGAGCACTTCCGCCAACAGTTATAGGAACTACGAAAACGTTCCTCCGGTGCAAAAGCCCTTGGAATGGAAAGGTTCCATGGATGTTAAAGATTTTCCATTGAACCATATATGCCAATAAAGAACCTTTTATTATAAGAGTGTAACACTTTTTCTGTAGGCATTTATGATTTACTTGCTTTAGAATTGTGCAGTGTTGCATTTAGTGTTTCTGTTTTTAGGCCACTAATGATAATTATTCAAGTGCTATGGTATCCGTCACTGTTGTGTAAATGGCACCAGTACAATCTTGTACTATTTCCAGGTCAGCCCAGTTCTTGTGGCCTAAATGTTTTGCTGAGTTTGCAACGCAGGTGTGAGGACTGTCTGAAACTGTCTGACCTGTTTTTAGTGATATTGTTTCGCTGAATTTCGTTCCCTTGATTAACGTCTGACCCAAATAGCGTTTACAAGTGACTTCAGTTCCAATAGTGACCAAAGTACGTTACAGTAATCTCATAGAGCTTAAAGTTGACAGGAAATCAAAATTGATCACATTGGCATTTTAATACACGTACCAGGTGGTATTGGTGACCCCTCAACCCCTCTCTTGTCTTTTTATGATCCAATCAATTCCCGTTGCATCAAATTAAAGCCCGTCTGATAGGGTTTCTTTTTCCATGTTAAATCCTGTTTGAGGGTGTTGAATTGTTTTTGTGTAATTTTAGAACACTGAAATAATTATTGTCTAGAATTCATGCGGTTGCACACATTATCTGAAATGTAAAACTTACTTTCAGCTCTGGGTTTAATGGCTGTAATATCAGATTCATATTGACTCGTACTCTATTGACCTTTTGTTTGTACATTTGCCTAGATATCATGAGGACAGATAAATAGCACAATGCAAATCCAGTGTGCTCTTAGTAAACACGTCTTCATTATTAAGGCACAGGCCCTGTGGAAAAGATTCCACTGAAGATCAGCAAGGTACTTTTTTCCCTGGTTTCTATTTACATGTTCCTTTCAAATGAAGCTAAATCAATTCAGACGAACAGTAGTTTCCTACTGTGCATACGGAGGGCATGCTGATTTTGGCTTTCACCGCTTGCATAATATTATGCTGTGGCCAGCAACACAAAGTATTTCTGTCTGTTTCTCTTGTTTAGGGACTCTGTTCCCAAACCTAGGGTGTTTTCGCACCTGTAGATCCTTTTTGTTCCGAAACAAATTTGTCTCCAATATTTTCTTCTTGGTTCGGTCCGAGAATACCAAAATGTGTTTATGCAAGTCACATACGAGTACAACTGTCCTCTTATTGGTCAGAGTTTTCCCTTCGTCATCCATCAAGATGATTGACAGGTTCACTCCATGAGCTTATTGTGGCTTTATTTGCAACTGCTGAGACGCACGCAAACACTATACGAATGTACCGGCATTCCCGCTGTTAAATTATATAGCACATTTGTATTAATACTGCAGCAAATTCAAACACGCCCTCTCTGGATCTCCCAGCGCTAATTGTGTGAAGACACACACAAACACTATACGAATGTTACACAGATCAGGCATAACATTATGAAGTGAATAACACTGATTATCTCTTCATCACGGCACCTGTTAGTAGGGTTGCAACGGTATACCGGTATGGCGATTTATCATATCGTGAGCATTTGTTTATACACGGTTTTGGGGGGTGGAATGAAAGCAGATCTCACCCGCGCTATGCAACTTCATTCCACATGACTGCTTAGACTCCACTCATACATGTACAGCTGAGAAAATGTCAGAGCCAGAGGCTACAAATTCTCATCTCTATCCCCCGCCGAAAAAAAAGTTAAAATCTGCAGTATGGGAATACTTTGGGGATCCGAAAAACGAACGCGGATTTGTCCTTGTAGATGGTTTGCAAGAAATGTGGACGAAGAGTGGCTGCAAAAGGAGGAATTACGTCGAACATGTTCTCCCATATTCGTGAACACCATCCATCTATGAAGATAAAGGCCATTTTATTTCCGTGATGCAGGTTGAATCCCGAAATCCAGTCATGAAAATGGAATTTAGGTATCACGCAGATGTCACGTATGTGTGATTTGATAGATGAATGAATAAATCCAAAATATAGCTTTGCAATAAATCAGATCACGATATGCGTTTGCCTATGAATATACAGCGCTAAAAGACTGCTATATACTGTAAATCTATATTCTGCTAGTTCTGCGTGTCGAATATGTCTGTGAATGAGCAGCGCCATTTCGTCTAGTACATACTCAAGTGCGCGTGGACTTGAGAACCATCATGGTGTTTAAAGGTCCCGTTCTTCGTGTTTTTTTGAAGCTTTGATTGTGTTTACAGTGTGCAATATAACGTGTTCATGTTTCGCGTGTAAAAAAACACAGTATTTTTCACACAATTTACTTATCTGTACACCGCTGTTTTCACTGTCCTAAAAACGGCTGATGACTTCCTTTATTCTATGAAGTCCCTCCTTCAGAAAAACGTAACGAGTTCTGATTGTGCCAGTGGTTCCTGTGTTGTGATTTGACCGCAGATTAGCGAACGTGGCACGGTTCCTGTGTTGTGATTCGACAGCAGCTTAGCGCACGTTGCACGTAAAAGTCACGCCTCTTAACGGGAGATATATGCGCTCAATGATCTCTACAGCGTCCCTGTGAAAGTCAAACAAAGGTGATTTGACTCCGGGATGAAAATAACAGCGTCTTGACGACATGGCGACAAACACACTCAAACGCAACACTTCCTCGTCTTCTCCACTCAACACTTCCTCTTCTCCACGTGGGAGAGCAACAAGACCACGCCCCCTTTTTCACGTATTCTTGTGGGCGGAGGTTAGTCTGTTCTACTGACGTAATTAAAGCAGGCTGTACCAGGATGTAGTCCAAGCCAGCCGTTCGCTGTAGGCTTTGAAAGGGAACTTCTGTTAAATAAAATATCTCGCTTGGCATTGAACTTTGAGCTTTATAATTTTACAGGTATTATTTATGCTCTAACAGCAACATTACACACTAACTAAAGTTTGATCAGTGGGATCACGAAGAACGGGACCTTTAAAGCGTCAGCCATCTCACTCACTATATGACGACGTGAACACATGAATATATCCAGAGCTGCTCTGAGAGAACTTAATGAGAATTTTATAATTTTATAAAGAATAATCATCAAATACACTGACTGAAACTCATTGGTTAGTGCAACCTTTGGCTTAGCTCAAAGAAATAACTGAAATATATATTGTACCATTCAATTTACAATAAAAATAATAGTGTGTGTGTGTATATATATATATATATATATATATATATATATATATATATATATATATATATATATATATATATATATATATATATATATATATATATATATATATATATATATATATATATATATATATATATATATATATATATATATATATATATATATATATATATATATATATATATATATAAAATATACACATACATACATACATATATACACATACACATACACACACACACATCATAACCTGGCCTGAAAAAAAAAAAGCTAAGAAATGCATGCTGCTATTATAATCTCAGGAAAATATTAACAAACATGGCCCTGCACTTTTTGCTCTCCCATGCTGTTCAGGAGGAATGACAGCTTTGGTTTATTCTTTTCTCATCTAAAGAGAAATAGCATTCCTCATTTTGTTCAAATGGGAGATTTTTTTAATTACTTGTGTTTTTTTCTCTCCAAAAGGTAGACTCATACTTCCATAAGTTTTTTTTTAATTTATTTTTTTATAAACCATATGTTCAACCAAAAAAACGTATATGTTTTCATTTATTGAAGGGTCATTGTAGCTGATGATTATAATAATAATAATAAACAGAGCAAAATAATAATGGTTTTACGGTATACGGTATTAAACAATCGTGATATTTTCTGAGACGATTATCATACCGTGAAAATCTCATACCGTTACAACCCTACCTGTTAGTGGGTGGGATATATTAGGCAGCAAGTGAATATTTTGTCCTCAAAGTTGACATGTTAGAAGCAGGAAAAATGGGCAAGCGTAAGGATTTGAGCGAGTTTGACAAGGGCCAAATTGTGATGGCTAGACGACTTCAGCTCTTGTGGGATGTTCCCGGTCTGCAGTGGTCAGGATCTATCAAAAGTGCTCCAAGGAAGGAACAGTGGTCGACAGGGTCATGGGCGGCCGAGACTCATTGATGCACGTGGGGAGCGAAGGCTGACCCGTGTGGTCCGATCAAACAGACGAGCTACTGGAGCTCAAATTGCTCAAGAAGTTAATGCTGGTTCTGATAGAAAGGTGTCAGAATACACAGGGCATCACAGTTTGTTGTGTATGGGGCGGCAGAGCCTCTGACCAGTCAGGGTGCCCATGCTGACCCATGTCTACCGCCAAAAGCACCAACAGTGGCACGTGAGCATCAGAACTGGACCACGGAGCAATGGAAGAAGGTGGCCTGGTCTGATGAATCACGTTTTCTTTTACATCACGTGGATGGCGGGGTGTGTGTGTGTGCGTGACTTACCTGGGGAACACATGGCACCAGGATGCACTATTCTTTGGTCCGTTGGGTCGGATTGCTTTCACACCTCAAGCGAACCGCCCCACAGTTAGTTTGTAATCGGGCCTAGACCACCTCCTTCAGACGGTCTTTGAGTGATTGTTTTGGTGTGGATCCGAGCACGATTGTTGTGTTCACATATGCCTAAAGGAACCAAACCAAGGGAGAAAACGCACCAGGTTCCAAAACAAAGCTCCCGTGTGAAAGCACCCTTAGTAAGCTGCCTAGCTAGACAGCATTTTAAAAGATCATAGGCCCACTTCTGATGTGAACACTGGCTGCTTAAGATACCTAATTTTAGCCCAATTTTAAGGCATTGCTGCATGTTTCATTTGCAGAAGTCCCAAAATGCATTGTGACTCTGTGAAGAAATGAACAACATGATAATGTCAAACTGTATTAGAGCCAAATGTGGTTCAACTCTCTTGTGTACTTATCATGAGTAGCTCTATTTTTGAGTTGCTGCCTGTTAGCTTTCCAAATCAATTGGTTTTGAGATGCCTTAAAAGGCAGCAGCCTATGTTAGCAGTTGAAAACATGGCAGCTCGCTAGCTTTTGGTGTTGTCTTATTCTCTTCATGACACAATATGATTCGGTAATATGTTTTCTCCATCCATTGAATTATTTATCATGTCAAAGTGCGGGTCATATTTGGATTCGTCTCACCCAGCTAATGGATTACAGAGACATCTTTGCATTAGCGACACTGTCCAAGACGAGACAATTAGAGTGCTCTAACAGCACCTGTCCTTTTTTTCGCAGGATGCTCAGCTTTTATGGCTTCCCACCCCCTCAAGGTGTAACATGCACAGCCAAGGTCTGATTTGAGATCATTATCTGTATGTGCAGTTCTCTGGCATCCAGCGTAGAAAGCTGTCTAACAAATCTCCCATTAGGCAACCTGCTTAAAAACATACTGCCTTACACGGGTAGAAAAGCTTTTTGTCTATAGGTTTTGACAGAATGTTTTACCATACATGTTGTCTTTTTTTCCAAATAGAACAGGATGCAGCCCTGAAACTGTAGAAGCAATTAAAGTGCTTTCTTTGTTTTGAAGTCTGTCTTTGTCTAGTGCACGCTGTCCTCAGATGGTGTTACAAGAAATCCGATGAGGTGCAGTTGGACAGTGATTGGTTCGAGCTTGAGAGTTTATAAACCTGCTGATATCATCATGCAATTGGATTGTAAACAAGATGATCAGTAAATGATAATGAACCCTTAAAGGTTTAATTAAAAAATCACTTTCCTGTTTACCATGTGGCACAACTGTGTAAGACGTTAGCTGAGACATCATTGTGTTCCAGTGTAGGGTTGGTCAGATGGGCAGCAAATACCATGCATTTACATTACATTTACATTTAGCAGACGCTTTTATCCAAAGCGACTTACAAATGAGAGCAATAGAAGCAACTAGAACAGTCAAGGGATTGGTCCCTTGATTGGTCAGGTGCTGCTGCAATAGTATAAACGTGTTAAAGGGTACATAACATACGGTTTCTGCCAGTCTCATTTTAATCTTGCATCCTTCATATCTCTGAAGAGTCTTTAGTTTTATCATATTTATAAAAAACAGATACGCTGTACCAATTCTTTCCAAAACAGAGAATTGGCGTGCAGTGGGCGGAGCTAAAGAGTCACGAACACACACAATACATCATGGCATTATCCCTGGATAACTTTAGATTCACTATACGTTCGTGTTGTTTACATTTTATATGCACTTACACGGCGATTGCCAACAAAACACACAGGTTATCTTTCCTCACAACCTGAGACACACTTTTTTTTATTTGACATTGTTGATTTTGTGGTCTAAAAACAAAATGCCAACGCTTACGACGGCTCCTGTAACCCGAGCAAAGCTCGTTGATGGACGCACTCTTGCTCTCGCTCTGGTTGATGTGTGTGTGTGTGTGTGTGTGTGCTCATCTGGGAGAAGTGCCCATATAAGGAAGTACGCCTTTTATGACGTCATACAGGACCATACTCGGGGGAAAAAAACGTTCTGAAGCCTATTCGAATCCTGAAGGAGTGTATTTGGCACAGAAAGACTCTACTCATACGTCCAACTCATTTTTTAGCCATGTTTAGCGTGAGAATCAACTCTTTAACTGTGTAAATAAGTCAGAATGCATGAAATAGCATTAGACCCCCAGCATTAGAGAACTATGCTGTGATGTATCCTGATACACCCTAGTATCTTCTCTAAGCATTTCTTTACCATAGTGACCAATGTGGCATGACTATTACTTTTTCATTTTTCAGGCCATTGGTTATTTTCTGACCGTGTCCACAAAACAAATGTCTGAATCAGCCTTGAATTATAGTGGACCTAACACAATAATGACAGCACACTTAGTAAACATGATTTATGAATCCTTTCCCGGCGATGTAAGGGACGGATGGACGGCCAGACGGCCAGATGGATTGATAAACAGTTGAAGGAGAACTCTAAATGGCTTAAGGGGAGGATGGACTTGGGCAATTGAGGGAGGTGAAGGTGTTTTGATTGGTGTAAGGTGTGTGTGTGACTGCTGCCAGCCGTAATGAGATGATTGGAGTGGGATGAATGAATAAATGAAGCATTTATATAGCACTTTTCTTATGTACTACTGTGCACCCAAAGCACTTTACAATCATCATATGGGATCACATGGGAAATCTGAAGGAGTGATGCTGTTGAGGAGAGGAAATCAAAGTCATTTAAATGTCAATATTGGAAACTTGATTCTGTTTGTTTGTTTGTTTGTTTGTTATTTACATCACCTCTACTGCACCTGTCTATCAAATGGAGTGTCAATCACATGACTTTGGTCTCATTGACTCCCTCCTCTGGGAATATATGAGTGGCATGTGGATGTTTCGATCAGTGTAGCGAGGTAAGAGATTGATTGGGTGAATGAAAGCAGAATTAGACTGTTCCAATTAGACAGATTTTAAAGACAAAGGTGAAGTTTAATTACTGTGGAAATAGAGGCCAGCAGGAAGAACATTTTGACTCTTGGATGTTTTTTTCTAGGATCTTTAAGTTTGGGATTGGTGTTATGTAAAACAAAACTAACAAAGCTAACCCAAGTTACTCGGGTCAAATCAAGATGCATGTAATAGTAGCAATACCAGGCGGGTCAATATTCTTAACCTCTTTTTATTGACATTAACAATGAAACAGTACTTTGCATTAGTGCTAATGTGACTTTGGATGTTTTCAGGCCCTGAACACGACTTGTAAGCAGAGCCGTTACAGTTTTGGCAGCCCTTTTTACTGGCAGAGGCCCATTGCTCACTTGCAATCTTTTTTTTTTACCAACATGCCCTCTCTGAAATCTCTATATAGCTTGTTTACAGCTAAAACAATAAAGCCTTCATTCATGAGCAACCCTAAATCTTAGGTCATCTCATCACAGGGCAACAGCTCCACAGACCTCTGTAAGATCTGTTGCGCATGATGATACAATTGACTCTTAGTAGAGTCCTTTGGAGTTGTCTGGGAGTGCACTTAAGCTAAAAGTTAGCATTTTGCAATTGACATTGAAGCACAGGGCCCCAAGATAGCCGGGTACAGCAGTTCGGACAGATTTTACTACAGCAACTCAGTGTTTTGAGAGACCTGTAACTCCATTAAAAACATGCGTAAATCATGCACTTCAACTCCCACTTGCTTTTGTTCAGCATAGCGTGAGCTACCTTGGCTTTCTGACCTGTAACCTATAGATCAACTCAAGAACATTATGATTGCAGAACAGCCACTTGATAATATAAGCCGAACACAAGCAATGTTTAGTTCCTAACACTGCAGTAATCAGTAATGAACTGTTAGATGGGGTTTCAATCAAGTTTAAAGCCTATCCAACTGAGCTGCACTTTGGGTAACTGCCAGTATCTGTGCATATAATTGTTTTGCATTTTGAGCCAGTGCTGAAAAGGAAGTGAAAGATTTAGCACGTAAAAATCTTTAAGTGCTTGAAAAAGCTGTTAAATTTGATCAAGTACATTCAATCAAGAATTAGGGGCTCTACGATGGAGTCATTGACACCCTATTTACTGGTTGCGTGACATCACAATGTTTTTATTAGTCTCAGCACCACTAGATTACAAGCTATCATCCAATACTAGCACCTATTCCTGAATTTGAGCATGCCAACCAAATTGGGAATTAACCTGCATCTCCGATGAGTGTGCAATGGCATGACCCTGACACAGATCAGTGTGTGACCTTTCATTGCTGCAGTGCAAGGGGTGATTATTTTTCCTTGCCTGCCAAAAGATACATTCATCACACTCTAATCCAGTTTAACCAATAATCAAACACCATCAGCTCAATGGGTCTCATAAGGTCAAGTATTTAAAGTCAACACCTTTTCATTGACACTCCCCAAATACTTCATACCCCAGCAGCTTTATTGGACAATATGCTGTGTACCACCTCCCTCATCCCTATAAAAAGATGTGATTTGTATGCCAACTGGCCATGCGGGTGATTTTGAAAGGAAGCAGACCATGCTTTGAAGGTCACCCCAGTGACTTGTTGACCCGAGTAGTAATATAGCTATCTTGTTAATTTTATTGCAGGGCAGAGGGCAGATAGTAGATATCCACTTTTTGATTTCTTAAGTGTTTATCATATTTTCCATGAGGAAAAATTGGGGTGGCTGAAGCTGAAGGAGGACAGACATAAAACCTCTCTCTACAGAGTGAAAAAAAAGTATTTACTCCTGAAATGTGGCCCAGTGTTTATCACAAAGCAGTTGTGTAAGGTACATCATAACACAAAAAGTCTCTTCAGCTGTTTTTTGGGGTATTTAATGCAAATGAACAAACCCAGGAGCATCAGTTTCTACTTTACATTTATGGTTTATACTTAGGTATGTATGTACAATCTCTAGGACCACTTCAATAAAGCACATGCAGTATTTACACTACCATCTATGACATCTACAATAGTCACCATTACAATAAATAATAATAAATTATTCCTCTTGAGGTACTGTACAATTAATACACTTAAGTTCATTACTGCTTTGGATTAGTGGTTTCCCTTTTTAATGATTCTTTACCTGATGAGGATATTTGCCAAAAATTGGCCCAGTAGCTCATTCCACATCCTCCGATGAGAGGCATTTTTGCCTGACCTCTGTCTCCTCGAAAGTCACCTTTTTGTTCCTTTTTGGGTCAATCCATGAGTTGTGGATGACCACGTTATTAGGCATAGGGTCAGCCTCTACAACTGACACAACGCGCTTCTTCATTTTACTCTTTAGAACCTTTTGAAATTTCTGCCGAGTGAAGGCATAGAGCAGCGGGTGAAAAATGGTGGTCCCGTAAGCCATGACCAGGAAGCCCAGTCTGAGACGCACAGTGAAGTTGCTCGGCCCTGTACTCAGGATAACCGTGTTGAGCACGGTGATGGGTGTCCAGCAAAGCAGGAAGGTGGAGATGATAAGAAGTGACATGCGAAAAACCCTCTTTTGCCGCTCACGGCGTTCCCTGTGCCGTTTGACTGCCCTGCGTAGGGCTATGATCACAGACACCGAGGTGCGCATACCCAATGGTGGATTCCTGCCTGCACTGCTCTGCGAGGCATCGGTGGACTCTGGCTGGGTGGAAGTCATGGAGATGGTCTTTTTCTTTCTTGGTTTCTTCTTGGGCGCCGAATGGAAACGTGTGCCAATGCGGATGTTGAGTGCCTGCAGAATCTTGTAGTAAGTAACCAGCATGACCACAGCAGTGAAGAAGAAGATGGGAATCTGTGCCAGCAGGTGATAGTAGAGTCCCAATTCAGTGTAGTATTGGTTTGAAGGTTCTTCCCCCTCTGTCTGATTCCTTTCGTTGCCTGCCTGGCTAAAGAAGCCCTCTTCTATGAAGGGTACCAGAAAGCTGAGGAATGATAAAGCCCAAATGGACCCTAATAGGGCCACTGCACGTCCCATTGTGAGAACTCGATTTGCAGGCCGAACTGAGATATCATAGCGATCTAGTGTGATGGCCAAGACATTGGCAGCAGTAGCGACGCTAGCAAAAGACACACAAGCCTCGTGGAAGCAGCAAATCAGTGCGTTATTGCCCTCTAGTGGCAACAGCACCACCACAATCGTCATTGGGATGCAACCCACGCACACTAGCACGTCCAGCACATGAAGGTTCATGGTTACAATGTTGCTGACAGAACTCACCAGGTTTGACTTCATACAATAGAGAGCCAGAACAGTCAGGTTGCTACTGAGACCCAGCACAATCTCCAACATGAGGAAACCTGTTAGAGACACCTGGAAGCTGACCGGGTAAGGGGTGTCCAGGTCCATTTCGAAGTCAAGGGGTTCAACGTTATCGAGGACAGTGACGTTGCTCATGATGGCCTGGAATCCCAGCACAGGAGGGGTATGCATTCTCCTACACATGGATATAAAATTAAAGTTTTACAGGTTTAACATGTCTGTTGGGTCAATTTGTTGTTAATACGGCATGCTTTTAGCGGAAATTAACTGTTGTTTACATGCTACAGGTTTGTCTGAGAAGCATTTCCATGGCATGCTACCAAGTGTTAACGTACGACTTAACCAAATTCTGTCAACTTACAAGAAAGAACCTAAAAAGGATGAAACATTTATATGTGCAGACGAACAAAACTCACCCCTCCCTTGTGTCCACTGTCCTTGTTAGGAGCTTGTGTAGCAAATGCAACTAAAGCGCTGATGTGTTGGCAGGATGTCATAGACGCCAACCATACTCCAACGCCTTTTTATCTCTGCAGTGTCCTTTGCTTCTTCAACGCCATTCTGTTATGTACCTGCTCCGATGTGGGCTTGCTTTTTCTTAGTTTTTCTGAAAGAAGTGATTTCAAATGAGCTAAGATCTGAGCTAAGGCTGTCACCAGCCCCAGCATGGCACAGACTGAACAAGTGATGACATCCCGGTTTCCTCAAACACCTCTCTGTAGGGTTGATTAAACGCAGTCCAAACAGCTCATACCTCATTCCCTCGCATCCTCAGATTTCTGTGGGAGGATGTGGGAGATGGAAACACACTCTGCTCTTCCTTTTTTTCAAAGCGTGGGAAGGGTTTGTGCATTGTAATATCCACGTGGTCTTGAAATAAAAGCTATGTTGTATTCAGGCTTGACTTTAGCCTTTTGTCCTTTGTAGTGGCCAAACAGATCTTGAAGAACTGATCAGGGACACCACCACGTCCCATCCTCAGTGATTATTCCAAGACTTTGTGAAGCACAAGCAGAAATGCATCTCCCTCAGTGTAACAGGTTAGGACTGGCATTCTCTCCTCACCATATAACGAAAGTTGCACCGTCTCCCTGCAGGGGTCACAGCCCCTGCCCCTTGTATTCCACCTGAGTAAATCACACCCCCACTTGCCGTGCCACAGTACAGCTCCAGGAGACCAGTCAGGTAGACAGCGGTACACAGTAATCACAACAAGGTCACAGGTTTCCAGAGGGAAGGAGGGAGTCAAGCCGGTGCACTGTGTGGCATATATTTACCCTCTCTTTTTCACAGTGTTCATGTGGGACACCAGAACAGGAGCTCCATCTTCAGGATTTCACTCTCTGGCTGCTGGTAGGTGCAAAAAAAAGTGTGAGTTAGAATTATATAGTTGCCTTTCTACCAGAGTCGTAAATGACCTTGACAATCTCTACAGGATAGTGGCGTCTCCTTAGCATTCAGTAACCCTTGTTCTATTATAAAACGTGCATTTTATTTGTCCACAAATGCAATGGAGAGACCTTGCAGAGATTTTGCACCCAATCGCCTTTTTAAGGTTTAACCCCAGCCAGTCCATTTTTTTTTTTTGTCTTTGAAGGTGTCTCTGGTGTAATTAGTTGAAAAGCTTTAAGCCCAATAGAAACTCATTAAACTAATGTTGCTTTGGAATAATGGACTCCCACAGTGACTATGAGTGGTTGTTTGCAGAGCAAGTTGCAGTACTCCCACACCAAGGGCTATTTTCCATATATCATACATCTCCAAGAATCTCTCTCACTCTTTTAATCTCCAAGCATCTCTCTCTCTCCTTTTTTTTTTCTTTTTCTGAGCTAGAAGGCAGCTTTCAGCACTAAACAGAAGCAGTAATAGCGACAAAAGCGCTCACATCATCTTCCCCTTAAGAGGATAATGGGTTGGATGGGTTTCGATTTGCTCAGTTTTGCTCTTTCCACATACATTAATTGAGTTAAATGTGTCAGTTACTGTGTTGGCCACTGGAGGAACCACATGAAATACAGCGTGCATCTTTTTTTCCACAAGTGTTAAAGCAAGAGCGTGCACAGTTCTTGTTTCTATACAGTTAAATCAAGGCATCTTCCTCTGCACTGTATAGAATCTAACTGCTCTTAACAGCTAACAATGCACCGTATTTCCTGTATTTTAAAAAGTAAAAGTTGTCAGCTTTATACAAATCTCTAAAGTTATGGCTTGTATGAAATGGCATGCATTCCCCTTAGCAGATGCTGTAGTTGTGAGAGCACAGAAACCTGAAGCTTTTTACCTCTTGTTGCTGCCATAAGAGCGAGTGACCTGGTAGCCCATATATTTCCCAGGTTGAGTAGAGCCATGCCAGGACGAGTGATAAAGGACATGCTTGTCTGAAGGGATGAGTCTGCCTGTCTTCCTCTATCTGCCTTTCTCTAAGTACTCCCTCGCCTTTCAGGGGGGGCAGGGAAGTCAGATGTTGTAGGATGTAGTGCCGTGCATCTTGCTTACAGATCTGCTCCTCTCCTCCTCCCTTGTTCCTTTCCTCTCTCTTACCATCCCTGCACTCAGCGCTTTCAAAATGCCCTACCTACTCATTTCTCTCCTCCTCCTCTTCTCTCTCTCTCTCTCTCTCTCTCTCTCTCTCTCTTCCCTCCTACCTCCCCTCATCACTCTCGCTTTCCCTCCCCCTTCCTCTGCTGTGGTTTATAACACTTCTCTGGTTCCCGATTGGTCTCGTATAATAGTTGTAACCCTTTCTTGCTCTATTGCTCAAATAGGGCTTATGCCAACAGGTGATTTTTACTCTCTTTGTTTACATTGAGGATTGATCTCTTCCTAACTTTATTTTTGCTCCTAAATTGTTCATACATCCACAGTTTAGAAGCGAGTAAATAAGTAAAGGATGTAAAAATCTTTGTAATAGCCCTCAGCAAGGATGATTACTTCAGTTTACTTCTTCATAAGAGTCTTCATAATGCAAACATGACAAACCTTGCATGAAGCGTGATTTAGGTTCAGTCTTTTTTGCTGTACATGTGTGGGCGTGTTGGTGCACACTGATGTCAAGAGAAGGAATGGGCTAATCATGGAATGCTTTCTCACCAAATTAAAACTTAAATCACAAAAATATCATAAAAAATCCTTCACATCACCAAACTGAACATACTCATAAATATTCAAGGTGGACATTAATATTTAAACTTTTTATTCAGACCCTGTCCCAAGCGAGAGGGAGAACATGTTCATATTTTCTAGATTTTTAGACAATTCCTTGAGCTAGCGCCCCAAAGCACTATTTCCCTCGATTTCAAAAGCCAATGTCTCATTTGACATTTCTAGTGTCTGTCAGTAATGGCCACTCTCTGCCGTTATCTCTCTCTTGTTGTATAAACTGCCCTATTGAGTGTGTTTGTGTGATTCTAGCTTGATAATGCCGCTTTGACTGATGCTCATTGAGTGGAAGCAGAACTCCAGAAGCCCTGGGTGAATTAACTTGTGCTTAGCAACCGCAGGTTCCAGGAGCGGAAGGTAAGACGCCAGGTGCCAGCTCACTGGGAGAAGCGTGAGGGATGAGGAGTTGTGTAAAATCTACGCCTCTGCTCCCTGGAGAAACCTCCTAGAAGCAAGCGTGCCCATTGGGTCTCTGGCACGAGCCTTGCACCTTGCAGTTTTCCGCTTCTCATGTGGCTGAATCCTTACTTTTTTGTAAAAGGTTGTGTTGTGTTAAATTTGATCAATTTAAAGGGTCATGAACTGGCTTTTATTTATTATACTGTTGTCTGAGGTCAGCTTATGATGTTTGCATGGTTTTTACATTCAAAACACATCATAATTAATAAGTAATAGGCTATTTTCTACCCTGGTTTTGAGCCTAGCTCTTGAGACGCTCTGTTTTTATGGGCGTGCTGCATTGGACGTAAACCCCACTGCCATGATTGGATAACAGTTTTGCATATTATAATGAGTTTCGACTCCCCCGTCAGTACACGTGAGGAATTGTTTTAAAACCTCAATGTGGAAAAACGGCACCCGGAATGATTCGTCCGCAGGGCTCACAAATTGTCTTTATCAAACAAACACTGATTTATCTCTCATCCACCCACGATTAATTGGAATTGTATTTTTTTATTACTTGGGCCGCCTGATCGGTGGATATAAACGTGATCGCATCACTAACAAACACATGCACACACGCACGCACACACAAGCCAAGCACAAGCATCTACAAATCTTCACTGCAGACAAATCAGCATGTTCAAAACTTCCTCGATTTGTATTTTTCCTTCAAATGTCAAGTCAAGAGAGTGAACAACGCACATCAAGAAAGGACATCAAGGCAGGCCAGTGATACATTTTGGTAATGTTATCCCCGGGACGTTGGGCTTTGCAAGCCCTGGCCCATACATGTTCAAGTCTGATCCTGAATCGAAGGACAATGAACCAACAACACCTCAAATACAAAGGATACTCCAGCCTGTGACAGCGTGGAAGTTATGTTTAGTTAGACACGTACACATAATCAGTAGATATCAAATGATCTGTAACAGTGCAATACTATCACATATAAAAAAATTTAAAAAGTGTGTTGCACTAGCCTGACGTCATACTCAATTCTAGTCAGAATATGAGTCTGATGCCGCTCCGTTGGGCGGAGCATGATGATTGGTGGGTGGGAGACAAGGTTGAGGTTGATAGGTAGAGTTCACACACACACACACACACACACACACACACACACGACGCATATGCACGGTCACACACATCAACGACCAGGAGGAGTCAGCGAGGGCAAGTCCACCAACTTCAAAGGTAGCTTTCGCAAACTGGAAGTATAAGCGCTACTTTTCCCTTGTTGAGGTGAAAGGTAAGAAGGTTTATGTAACGTGCAACTTATGCCCAGGAAGAAAGAGTCTCTCCACGTCGGTGGCAAGTAATTCTAATCTAATGAAGCGCCTCACATCACATGCCGACACAAAATTAGTGGCTAAAAACCCAGGTGATAACGTGATCTCCACTACCAAAGGAGTAGTATAGTACTGATAATATTTACACAATAAATATTAACACTATAGTAGGTCTACTGATAACATTTACACAATATTTACACTATAGTAGGTCTACTGATCCAATTCATTCATTTAACATATTTAATATTGGGGGCATCCAAGTTATTTGACATAATTTGAACATTTGGGGGGGGGGGGGGGGGGGGGGGGGGAGTAACACAGTAGTTACTTTCCCTGGTAATTAGTTACTTTTATAATGATGTAACTCAGTTACTAACTCAGTAACTATTTGTAAGAAGTAACTAGTAACTATAACTAATTACTTTTTTAAAGTAACGTGCCCAACACTGCCTACAACCAATCAGAGCAAAGGAGCGACGCATAACGTTAGTTGTCAAATGTCAACAGAACTCAACTGCACTGGTCCACGGGTTGAAGCGACCCCAATTCTGTGATATACAGACCCAGGAATGCGAATTTTAGCAGGCAGCCCTGCCAAAATAACACATATTTTACCCCCCAAATGCCCTTTTTTTTCCGGAGAACCCCCCTGAAAAGCTATTGTGCTTGTTTTTTGCTAGTTTTGAGTAGCAATTGGGTGGGTTTTGTTGTAAAAACTTGGCAACCCTGTCTGCACGCACGCTGGAATAAGTAACGTTAGAAGAAGAAGATGAGTGTAAACGATTAAATGCCTATGTTGTAAAAAAAGAATTTAAGGATACACAGAGTACTTACCAACACGATCATCATTTCTGAGAGAAATAGTAAAGGTGAATGCATATACGAACAAGTTCTCCATTAAGGATTAGAACAAATTCAACACAAGCGCCTTTGATGAGGTGGATGATTACGTTATTGTTTATCATCTGTCCATCATCGTCTAAAGCCCGCCTTGACAATTTCATTGATCCGAACAGTTTCTGTTCGGGCATAATTACTTCTCTACGGATCAAGCCCAGACCGAACTGCCCGAGCTCAAATGTTGTGGGTGGGGCTAAGTTCGGCTGGCATCCAGGCTAGTGTTGCACCATTCAGCAAATCCAGTCTCTTGTTTACAAACGAATCCTCGGTGAAATGAAGCGAACAAACGCGCAATGTGTTACACACGTGAGCTGGATCTTCATTAAAAATAAAGTTCAACTGCATTCCTAATATTGGAAATCCGAATGAAGCTTATGTGGCATGTTTATTGCTTCACGTAGGCCTATGTTATTTATGTATAACATGTCATGTGCGAATCGGTGGGCGGGGCTACAGAATCTCGGTTAAGGTGGCGTTTCACTGCTCTCCGACGTCACAGGGAAGAGCATTCGCAGATCGATCATTTGATGAGCCAGCTGTCAATAAAAGGTTTTCTTTGACGAACAAGGATTTGAGATAGGATTTGGATTTGATAGGATTTGATGAGTGGACACAGGTATGCCAGTATTTTGACAGCAGCTTTGAATGTTTTTAGAGCCATCCTGATGTGTGAGATCCGTGGGTCGTACCTCTTTTTCCGGCTCCGTTTTAAACCCCATCCCTCTCTATCCTCTCTGGCGCTGTTGCATCTCATTCGGAGCCATGTGTCAGGTAGGACAAGTCGGAGAACTTTATCTGAATGTGATTTGCTATCCCTAGGCAGTTCTCCAGTATCTGTTATTACATTTTAGATATGCTGTTCCTTTTTTATTGGTACATGTTGTTAACTTTAACAAATACATTTGACGGAGAAGCTCAAAGGAAACGGCCACCTAAAACCGAAGCCAAACAGGAAATTCTGCTTGGCCTGTAGTGTTATATTTTGCTGGCTCACTACTCCTTTGAGACTCGGGAGCTGTTCTTGGTCACATTCCCAGTGTCTCCAAGGGCTCTTTTGCATGTGGACTTGAGACGCACCAAATGCAGATGACAGACCCAGTGGTCAAAGTCGCCTCTGGCAGTCCACAGTCCCCAAAGTCCTACAGCTATTCCGTCACGGCCAAGCTTAATAAATGCACATCTGTTGAGCTGGGTCTAAGTGGAAATAAAACAACTTTACCACTGCACTTCAGCTCGAAGAAATGTGGGTGCATGACTGAACTGATTTGGGAGCATTCAAAGGCCTAGAATATGATACAAGCAAATGCAAGGAGATATTGGATGCTTTTACGGCATAAACAGATGTTCAAGCACTCTTACAACCAATGGAATTGATACAGATGGTTATACCAAATATAGTGCTATCTCCGATTCTGAGGTGTTGGGTTGCATTTTTCAGTGCTTATTATCAGAGTAATTATGAACAATTCTAGTGGTGGCTAGACGGTTATTTTTCTATAGACGCCTGCAAATGCAATGGAAGAGACTGTGGGAAATGAGTGTCCTGTATTTAGCAGATTTCAGAGGCTTTAGCTGTGTAAACAGTGTCAGGTCCCCTCAGCCTCAGCGGGGCCAACACGTCATCATGTGACGCAAGGTTACAGTGTTAATGCGAGTCTGGATCCCCCACATCGTGTTTTCACGGCGTTGGATTAGCAGGGACACCCTGACTGTGAACTTCTGCTTGCTGCGTATGTTGGTTCAGCTTTGCTTAGCCATCCCATAGGGATTCTGTCCAATCCCAACAAAGCATTCCGAGTTCATTCACTTCCTGCCGCAGTCCAGAGGGCTGTGTTGTTGCGTGTTTTGTTGAGGGGAGGCATGGGAAAACTCCATGCACAGGATGACCTTCAAACAGCTTTATCACCTCCCGGCTAATCTGATCTGATTCAAGGACAGAAGCACTTTGATTTGTTACTATGTAACATGCTAATGAAACAAATATCACTGATTTTTAGTTGGTATTGGTTAAAGGGAATATGTTTGACATGCAGTCAAACCAAAATTTATTCAGACACCTTCAACATTTTTCAAATTATCACAGTTTATTCGCTATAGTTTAGAAAATGGTCATAAAATATGACAAGAACTCAAGTCAGCTTTATTTCTATAGCGCTTTTCACACACAGAAGCTTCAGAGCAGCTTTACAGTGCACTTATTACAGGGACAATCCCCCTGGAGCAACATGGAGTAAAGGGCCTTGCTCAAGGACTCACTGGTGGTGACCGCTGGGATAGAACCAGCAACCTTCTGCGTATCAGTTCAGTGGTTTAACCCACTGGACCACCATCTCTTAAATTTGTGTTTTCGTCATAATTTAGCAGTCCCTCCAGAAAAACGCGATTATGCGATCGCGTGATTTAACGCATAATCAGCCAAAGTCCGCATATTTATGCGGGGGCCGCATTTTTTCAAATACGCCGCACTTTCACTGCATAAATTGGTAAAGTTTATAAACTTTCAGCGTGCAAAATATGCGGGGCTAACATGATTTCATAATCCCTGCATTTTCGTTGCAAAAAAAGTCATATATATTAGCAGAAAGTTGAAAAATGTTTGTTTACTTCACACAAGAGCCGCCATTTCCCCCTATTGCCATGGGAACGTTTTGAAGTGACGTAATTACCCGACGCCAACGTCATCGAAAAGCTGCAAACCCCATGGAGAAACCGGTGATAGATATCGGTGAAACCATGATGAAGCACGCAAATTCCCATTTGCCAACAAAAATAACAGCAAAAGACGCGCAAAGCAGTTTCCCGGTGTGTTGACCGATTTCAAAACACAGCATCATGAAGCTTTGAAGCGTTATGAATCAGTGAGTCGATTCAGCGGTTTGGAGCGTTATGAATCAGTGAGTCGATTCAGCGGTTTGGAGTGTTATGAATCAGTGAGTCGACTCAGCGGTTTGGAGCGTTATGAATCAGTGAGTCGACTCAGCGGTTTGGAGTGTTATGAATCAGTGAGTCGACTCAGCGGTTTGGAGCGTTATGAATCAGTGAGTCGATTCAGCGGTTTGAAGCGTTATGAATCAGTGAGTCGATTCAGCGGTTTGGATCGCCAAAGTCACGTATTTCAGCAGTTTGACACGCGATCCGAATCATGAATCGACTCACTGATTCATGGCATCATGATGCTGTGTTTTGAAATCAGTCATCACTATATAAGTCGTTATTTACAGATGAACGGAGGTCTGACGGGTGTCCAATGACATGAGGGGACGTCATTAATGACAGAATTTAAATTTTTGGATGAACTAACCCTTTAAGAGATTGCACTTTGTGCATTGGAAGCACTCAAATGTCTGTTTTGTAAAGCTACCTCTGTAAAACAGGAAGTTATTTATTCATTTTTCAGAAGTTGTAGAATATTCCTTTTGTAAAGCTACAGAACTTGTTTGACTCAATGTTTTGTAAATTTGAGCCGTGTGTTTATTAAGGTCTTCAATAAAACAAGATTTTTCATCAAAACCGCAGTTTTTGCAAGTTCCTGCAATTTCATCGCATAAAATTGCATAAATATCCCGCATTTTTCATCGCATTTTTTAAGAAAACATGCCGCATAATCAAGGATTTTTGCCCGCAACAATCACAAAAAAAAGCCACATTTTTCTGGAAGGACTGATTTAGACTCTTTAAAATCTAATTTCAGCTTTTTATCTCATAATTAGGACTTTTAATCATAATTTTGATTTTTAAGTCATAATTTTGACTTTAAATCCAAAATTTTACATTTTTATCTCAGAATTTTTAAAGTCATAATTTCAACTCTTGATCTCACAATGACTTAGTATGTCAAAGTTTTTACTTTTTATCTAATAATGAGGACTTATAAAATCATATTTTCGACATTTTATCTTATAATTATGACTTCAAATTGTGAGTTCAAATTCATCTTGATAATGTCAGATAACTTTGATAGAAAGGGATGTAATGGATTACAATCGACCAATCAGATGTTAAGTTTAACTACACAATTAGATAATACCAATTTAGCTCAACCAATGACCAAGAAATGCTTCATTTTGTTCAGTCTGTGGTGTAAAAGGTCACATTAGCCAATAAAGAAAAAAAACTTCAGCAAAACATGGTCAGGTCGAAGTGTCTGAATCATTGTGCTCCCAAATTTATCATCAATTTTACTGGTAGTCACTGTATGAAGTATGTCACAGTTTACTTTATTAAGCTATCCTCACATAAATGAACTATAGTGTCCTGCACACACTGTTATATCAAAAATGATATCTGGTGTCTGAATAATTTTTGGTTTGACTGCATATAGGACAGCCATTTGTTTGCTATGAGCACAACATAATTCAAATGTTAGTTGAAACCACACGTTTCTTACTGAAAGCCTGTATCTTAATACTTTTCAGCCATTTTAGGATCTTTTCCCCAGTGCTGCTTCTGTAAGAAACTCATTTTCAACCTTACTTGGGTTTAATCTTCAGACAAAGCCCCACACAATGACGTGCAGAGTAAAAAATAGATATTCTCTATAAATATGCTGTCACATTTTTTTAACTTTTGCAATAAATGTGATATTGTTATGGGATATATTAGATGGTCTGGCGATATAATGGCATACCCATAACATTATTGAATAAAATACAAAGGAAAAGTTTAATAAAGCATTAATTATAGTAACATTTTACTTGAATATTTAGTCTCTCCTTTTCTCTTTTTTATGTCCAACCCACATTTACAGTACATGATCAATTGTAGCAGCATTATGAACGGTAGCACCACTGTAAACGTATTGAAGTACAGAATGGTATCTTGAACGCCTGTCTGAAAGAGCCCAGCTTATTCTTCCAGTTGGTCAGATTGATGCGCGAGGACAATGCCTGGACTTCGGATGTGATTTCAGTGTGTGAGGAGGGATTCTATCAAGAAGCCGCTGGAGCGATTATTCACAGTCTTGTCACTTCTGACCAACTGAATTGTTTGTGTTTCCCCTCACCCGTCAAGTCTCGTAGCAATGAAGTGTCCAGGTGAAAGGAGACATTGGGTCTCGGGAGAGAATAAGAAATCACTTGACGGAGACACAAGCTTGCTTTCAGTCTAAGTAACGTGCTATGGGTGCTCTCCCGTCCCCTGGCACTAGCATGATTCCAGAAATATCTGTAGGCTGTTCTCATGACCATTGCCTGTCATGTGCCTCTGTGCTGGTTGTAAATTACTGTCCATTTTATCAAAGTCTATTTTGGAAATGCTTTCCAATACATGATGATGTTTTCAGTATTGAACATTTGATGTTCTTATAGTTAGATTATCCAGATGTTTTGGCACTGCAAATGTGTTATTTACACTGAAAACGGCACACTTTGATTGGTTTAGCGCTTGTCTTTTGACTTTTTGCTATGTTTGGTGATGAGTTTCTGAATTTAAGTGATTTTGAACCTACTATTGTGCATGCTCTTCCTTGAAATTTCAGAGATGACTCAATCTACACAAAAAGCAATTACCTTTTTTCACTTTCGTTTTAATCTGAAACAAATTGAGTGCCCCGCTTTGCAGGAATCACCTCCTCAGACAGACCCCATATTGAATTTTCACTAATGTTTCTTATCGGTCTCTTATTTCCCCCACCATAATAGGGAAAAAATTGCGTTTCCAAGGTCACAGTTAAAATCGTTTTTACACTATATTGCACACTGCACCTTCTCTCTGTGGAGTGGTTGTTGTGCTTCATTCCAGATAAATGCAGGTAATAACTGTGATTGATGCTGAGCCAATGGTTCTCTGGTGAGACAAAAAAGGACCAGCAAAGAGCCAACACAATGACACACGAGCGTTTTACTGCAACACCGAAACTACAGGAACTGTCAAGAGTCAAGAGCTGTGATTGAATGAGCATCTATGCCCCAACCCCCTGACCTGCCCTCTGACCTTCATGACCCCAGCATGATTTGATTTTGGGGAAGGGAGCGTAAAAACGTAACACTAGTGTGTTCCTACTGCACAGTGCAGCAAATGTACCGTATGCCTTGCAGTAAAAGGAATACTCCACCCCAAAAAACATTCTCCCATCTTTTACTTCCCATCATCCCCCAGTGAAATAGTGTCCGCTTAGGACCCAACGTGGTAGCTGTTTTAAATGCCTGATCAAAAGCTGTTATCATAATTGATTGCTATAATGGGAGCAATAACATGCCTAACATTGTAAATTATTATTTTAAAAAAATGTTATAAACATTAAAGCGGGGCTTTTAGGATGTAGGGTAAGTGCAACCGTGGTGTATAAACTAAGCTAATCGGGTAGCTGTAAGTTATGCTAGAACATATGCTAACTAAAAAACAATTAGAATGAGATGTGCTTGATTTATAGCTGTGGTTATTTACTAGTATATGAAACATATGATTTGCAAGACGTTAAAGGTCCCGTTCTTCGTGTTTTTTGAAGCTTTGATTGTGTTTACAGTGTGCAATATATGTGTTCATGTTTCGCGTGTAAAAAAACACAGTATTTTTCACACAATTTACTCATCTGTACACCGCTGTTTTCACTGTCCTAAAAACGGCTGATGACTTCCTTGTTCTATGAAGTCCCTCCTTCAGAAATACGTAACGAGTTCTGATTGTGCCAGCGGTTCCTGTGTTGTGATTTGACCGCAGCTTAGCGCACGTAACTTGCACGGAAAGGTCACGCCTCTTAACGGGAGATGTATGCGCTCAATGATCTCTACAGCGTCCCTGGGAAAGCCAAACAAAGGTGATTTGACTCCGGGATGAAAATAACAGCGTCTCGACGACATGGCGACAAACACACTCAAACGCAACAATTCCTTTTCTCCACGCGACACGTCCTCTTCTCCACGTGGGACAGCAACAAGACCACGCCCCCTTTTTCCGCGTATTCTTGTGGGCGGAGGTTAGTCTGTTCTACTGACGTCATTAATGAAGGAAGTACCAGGATGTAGTCCAAGCCGGCCGTTCGCTGTAGGCTTTGAAAGGGAACTTCTGTTAAATAAAATATCTCGCTTGGCATTGAACTTTGAGCTTTATAATTTTACAGGTATTATTTATGCTCTAACAGCAACATTACACACTAACTAAAGTTTGAACAATGGGATCACGAAGAACGGGACCTTTATAGACTATTTTAACACAATTTAAACGACAAAAATCAAAATGTGATTTTGTAAGAATTGTAATCAGGCTCTGAACAGATTACCCATTAAAAGTTCTTTCAGCCAATAGAATCGCTCTGGGGTCCTAAGCGGACACCATTTCACAGGGGGACAGGATTTCTCATGGCACTGTCTCAAATGTATATGACTTAACACAAAGATTAACACAAACAACGATGGGTGTGTGTGAGAAAAATACACTGAAGCTTTCTTACACACACCTATTGTTTCACATTGGTTGGGGTCATATGGATTACCGTTCACTTTGTGTGGTTTTTGAAGCGTCAACTTTAGAGGTATAAACTAGAGGTTGGCCGATTTATCGGTTTTGCCGATAAATCGGCACCGATAGTTGATTGGTGGAGCAATCGGTTATCGGCACAAATCCACACCGATAGTTTTTCCGGTTGCGTCCGTTGCTGGAGCGACTGAGACGTGTGCGCTGTTATTACACAGTGCAAGAGCTCTGATAAGGGTCTGTTGGGCATTTATATAGCACGAGAGTGGCCTCTAATAGGCAAAAAAAAAACTATCACTGACGCCTTGTGTTTACATTCACAAGTGAGGCTTCATGCTCGCTGCACGGAGAGCGCTGGCACATCAATGCGCGTTTAAAACACGACAGCGAAACGGTATGAATACAGAGCACTACAGTACTTGGTGCCAAATCATTATAAAGTAATTAATTTCTTTAATTTAATTCTTTAAGAGTAGATGCTGCATTAACAGGTAAAGAACAGCAGTGTGTGTGTTTGTCAACTGAGAGGACGCTAACATTAGTAGTACCTCAAGCAGTTAAAACAATGTGATTAAAACACGCAAGTCCGACCTAAATGTTGCATATATAAAATTAGTGATGTGAGAAAGAAATGCTGCTGACAGAAACATAAACAAAGCAGAAACGCATTAGTTTTTTTATTATTAGATAATCTCCGTCTAAAAAAGCAGACATTAACTAAATGCTGTGGAAGTATTGTTCATCGTTAGTATGTTAATTTAAAAATAAATTGAGTTTGAATTTTTATTTTTATCTGTTAACCTTGGTTAATGCACTATGAACTAACATGAATGATCAAGGTACAATTGTATTGCTCATATTAATACATACAATATTCAATGTATAATGCATATAGTTCATGTGAGCTAATACATCCTTGTTGCACAGGGACTTGCTTAGTGTTACCTATGAAATGTACATGCATGTTTCTAGGTTATAGGTAAAGAAACAAATTTGTCCTGTAATATTTTAATGTTTTAATTATTTTCTGAAGAATTTGTTCTGTTAGAACTTCTCATTTTAATATTCATATTTATATGTTTTCAATTGAGCACATTTTCATGGATCAGTACTGTTTTTTTATGTATTTATTGTTATAAAGTTCAGCACTGTTTTACTTATGTTTTTTTTATCCAGTATCCATTTTAAAAACTATCGGACGATTAATCGGTTATCGGCAAGTGCGGTCCAACCTAGTTATCGGTATCGGTAAAATCCACTATCGGTCGACCTCTAGTATATACCGTGTTTTCCGGACTATAAGTCGCATCAGTCAAAAAATGCGTTATGAAGAGGGAAAAAACATATATAAGTCGCACTGGACTATGAGTCGCATTATACTGGACTATAACGGCAGCTTCACACCGCAAGCGCTGGCGGGGCAGAAGCAGTGCGGAGAGCGGGAGCCTGTGCATTCACACAGGCAGCGTTTGTCTCGCGCGGCAGAGCGTTTAAGCACCCATCTGTGGACTCGTTCCTCCAGTTCTGGCCATCTTGCTTTCAGTCCGCGATTAGCTTTCTTTTGTTTTCTTCATTACAGTTAAAGTAACCTCTGCTTTTCGCCAATCCCTCACAAGTTTCTCACTCACTCCAAACTTTCTTTCTGCTGCTCGATTACTGTTTTCGGCTGCATATTTTACTACCTGCAGTTTGTAATTTGCAGAATAGGATTTTCTTTATGGGGGGCATTTTGTTTGTATTCAGTCTGTCTCAGTTGTCTTTAAGTTAATATTTCAGTTAACAGTTTTTTCAGTTAAAGGTCCCGTTCTTCGCGATCCCACTGATCAAACTTTAGTTAGTGTGTAATGTTGCTGTTAGAGCATAAATAATACCTGTAAAATGATAAAGCTCAAAGTTCAATGCCAAGCGAGATATTTTATTTAACAGAAGTTCCCTTTCAAAGCCTACAGCGAACGGCCGGCTTGGACTACATCCTGGTACTTCCTACATTAATTACGTCAGTAGAACAGACTAACCTCCGCCCACAAGAATACGCGAAAAAAGGGGGCGTGGTCTTGTTGCTGTCCCACATGGAGAAAAGGAAGTGTTGCGTTTGAGTGTGTTTGTCGCCATGTCGTCGAGACGCTGTTATTTTCATCCAGGAGTCAAATCACCTTTGTTTGGCTTTCCCAGGGACGCTGTAGAGATCATTGAGCGCATACATCTCCCGTTAAGAGGCGTGACCTTTCCGTGCAAGTTACGTGCGCTAAGCTGCTGTCGAATCACAACACGGGAACCGCTGGCACAATCAGAACTCGTTACGTATTTCTGAAGGAGGGACTTCATAGAACAAGGAAGTCATCAGCCGTTTTTAGGACAGTGAAAACAGCGGTGTACAGATGAGTAAATTGTGTGAAAAATACTGTGTTTTTTTACACGCGAAACATGAACACATGTTATATTGCACACTGTAAACACAATCAAAGCTTCAAAAAAACACGAAGAACGGGACCTTTAATTTTTTCAGGGGTAGGCTACAGGAGCAGCATAGAGCGCCCTCTCGCGGCTGTAGACGTAGCTAAATGTTTATTCTTGTCAGTCAGTATGAATTAATTTTGATATATAAGTCGCACCTGACTATAAGTCGCAGGACCAGCCAAACTATGAAAGAAAGTGCGACTTATAGTCCGGAAAATACGATAGCCATTATATCTTTCTAAAAATCTTTGTGTTCATTATGGGTCACTGGTCTCACGATTCAATTTGATTATGATTATCATGTCAATGATTAAATTCGATATCACTATTTATCTGATCCAAGAAAGTACACTTCTTGAATATAGCAAACATCAAACACAGCTAAAAGGCCTGTGCAGCCCGGGGCAATTATCGCGAGCGCTTATCGCCAGCATTTTTCTAAACGTTTTTCGGCGCGTCTTTGTGTTCACACCCAAGCGATTTTCACTGGCGATGCGCCGAGTGAAAGTGCAAACTCGTTAGATGGCACTCCCGGTACACAAGCTGGTGCTGTGCACTTTACACTTCTGACACTCGCTTGTCATGCAGAAGAAGGAGAGAGACAGTATTTACGTTCTTGCCAAAACCATTCACACACTTTTTGCTAACTGGCAAGCAGCATTAGCAGCTCATCTTCTTTTTTGTCTACTTATTTCCTCTTCGTCGTATCAATGTGTGCTCGGCAAGACCGATTTGTGTCTGAGCGCCATCAAGTTGTGTTTTACTGTAACTTCAGCAGCTCCAGTTTTTAACCTACCCAAAAAATAACCCAAGGCGTTTTAAAAAAAATTACGCTTTTACACCTGCCGTCGTCGATGTTAAACGCACGCGAAAATCGTCCCGTGTGAACGGGCCTCAAGTCTTAAAGGCGGCATGAAATCAAATTTTACAATTCGTATTTTATATTTAATATTGTAGTGTTTACTATAACTGATTTATCTGTGCACGTCATTATTTTTTAAAAATTAATTTACCCTTATAATCTTTAATCAAATATGTTAACTTTCCCTCCCCCATCGAAACGACCTCTCTTCTCTCCCGGTCATGTGCTATGGCGCGAGGGCGGGGTTATCGCCCCATCTCGTTTCTGCACCGCCTCTCAGAAACCTGTCACTGATCGTAGCATGGTGGTTAGGTGCATTTTTCTCGGTGTACACAGTACCTTCTTCAAGAAGGACTTGAGACAAAAAGAGAGAAATATATGAGAAATAAAAGCATTTTTTATGTAAAAATTACTCAATATAGACGGACGAACAGCTTGTAGTGACGGCTCGCACTTAGGAATGCAGCATGTGTGAACGCGCTTACGGCGCGCCCCCCTTATATGGGAGAACTGAGAAAAAAGTTTGACAGAAATAAAGCCATAAAAGACTTAAAATAAGTGAAATATGTAGCATAAACCAGCGAAAAGTGAGGAAATATGCTCAGTAACATATGTAGAAAAGAATTAGAGAGAAAATACATTTATTTAAGAGATAGATCGAGTTATTCTCCACAACTGAGTGCAAACTTCAAATCTGCCTCCATTTTATTAGCAACGCCCAACTTCCAACGATCCAATCAATTCCCGAAGGACGAAATCAAGCCTCGCCCTACATTTTTTTCTAATTTCAGAAGCCGTTTCACTCGGATATACGTCACAATAAGGAGAAAAAGACGATCTCAACTTCCGTTTCATGCCGACTTTAACACAGCAGACAACAGGAGCATTTAGAACTTACAAACACAAGTACACTACAGTTTCATGTGCTTTTATTATTTACTAAAGTTACAATAATGCTCGCACTCGACTCCACACACACGCAGCCTCACACGCACACACACTGTAAATATTCAAATACTGGGTGCACTTTTTATTACTCCCTTTTGTGTTTCGCCTCCCGCCGCCATTTTACGCCAGCGCATATGTGACGAATTATATCAGAGAAACGTCTGTAGGTCTGTAATCGATTATGATCTATTTACTGCATCGATGCAGAATCGTCCACGTCCGCATCGTGATGGATCGATGCAACGATTAATTTCAATACCCCTAGTGTTCATCTGAAGAAATGAAGTCTAATACCTCTGGGACGGTAAATGATGGGAGAATTTAAATTTTTTTAGTGGAGGAATTTAAATGAGCAAGTGCTGTCCAGTTACTGTTGTCTCAGAAATAAATATTGGGTTATGTTTGCACCCAGTATTGTTTAAAAATGACTTTAAGCCAACAAGTGTAAAGGCCGGGACACATCAAGCTGACGGTCAGCCGTCAGGCAATGTCAGGCCATTTTTTAAAGCATCGGTCAGCTTAGTTTTTTGGCTCTACTCGGGCACTGTCAGGTTTTTTTGGGCCGATTCAGCATGTTGAATCTGCATCAGGCCGTCGGTGAGAGAGAAGTCAAGACTGTACAGACAGAAGTACAATTTTACACACAAATATTTTCATAATAACATGAAAGAACTGGAATGAAGAAAAGTGATCAGTGTTATTAATATTCAAAAATGGTAAGCAAGCACTGCTTTGTTTACGATTTGTATATCTGCACTCCTGGTTTCGGTTTCTCAATTTGAATTATGAAAATAGACTATTGATACCTGCTGATATAGAGAGATATTTACTTAGACGCATGCTAGTTGACAGTCACCTTTAGTCCTTTTGGTGTGTTCAAGCGCAGACACAGCCGGTGAGAGGCGACAACACAAGCCGCGTTTCCATTACAGATTTGCGCAAAACTTTTGCGATATTTTCTAAAAGTCGATAAAAAACTATTGCGAAATGACGGTGTTTCCATTAATTGATGTTATGCGACTAAAACCGTTTTCCTCTCGTGATAAATCATTCCAAAAATCATGCTACATATGTTGTTAGGTTTATGTATATCCCAGCCACCGCACGCCATTATTTTTAATGAGACGTGTGTGTTATCCAAGCATTGATGGCAAGGAAAGCACCTTATACTTGAGCGGCACACATGAGGTGTTATGATAAATTGTGACATTTTTTATTATATTGTTTTTTATGAGGTTAATAAAGAACTCGTCTTCTGTCCAAACATACCATCATCTATAAAAAGAATGATCGACTTTTACATACGCCAGGTTATTGTGACTCATTGCCACATACAGAGACAAGCAAAAAGTTTGAATTTGCATGGTGGTAACTCAAAGGTTTTTTTACCTCTTCGTTATTTTGGCTCGGAATTTCGTTTGTTGTAAATATAAACTGAATTTAGAAATGCTTTTGAAATGAAAAACTTTGCGTTTAATAAACAAAATATATTTTTGAAATGAAGACAGCGTTTGGAGTGGAGTGTAAAATAATCCGTTCCCTGAGTCCACATCCTTTGCTGTAATTGAGTGTACACAAATAAAAGTAGACAGTTTACTGTCTATAATTATGTCTTGCACTTAGCCTATCTGTATGGATAAAAATGATTGAGTATTGTGAGTTGTTTGCGCTGGAATAAGGAAAAAATCCATCAGAAGGCGTCGGACAGAGGGTTAAAGAAAACGTAGCCTATTTAGTTTCATATAGTTAGGCTATGTCTATATTATAATCTTTTAATTTCATATATTGATTATAAAAATGAGCAGCATGAGTAAGGCACATAATCAGATGCGCATATGTCTGGGGACATGGATTGAACATTTCATTGAATTGTGTTTTCTAGAAAGTCTTTCTTTAAAATTAATTTCGTTTTGTATAAATTGTATGTTTAATCAACTATTTGGCTGTATATTTAATAAATAAGAAGCAAACCAAGATCGTCGGGAATGGATTGACGTGCTGGCCTGTTTCCTCAGTCTTTGAGCAAGGCTGAAACTAGTGTCTTTTTGTTTAAATAAATTTCTTGAATATATGTCTTAATTACAGTCAGCCTATAGATAGTTATGATATTTGTGGTTGCACCGGGGTCCGTCATTATAAAGGTACGCCACTTTCCTTATTAGGAGAAAATATATCTGTTTTAACAACATAAGATCTCGTTATTAGACATACTTGAGTGGAAAAAAAAATATGTAGGCCCTATGTGGGAGCAATGCATGACCGTACCAGGTGACCTGTAAATGCGAAAAAAACTGTTTCCATTGCAGTTTTGCGAAAATTTCCTTTTTCGAATTTTCTGAAAAACCACCTCATGCGAGCGTAAAAAACTTTTTGCGATATATGGGAGTTTTTGCGAAATTGACGCGTTTCCATTGGGCGTATTTTCAATTCGCAATTTCAATTTGCACAATTTGAAGGGTAATGGAAACGCAGCTACAGTCGGCTTTTGTCACCTGTAGTTCTTTGACGTCGGCTTGGTGTGTCCCGAGCTTAAGTATTACAGACAGAGTAGAGTGCTGTCCCTTATTTGAGAAATGCACGGTATGCATGCTGTATTTAATTCAATCTCAGCCTTTTGCTGTTTAATAACCACAAAAGGCCCCATTGCAATTTTGATTAATTTAATTGTGCCGCCCTAGTAGCATGCCATTCCAAACATAGCCTCAGTTACGGAATCATCATGCCATGTTGAAGTGCTTTTATAACCAGCATGCAACAGTTTCAGCTCTAGTTATCAAAGTGCAATTACAGAAAGCTAATTGAGAGTCCCCCTACAGCATTGTGGTTTTCTTCTAGGACAATGTAATCATTGTTGTGCTCTGGCAGAGTGAAGCAGGAGAGGGTGAAAATGAGGTGAAATGAAATAGCGCTGCAACACGGAGACTTCTGGCAGGGAACGTTGATTTTAGTCTGGCGTTGGGCCTACCTGCACGAACAAGAGCCAAAGACTCCCCCCCACTGCTTTCCTGTGTAGAAGCCACCTGTTTCATACAGCTCTCCAGTTTTTGAACCACAAACCCAAGGTCGCTTCAAAGCATCTGGGTGCTACTGTATAGAGTCATTTCCTCAGCAAGATATCTGACCTCTTTTAATGAGACAGCTCTGGCTTCTTCTTCTTCTTCATTCTGCAAATTGAGTCACAGAGTCGTCAGATGGTGTGTGTGCCCTCGGAAGGCGCTAATGAGTGGATCTATGTAGTGACATTGTTCTTCTTGGTGCCACTGTATCCGTATCAGTCAGCATGTCTGACTCATGGGCTGTCTGTTCAGAGGCCTGTTCAGTATGGCACCCTGTGTTTAGAGATGCTGTTTCTTTCCCCTCTCATTTACTTGCAAGAATCTTCTACTCTTTAAAGTTCACAGGGTTGATGCTCTTGTGCATATGCTTCTTGCATAAAACAGTTGTGTATTTTATTAGAGATGCATGTACAAATGTTCCTCTTCAAGGAAGCTCTATAATACACTCTTAGAAGAAAAGGTTCTTTATGAAACCTTGAAGGGTTCTGTCAGGTGCTTCATATATAGGGACATGTTTGGGAATGTTTTATGGATTTAGATTTAATAATTAATTTCGTTTTCATTTATTTTAAGACTTAAAGGATTAGTTCACCCAAAACTTAAAATTAGCCCATGAATTACTCTCCCTCAAGTCATCCTAGGTGTATATGACATTCTTCTTTCAGACGAATAAAATCAGAGTTATATTAAAAAAGTCCTGGCTCTTACAAGCTTTATAATGGCAGTGAATTGTTGTTTCGTTCCATAAAGGTATATCTATCCATCATATAACTGCTCCACACGGCTCCGGGGGTTTAATAAAGGCCTTGCAAAGCGATGCATTTGTGTACGAAAAATATCCATATTTAAAACTTTTATTAACCCCCGGAGCCGTGTGGAGCAGTTATATGATGGATATATGCTCCTTTATGATGGATAGATGCACTTTATGATGGATTGATGAATTTTTATGATGATAGATGCACTTTTATGATGGATGGATGCACTTTTATGATGATTGATGCACTTTTATGATGGATAGATGCACTTCTATGATGGATAGATGCACTTTTATGACGATTGATGCACTTTTATGATGGATAGATGCACTTCTATGATGGATAGATGCACTTTTATGACGATTGATGCACTTTTATGATGGATAGATGCACTTTTATGACGATTGATGCACTTTTATGATGAATAGATGCACTTTTATGATGGATAGATGCACTTCTATGATGGATAGATGCACTTTTATGACGATTGATGCACTTTTATGATGGATAGATGCACTTTTATGATGGATAGATGCACTTCTATGATGGATGGATGCACTTTTATGATGATTGATGCACTTTTATGATGGATAGATGCACTTCTATGATGGATAGATGCACTTTTATGACGATTGATGCACTTTTATGATGGATAGATGCACTTTTATGATGGATAGATGCACTTCTATGATGGATAGATGCACTTTTATGACGATTGATGCACTTTTATGATGGATAGATGCACTTTTCTGATGGATAGATGCACTTTTATGATGGATTGATGCACTTTTATGATGGATAGATGCACTTATGATGATTGATGCACTTTTATGATGGATTGATGCACTTTTATGATGGATAGATGCACTTTTATGATGGATAATGCACTTTTATGAGGGATAGATGCACTTTTCTGATGGATAGATGCACTTTTATGATGGATAGATGCACTTATGATGATTTGATGCACTTTTATGATGGATTGATGCACTTTTATGATGGATAGATGCACTTTTATGATGATTGATGCACTTTTATGATGGATAATGCACTTTTATGAGGGATAGATGCACTTTTATGATGGATAGATGCACTTTTATGATGGATTGATGCACTTTTATGATAGATAGATGCACTTTTATGATGGATAGATTCACTTTTATGATGGATGGATGCACTTTTATGATGGATTGATGCACTTTTATGATGGATAGATTCACTTTTATGATGGATTGATGCACTTTTATGATGGATTGATGCACTTTTATGATGGATTGATGCACTTTTATGATGGATAGATTCACTTTTATGATGGATTGATGCACTTTTATGATGGGTAGATGCACTTTTATGGACTTCAAAAACGAAAACAACAATTCAATGCCATTATAAAGCTTGGAAGAGCCAGGACTTATTTAATATACAAGTCATATACACCTAGGATGACTTGAGGGAGAGCAAATCATGGTCTAATTTTCATTTTTGGGTGAACTATCCTTTTAAACAGCTCGTAAAGATACTTTTTCACGATTGGGGCTTATCTGGGACAATAAGCCTCCTCCACCTGTATCCCACACCATCCTAGAAGATGCTGCCATAGTTGATATATCCATTCCAGGGCGTGCTGCTGTCTATATAAATGCTTTGCTTTTTTCCGATGAGTAGGAAGCTGCCAACATTAGCACTGTCTGTTTGAGTGCTTTCTGAAGCCTTTCCCGTCTCTTCCAACAGTTTTTGATGTATTTCATGCAACAACAAAAAAACTAAATCAGGCATAATTTGCACAGCCTGCTGCGATGATGGGTCAGGTGGCTTCCAGACACCCTGCTTAGAGTGGACTATTGCGAAGAAGATGGTTTGCATGCTAACGGGTTCCTAGGGGTGTGCAAACACGCTCGCTCATCCTCGATATGGCACGTTATCTGTCACAAACATATGACTGTCCATGTTTATGAAAAAAAAATGGTTCTGTAAAACTTTGCCCATAGAATAAACTGGAATTATTTTAGTTGATTTCCCCTTATTTTAACAACTAAAAACAAAAATAATAGTGACAAATGCTTTGTTCCATTCCTTTCAGATTACCTGTCCCAAGGTGTTGATCTGTCAGGTATTGATGTCATAGAAAATGACCTGCTGTTCATCAGTCGAGCTCGTCTGGAGGTGGAGAACCAAGCCAAACGATTACTGGAACAGGGCATGGAAATTCAGGTAAAAATACCACAATGTCTTTGAGACAGTACTTTGCATTTTCAGTGGCATGAAAAAGCTTCAATGTAGTTTAATTTATGAGAAGTTTGTCTCTTGGCAAGCAGCAATTTCAAAATTCTCAAGCAGTACAAGACCAAAAAGTACAAGCAATGCTGAAAATCCACTTGTGCTGTGTTATGAATTGATCCGGCTCATTTCAAATGCAATAATGAGTGGAATTGAGTTTATGTAGAGTCTACGTTTGCATTCATGTATTTGCACTTCAAATTGAATTGACGTCTAACCTCAACAGGACGAAACCAGTGCCAGTATTCTTTCCATCTCTCTCTCTCTCTATATCTCTCCCTCAGCATGTTTCTCTGTCACACACGATGCGCTCACACACAGCAGATGGGCCGCACTGGCCTTTTTTCCCCTGTCTACAGACACACAGCCATCACACTGAACTGTCCAGTCACATTTGAGAAATTCAGCTGCCACATGGAGCCGTCTCAGGGGCTGAAAGATGCAAAATATGTGCGTTTTTACAATTACCATTTCCAAATGCCTTCACAAATAACCTACAGGATATGTTGCATATCATCATACAAACGCAGCTGTCACAGTCCTTCATGTTTTGCTGATTGTGTCTCTTATTTTTTTCTTCCCTATGATTGACAGTTTAATTTTTCAGCACGCTTTATGGAGCAAATCAATGCAGAGCTCCAGTTGGAGATGACAGGACTGTTGAAATGCATGACTACAGGGTCAATAATTGATTGCTTTATGCATCTCTCATGGGCCATCAGGTGTCTTTGAAAGCATGAGCATTCAGGGATTTTGGGTGAAGTTGTACACCACATTTCTGATGATGTCCAGTCAGGAGAGTCTCATCTAGGCTGTGTTTCTTCCTGCATCTTTAATGGTTTCCATTGCTGGCCGCTTGCTAAAATAAGCCTCCCAGTGTCTGCCGGGTGTATTATTTTCTCTCTTTTATTTGTTTAGCTCTAGGGGTTGATTGTGTGATGGTCAGTCACCCCCATATGTCTCAAGGTTGCTGGCTGCACACAACGTAATGGCATTGACCACTGTGTGATCTCTATACATCAGGGCCTAAAACTAACTTTTTTCCTTCATCTTAAGAAAATTTACCGGCCATTAGGGGTGTAACGGTACACGTATTCGTATTGAACCGTTTGGGTACAGGGCTTCCGGTACGGTGCACGCGTGTACCGAACGGTTATGAATGTAATCTTTAACAGTTAACAGTCGGCTTGTTGTAAGCGCGGAACACACTTCAATCCGAGTTCCCACACGAACATATTAAGTATTCAGTCCATTTTATCACGAAATTCAAACGATAAATGCAGTTTTGACGCTCTATGTGGCGTGACTGGTCACTGATCACAGTTCAAGCGGCCGCGCGACGCGCACGCGCGATCATCTGTGAAGGCGATCGATAATCTCTTACTAAAGAATACACATGAATGACGATCTGAAAGTATGCTGAGGATACATTACAACTAACTATCATGTATATATGTGGTGTAATCGCTCAATCAGTGTTTCAACGGCGGAAAGACGTCAATATAACTGCTGTAAACTAAACAATGTCATGTAACGTTAGCATCACATTTACCTCAGGCAGTCATTCAGTGTCCACAGAATTTTATTCACTAGAGAAATCAACTCTTTCACTAAATATATGCTCTATATTAGCCGTTATATTCATTATATTCTACTGAACCTGTTAGTGATGTCTTGATTATTTCATGCATGTTAAATAAACCTGTCATGAAAATGACAAACACTGTATATAAAGTATTATATTTCAACAACGATTTGGAGAAAAAAACTATTTTATAATTAGATTTAGGAGTTATGCAAAAACTGCCTTATGTGAAGTTTACATATTTGCACACAATGTGTTATTTGAGTGTTGATTATTATACCTAAAAATAAAAATTTAGGCTAATAGTTTGGGCTCTGTTGTTAATCTTTAATATTAATTTACAAGTAAGAGGTCCCTATATAATTTACAGAAATATCTTAAATAAACTTTTAGATATAATTTAATTCATTCAAGGACAGACACTTTTTTTCCCCCAGTAAACCACTGTTAAATATAAAAAATAAATAAAAAGCAATTTTGTAAAAATGCTGTACCGAACTCGTACCGAACCGTGACTTCAAAACCGAGGTACGTACCGAACCGTCAGTTTTGTGTACCGTTACACCCCTACCGGCCATAAATATTGTTTTTGCAAAAATAACACTGCATAGTCTTCACTGTAAATTAAACATCCTTATTAATTAATCCTTATTAAAGTGATTCAGTCAAGAGCAGTGAATTTCTTTGTCCTTTTTTGTTTGATTAACAGCAGAAATATTAGGTTGCTGTCACTTTTAAGAGCGAATGCATGAATCTAATATACTGATACGGTACACATGCATTTACTTTCTCAACTATTTATGCTCACTCAAGACATAACAGACTATGTTTACTAGGATTCTCGCGTGAACTTGTTCGCTTGAGCGCAGTAAGACGTGAAAGAGAGCTCAGTTTAGTATTTGTGCGCTGTCTGAGACGCGGCTTTCTGAGCGTGTTTCGGATGTTTGTAACGAATGAGCTTCATTTCACATCTTTGTGCGCTTGAATATTTAAATTGTCAAGGCTTGAACTTTCGTGACCGAGTGTTGTTCATGTTTGTTCACGTTCATAACTCATAAAAATGTTACCGGCCAATTGGCAAGTGACACCATTTCATATACTTGTCAATGCTGATTTTTGTCATTTGGCGCTTGGCGAGTGTTCATTTTAGGCCCTGCTTTACATTTAGATGTTGTGTAATGGTGTATGTCTTTTCAAAACCCTTATAATGGCTGCCAGTGATCCTGAAACACAACCTGAGTCTTAGCGTAATTATTTAATTTTTGAGTAAAATGTCATGTTTTGTTTCCATTTAAACTTCAATTTAGCTCATGTAAGCTTCAGAGGTGGTATACTGTTATTTATTCAAGTGATCTGACTAGGTGGCCAATAAAACAGCCATGCATCTCTAACGAATTCTCTCTCTGCGGTCTCACTACAACTTTTCGAAATCTTGGCCTATTAGCATCTCATTATGAAACCAAGCGATGCAAGAGCCCCCTGACCTCTGTTCATGTATTTGTTGTTCTGGATCTCATCATGTAGTTCACTCCACTCCTCCATGGCCAGTCCTGCATCAGTATATTTAGAATTGTGTGGGTTACATAAGCCGCTATTCCTGAGCTCATGTGGAGAGATGGTCCTCTTCATTTCGCTCTTTTCTTCTAAACAAAAAAGGAAATTTTAACCAAGCTTAACTCAGGCCTTCTTATCTCTTCTATCTATCTATCTATCTATCTATCTATCTATCTATCTATCTATCTATCTATCTATCTATCTATCTATCTATCTATCTATCTATCTATCTGTCTATCTGTCTATCTGTCTATCTGTCTATCTGTCTGTCTGTCTGTCTGTCTGTCTGTCTGTCTGTCTGTCTGTATATCTATCTATCTATCTGTCTGTCTGTCTGTCTGTCTGTCTGTATATATCCATACATCTAACATCCGTCTATCAATCTGTATATCCATCCATCCATCCTTCCATCCATCTAACATCCATCTATCTATCCATCCATCCATCCATCTGTCTGTCTGTCTGTCGATCTGTCTGTATATCTTTATCCGTCCGTCCGTCCATCCGTCCATCTATCCACCCATCCACCCAACATCCGTCTATCAATCTATATATCTATCTATCTATCTATCTAACATCTGTCTATCTCCGTCCATCCATCCATCCATCCATCCACCCATTCCTCCATCCATCCATATAATATCCGTCTATCTATCTCAGTCTGTCCGTATATCTATCTACCCATCCATCCATCTTACATCCGTCTATCAATCTGTACATCCATCCATCCATCCATCCAATATCCGTCTATCTATCCGTCTATCTTCATCCATCCGTCTATCCATCCATCTTATCCCTCAGTTTGTAATAACAATCATTTTTACAATAATGCACTTAGAGTGTAAATTTATGGGGCAAGATATTTGTGCTGCTTATATATATTTTTTTTTTCGTTTTTGCAAGTATCAAGTTATCAATTTAACTCCGCTGAATGTTTAAAAGTTGCATACTTTTGAAACCGTGCACCGTTTAACATTTACGACCATACAATGCCTTGCCTTGCCTTGCCTTCCACTGTAAGTGTATTACTGCAAACATAATTTTCAGATTATCGTGTATTGATCCCGGAACATTCCTTTTAGCACACAAGCCAAATTCATTAGCGTTGCAAAAAGTCCTGTGCTTAAAGACGACATGAAACAATGCATTTGATTTCTGTAATATGACCAAGGATCATGCCTGACATGATTTTGGGTTTAAGTTTACTATGATATTATTGATTAATCAAGTTTCATGTCATAATGAATTGATGAAAATGAACATAATCTGATGAATGAAGAAAACTGTTCAACATTTTTCTTTAAAAATATATAGGATTGAAAGGATTCGTCTGTTCTTAACCTTTGCTTTTTGGTGCAGTGACATATTGCATGGTGTATTTTTCTCCTCTAAATGTCATTAAAATTGGACAGAAGAGTGGCACTTTATATCAGTGCTTTCCTCTTGTGAAAGCATCAGCTGTCTGATACGCTGCCATACAGTCAGAAGGGCACTTGAAAGGAGAGTGCATTTGAAGGTCAAAATTAGACATTGACATGCATAGAGGCAGAACAAAAAGTGTATCCTGTACCTCCACATTAATTTCGGATGGGGTGAGAGAAGAGGAGGTCTGTTACATTTTTTTATCCACCTTGTTTCAAGTCTTTTTTGTTATTTCTCTGCTCATATATTTATATCAGCTGCTTAAGAGGAGTGTTTTCACACAGAAGGTCGCAGGAGGTCACACATGTTTTTCTTTCCTTTTTCTTTTTTTAGTGTAGATGAGGTTTTGGAAGTGGATTCTGATTACCGCAGTGAAGGTCTTTGCTTACTCGGCAAACAATGGTTGGAGGTCACTGAGGTGTGTGTGTGTGTGTGTGGTCCGAGCTGAAGAATCATACTAGGGTCTCAAAGGGCTCAAAATTCACTGTGTGGAGTCGCACAAGTGTGTACGCAGACACACATATACAAATGACTACTCTCGCCATGGCTCCGGTCTTCCTGACCCAGAAAAGCAGAGTACTCGCGGGGCCAGTGTCCTGTTTCACATGCTCGTAGGGGAATGGACATTAATGCAGCCTTCTCGCTTACAGAAGAGAAATGACAATCTTTCCATCCACAATACAGTGACCCTAAAAATTTCTGAATGTCACTGCATTGGAATGGAAAATATCAAGCCAAATGTCATTTATTTAATAACGTACAGTAGAAAAGCAAATGTTTTATTTTTTTAAATCGGTGCTACCTGACTAGAGAAAATAGAAGAAAAATTTTTTTTATTGAATTTTTTATTAAAGAGAAAAAAAAATCTCTTTCATCCAAATAAAATGTTTTTGTTATAACGAATGAGTTTTAAAAAAATTCACCCCCCTCTCAGTCGTCATGAAGGGCAAAATTAACCATATAGACCAAAACCACAATTTGTACCAGACTGTAAACATGTTTTTTTTCTGCTGTAAAGTTGGGCATTTTAACATGGGGCTCATTTGTCTGGCTATCACCAGACCAAGCTCAATCTTTTAAAGGGGCTTTGCGAGCCCCGGCCCGTCCGAATCTGATCACGAATGAACCAATAACACCACAAATAAAGGATTCTCCAGCCTGTGACAGCGTGCTAAGGTATGTTCAGTTAGAGACGTACACATAATCAAAACAATCTGTAACAATGCAATACTATCACATATAAAAAACATGTTTTACTCACACAAGTGTGTTGCACCATTCCTGTCGGATCCAATATAGAAGGCACAGCATTGTGTTTTAATCTCAATATGTCTGCAAATCCAGTCTCGACCTGTCTATTGTTTACAATCGATTCTGCTGTGAAATGAGGCGAACAAACACGCAATGTCTTACACGCGTGAGCTGAATCCGACCTGTTTTATTGCTCGGTAGCGCGATCCGTTTAGCTCGAGTCGGTGGGCGGGGCTACAGAAGCAGGCGTACATTTATCTGTGGAGGCGGCGTTTCTGCATTCGATGACGTCAATGGTCGACATATTCTGAGATCGAGCATTTTCTGGGCCTGGTGTCAATAAAAGCTTTTCTTTGACTAACAAGGACGTTTTCGGCTCCGAAACTTACAGGATATTCTTATTTCACGATGAAATTGTATATATCAAAGGCTTAAGGGAAAGTTGATCACCCCTTTAAGATTGAACATTGGTCTGGGGAGTCTGCTCTGTATTTTCTACTGCACAAGAGGCGTGATCAACAGGCATAGTTTAAATGGCTCTATACGCAATTGGATAGTCCAATCAGACCAACGATCCATAGCGATAGTAGTTTAAATACGATTAAGATTCACCACGCAGTCATATTATAATTATTAAATTCTCTTGCGTCCTCCACATAGTATTTTATACTATGATATTCAGATATTTAGATATTCAACTGCAGCAAGCCCTCTGATCTGCCACTTATTATCATATTGAGCAAAACCCTACACAGATCCGACTGAACTTACGGTTTAGAATTAGCCAATTTGTAGAATTTGTGGGCGGGTTGCTTGAATTTTGGGTTCATTAGCCTATTATTCGTAATGAAAAACACAACAACAAAACAGTACAATGGCACACTCCCTTAAATAGGCGCTTTTACGCTTAGAAACCAAATCTTCGATAATATTGTCTGTCAGCGGTTTGCTCGTTCGGCTGGTGCTGTATTGAGCAGACCCGTTCAGTTTTTAATTGTTTTGTCAGTTCTCTAACTGAACTAAATGATGTTATTACTATACAGCGGAGTGTGGCGGTGCGGCGGTGGGCAAGTGATGTTAACAGTGTTTTGCCTAATCTGTATTAAAGAGAAAAGAATCACTTCATCTGACGTTTAAAGTGAATAAAATAGCCTTGACAGCTACTTACTGGTGTTTCACAGCTGCTGTCTGAAGAGCCTTGTTCTCTCCCCAAACTTGTGTGGTAGTTTTTCTACGGTCTATGGGTAACGTTAGTTGAGGTGCGGTGGATCAAACCACTGGGAGGCAAGGGGGGAGGGGGGACTCAAAATGTTTCTAAACTTAAAACGCATTTTTTGTCCCGTTTGCGTTTGTATTGTTTTACTACTTACACATTTATTTTAAGTATATATTGTTATATTATTTACAATACTCCGCATGGTTTTTAGGGGGGGGGACAGCCCTCAGATTGGGGGGGTCCTGTCCCCCACGCGATTTACACCCCTGTGTACAGGTTTCCAGCCTGAGCTGCAGGGCGAAATCAAATCGCTGGCATTTCAGGCTGGGTTTACCCAGTCTAGGGCTCAATGAGATTCTGCTCCCTTTTGGAGCCTGTCTCTAGCGGCCAGTCGATGAATTACAGTTTAAGTCACTTCCGTATTGGCTTCAAGAGAAACTGCGGGAGGTTTGCCGCTTGGATGAACTACTCCTTTGGTTACTCTGCTAGGAGCACCTGAGTAATTGTGTGACTGTATTCACAAAAAATCTTCTCTCAAAATGTCTCTGCTCATCAGACCAGCATGACAAAGGATGTCAAAGGATCAAATCACATTAATGATTTCTATATAAAGCAAAACTGCCAAAAACAGTTTTTATACTCTCATGTCTAAGTAACTGTACATTAGGACTAAATTGATGATGTATATGAGAGAGATATTAAAAAGAGAGTTTGTCCTCTGACCAGCATGTTCTTATTAAACCATGTGATCAGCTCCATGCATGACCAGTCATAAAACTTGGAAAAACTGTCCCACTGCAGACATAAAAATAGTGAAATCACAGGAGTGTGGCTCATCCACATAATAGATTTAGGCGCTGTATGTATTGGAGGGGCGTTGATGGCAGAATCAATGACGGTAGGGAACAAATGAGTCTAGATTTTAACTGAGTCACCGCTGCTTTGACAGACAGATGTGCTTCTTGCCCTACTGAGAGTAACTGTGCATTACATAAGCTGACCAGCAGAACATAGATCGTGCACCCTTTTTTAGATACGTCACCTTTGTCCATTTCAAGAGGTCACCAAGACAAGGAGGACGTGCATGTGATTGTCTTGCATGGATAGATAGGATGTGTTCTGTGGATATATGGTGCAGATATACAGTACACATTGCCACAATCGGTTGGGTCATATCATTATTTTTCAATGGTCATTTTACTAAACATTTAAAATAGTCCAGATATACTGTTGTTCTCCCCCCCATGGATTTTCATATTTTCCTATATTTTTATACACTCTTAAAAATAAAGCTTGTATGATTCCATGAAGAATCTTTAACATTTTGCATTGCACAAAAAGGTTATTTAAAGTGTAAAGCAGTTCTTTAGATTATTAAAATGTTCTTTTGTACATGTACACTTACTTAAATTTTTACTTTTTAAGTGCATCTCAAATTGAAGTTGTTTGGATTTAAATTATTTTCTGGTAGCAGTTTACAAAAAAGGTCTCATTTATTTACAGGGTTTGACATTAACGCTTGTCAGCTTGTCTGGGACAATAATTTTACTTGCCTGACCGGAAAAGTATCCTGAAAAGTATCCAGTTCAATAACAAAAAATAACTAGGGAGTCACCAAAACATGAGAATGATTCTGCATTCATTTAGTGTAAGTGGCGATCGAAAGTGAATAATAATATAATATATAATGTACTGACTGTAACAAGGTTGCGCTGTTGAGGCTCGTACAGCCTCATGAGGAGAAATCACAACAAATGAGCGCAGCTCATACAAAGAAAGCAACTCCGTTAACTTACTGTGGTAAAAATTCAAAATGTGGAGTTTTTATATTTTTAACATATGATACAGTTAAGCAACATCACACGACTAAGAGTGCTGAATATCATCACGATTGAAAATGATATACTTATTTAATTTCATCGTTTGAATCATAGATATACATAATAAAGGCTAGATGTCTCGTCCGCGCTGCTGGCCAATGGAGATTGATGTCCGCATCTGGCGGCCATCTTGTCACAGGCAGCTCGCTCACTCGTAACATTGTGTTTTAATGGTGCATGTACTTTTTAAATAACCATAACTAGCTAAATTTTCTACCGATTTTCAAACTGTTTGGTTTGTTATAAATGTCAGAGATGTAGTCATGATACTGCATACTTATGAATAATTATTCATAAATTGTTCAAGCATCCATAATTATAGCCACGTTAATAACGTTTGTAAGAAACCAAACCATTTGTAAATCCGTCAAGATTTCAGCGAGATGAGAGTATTTGTGTTCGTGCAGATCACTCGCCTTACATCAGGCACCACAGAGCCCTGCCTGTGACAAGATGGCCGCCGGTGATGACGTTAAAGACTCCGCCGTAAGACATCTAGCCTTTATTATGTGTATATCTGGGGTTTGAATGAATGACTCACTCATTAAGACGGCAGTTTAGTTTCATGATTAAAAGTATCATTCTTTCAAAGATTTCTTATAAGCGATCTCATAACATTTTTAATGCAGTTGTAATTTTTCAGTGTAAATTATTTAATTTGATTGGTAACAGCCCTATAGTGTCTTATTATTCTAATTGAATTTAAAATGAGAATAAATTATATTTACAACACAATTTTTTTTTTTTTTTTTCAGGACAAGCAAATGTTTTACTCGGACAAGTGAATGACGATCTCATGTAGTCACATGAAAAGGTTTAATGTCAAGCCCTGGGGTCCGTTCTTTGTACCTCGCTTAATACATCTGAGATGATTTGACAGATCCCAGATCTCCTAATCGTGATAACTGATGTCTGGCTAATTTGGTTCTTCAAATGAATTTGCAGATTGGATTAAAATATCTGGATTAAATTATCTAAGATCACTGCGCGTTCCTGTGTTCCCTGAAGAGGGCAGATGCATCGATACTCGAAACCACGATCAGCAACGCAGCGATTGGCTGGAAACATGATTCCCAATTATTTATATTCATGATTTTATAGTATTTGTACACACTTTACATTTTTATTTCAATGTTGTAATTAACATTTAACTTTTAATTCAATTTGAAGCGGATTTGTTACGTGACAACATTAATTAAAGTTTCTTAAAAGGATAGTTCACCCAAAAATGAAAATTAACCCATGATTTACTCTCCCTCAAGTCATCCGTGGTGTATGTGACATTCTTCTTTCAGACGAATAAAATCTGAGTTATATTACAAAAGTCCAGGCTAATCCAAGCATTAGAATTTCATTCATAGTTGCTCTGTTTTTGAAGTCCATAAAAAGTGCATCTGTCCGTCAAATAACTGCTCCACGCGGCTCTGGGGTGTTAATAAAGGCCTTCTGAAGCGAATCGACGCGTTTGTGTAAGAAAAATATCCATATTTAAAACTTTATCAAGTAAACTTTCGGCCGACCGCCTTCCCTGTTCAATTTATGTGAAAATTGTTGAAAGTTCCCCAGCCGATCGAAAGACTAACGCGACCAGGTCCGCTCGTCATGACGTCACGTACGCATCTTGAGTTTCACTTTCAACATTCAACCCTTTTCCACGGAAGGCGGTCGGCCGAAAGTTTACTTGATAAAGTTTTAAATATGAATATTTTTCTTACACAAACGCGCCGATTCGCTTCAGAAGGCCTTTATTAACACCCCGGAGCCGCGTGGAGCAGTTATATGATGGATAGATGCAGTTTTTAAAAACAGAGCAACTATGAATCCAATTCTAATGCTTGGATAAGCCTGGACTTTTGTAATATAACTCCGATTTTATTCGTCTGAAAGAAGAATCTCATAAACACCTAGGATGACTTGAGGGTGAGTAAATTATGGGCTAATTTTCATTTTTGGGTGAACTATCCCTTTAAGGGTCAAGATCATGTTTTCTGCATCTCCTGCGCTGCATCAAGCCATCCCATAATATCCGTCATCACTCAAATTAGTGCAGGGCTAAGAATAACTGTAAAACGTGTGTAATAAAATTATAAATGTAATTATTCCATCACAAAATAAATCTCTCAATCATGTGGCTGTGTCTATAGTATCAACACATTATAATATTATTTTCAAATACATTTTTATATTATTATTATTATTATTATTGCCCCTGGGTCAGTAATGAACTCTTGTAATAAAGTAGCAGTGGCTGGGACAGATTTTATGTATCACCTCAAGATGCGATCTAATCCTGTTTACAGGAAATAAGCTGCTCCCGAGCAGGTTTGAGTTTACGGACCTGTTGCTATGAGCTTCGAAGAACCAAACAATCCAAGATCATGCCAAATCGTCAATAATCAAATCCAGCTAACCGAGTTAGCGACATACGAAGAACGGACCCCTGATTAATATCACGTAACACATGTCAACAGATATAACTCTTGACCTTAAAATGTTTTAGTAAATGTTTCATTAACATGAACTAAGATTAGTAAAGGCTGTAGAAGCATTGTTCATTGTTAGTTTGTGTTAACTAATGTAGTTAACAAACGAAACCTTTATTGTAAAGTGTTTCCTTTCTCTGCATCTGTCCATTTTGCTCATTCTGTTGAGTTGTGTCCAGTGTGCTAGTGGGATGTGTTTTTTGTCATCCGCAGCCTAATAGACCCATGTACCTGTGGCATATAATGGAATTTTCTCTCGCTCGCTGCTGAAAAGACGAAACAAAAATATGTTATCCGCCTTGGGCCAAACAAATACTGACAAGAATGTTAACTGAAAACGATTCAATGCTTCTTTTCTTTCCCTGCTATACCACATAACAATCTGACTTCATTCTATGTAGATAAATGCCTTTCACTCATGCATGATTATTTATAGGCAATTGCTAATGCGCAATCCCTGTCACTGATTTGATAACAGCGTTTTTTTTATTGTTTGTTCAGGGCTAAACTTGATGCATGACTCAAACTCTGCTCAAAAGGGTATTAATCATTTAGAAATGTCTTATTAGCACACGGTTAAGCTTGTCAATGCATTGTTGCTGCAAATGGCACGACCCAAAGTGCATGTGGTATTTGGAAGCGTCTGCGTGGAGATGTGTGGCTTCATTTGTGCTCTTTGACTTTGACTGTTTTGCACGCTGACATTCAAACAGGGAGTGTGTGTGTGTGTTCGTGAATGGTCTGATCTGTCTAATATTACAGCTTTGCGTGACAGATGGGATTGAGATGAGAACCTGGCAATCTCTACAAGTTGCATCTGTGCATATATGTATATAAAATATATATATAATAAAGTGGTTTTAATTAACTCGAATCATGAGTGCTAGGGGTGTAACGGTACACAAACCTGACGGTTCGGTACGTACCTCGGTTTTGAAGTCCCGGTTCGGTATGGATTCGGTACAGCAGTTTTACAAAATTGCTTTTTATTAATTTTTATTCAACAGTGATTTAATGAAAAAAATTGTGTCTGTCCTTAAATAAATTAAATTATAACTAAAAGTTTCTTAAAGATAATGCTGTAAACTATATAGGGAGCACTTACTTACATATAGCTATTAAAGATTAACAACAGAGCCCAAACTATTAGCCTAAATTCAGTTGCTATTTATTTTTAGATATAATAATCAACACTCATAAGCTTCACATAAGGCAGTTTTTGCATTAACTTCTAAATCTAATTATTTTTATTCGTTGTTGAAATATAATCATTTAGTGGCTGTAATTTTCATGACAGGTTTATTTAAACATGCATTAAATAAACAAGACATCACTAACAGGCTAAGTAATATATAATGAATATAACGGCTAATATAATGAATATAACGGCTAATATAATGAATATAACGGCTAATATAATGAATATAACGGCTAATATAATGAATATAACGGCTAATATAATGAATATAGAATATAACGGCTAATATAATGAATATAACGGCTAATATAGTGCATGTATTCAGTGAAAGAGTTGATTTCTCTAGTGAGCTACAGCTGTGGACACTGAATGACTTCTGAGTAAACGTGATTCTGCATGACATTGTTTACAAGCAGTTTTATTGTCTTTCCGCGGTTGAAACACAGATGGAGCGATTACATGACATATGATACATTTCAGTAAGTTGTAATGTATCCTCAACATACCTTAAGATATATTAATTTATGTTTATTCTTTAGGAAGAGATGATCGCATTGACTCGCGCGCTGCCGCTTTAAGTTGAACTGATACGCGTCTATCAGTCACGTCACATTAAAGAGCGTTAAAACGGCATTTATCGTTTGAATTTCGTGATAAAATGGACTGAATACTTAATATGTTCGTGTGGGAACTCGGATTGAAGTGTGTTCCGCGCTTACAACAAGCCGACTGTTAACTGTTAAATATTACATTCATAACCGTTCAGTACACGCGTGCACCGTACCGAAAGCCCTGTACCGAAACGGTTCAATACGAATACGTGTACCGTTACACCCCTAATGAGTGCAAGAGTTCTGCAACAACCGCTCACTCCCATTAATCACTGTGAATGATCAGATCGAGTCGTTCAGCCTACATTCTTAAAATAATCGTATAGCTAAATATTTAGCAATTAATTAAAATGGTAACACTTTACAATAATGTTCATTTATTAAACATAAGTTAATGTATTAACTAACATGAGCTAACCATGAGCAATACATTTGTTACTGTATTTGTTCATCTTTGTTAACGTTAGTTCATAGAAATCCAGCTGTTCATGGTTTGTTCATGTTAGTTCACACTGCATTAACTAATGTTAACAAGATTTTAAATTTAGTAAATGTTGAAATTAACATTTAAATTACATAACAACAAAGATAAACAAATGCTTTATAAGAGCAGTTCATTATTAGCAGTGTTGGGGAAAGTTACTTTGAAAAGTAATGCATTACAATATTGCGTTACTCCCTTAAAAAGTAACTAATTGAGTTACTTTGTTACTTTTTAAGAAAAGTAATGTTACATTACTTTTGCGTTACTTTTTCTCACCTGGGCTGGGCTCGTTTTTTGTTTTGGGTTTTTTATAACAAAAAAGTTATATTTTTGTGCAAAGGTAAAGACCTCTTCATACCAAAATTTAAATAATAAGCCTCAGGCTGAGGTAAAAATGCTAATTTACGCATGAACAGTAAAGGGCGCAGCTCTGGTGTGCTGTGCTGCCATTCTGGATAATAGAAGAATAGGACGCAGGAGAAAAAATGTTACTAATAAAAATTGTTTTGCCTATGGTTTAACTGAATCATCAAAGGTCAGCAGCAAGACATTGGTTAATAAAGGTAGATTAAATGCATACAAATATTTGTGGCCCCACTTTATATTAGGTGGCCTTAAAGGGTTAGTTCACCCAAAATTGAAAATAAAGTCAGTAATTACTCACCCTCAGAAGGCCCAGAATAGTAAGTAAAAACGTCATTTAAGGAGTCCAAATGACTACAGTGGCTCTGTATTAAGTCTATCATGCGACGAAAATACTTTTTGAGCGGAAAAACAACAAAAATAACGACTTTATCCCACTATTTATCCCACTATATACTCTCTGACGAGAGTTCGCGGGAGTGCCACGACGCATGCGCGAGTTCTCGCGCATGCGTCGTGGCACTCCCGCGAACTCTTGTCAGAGGCTCAAATTGAACAACAATAATAGTGGGATAAAGTCGTTATTTTTGTTGTTTTTCCGCTCAAAAAGTATTTTCGTCGCATGATAGACTTAATACAGAGCCACTGTAGTCATTTGGACTCCTTAAATGACGTTTTTACTTACTATTCTGGGCCATCAAGTTTCAGTCCCTCTGAAAGCCTATGGAGGAGTGAGACAGCTCTCAGATTTCATCAAAAATATACTAAATTATGTTCCGAAGATGAACGAAGGTCTTACATGGTTGGAACAACATGAGGGTGAGTAATTACTGACTTTATTTTCAATTTTGGGTGAACTAACCCTTTAACTACTATGTACTTACATCAAAAAATAAGTACAATGTTCTTACTGTGTTCAAATTGTATTGCAAAACACCTTTGCTGATATTGAGGTGGGAAACGGGTAGGGTTAGGGACCGGTGTGGTGGTGTGGGTAAGTTTAAGGGTAGGGTTTGGTGTAAGGGAAGTGTCAACTGTGTAATTACAAATGTAACTACAGAAATTAATTACAGATGTAATTACATGCAGGTATTTTTTTAAATGTAAGTACAATACAAAAACATGTATGTACACAATAAGTGCATTGTATCAAATTATTAATTAAATTGTTACTTAGTACATAGTAGTTAAGGCCACCTGATATAAAGTGGGTCCATATTTGTTTGATTTAACATTGAATTATTGGAGATTTGCATAGTATTCTGAGTTTGCATTTAACTGATTTTATTCATTTTGGAGTACTGAATCTTTATTGTGCAAGTGAGATGGGTAAATGCTCACATTTAGTCTAGAACTACAATAACCATCATGTTTACACACACCACCTCTGCACTTACTCTTTATTTTTCTCAACATGGGGACAGGAGAGCTTGTCAGTCAAATAAATGTGAAGAAGTAACTTTCATTACTTTTTTGAAAAGTAACTTAGATATTGTGTTGTAAATTTGAAAAGTAATGCGTTCCTTTACTAGTTACTTGAAAAAGTTACTGATTACATAACTCAAGTTACTTGTAATGCGTCCCCCAACACTGATTATTAGTTCATGCTAACTAATGTAGTTAACTAATGAACCTTATTGTAAAGTGTTACCATTAAAATTGTTTTTAAACTAATATTCAATAAATAAATAGTTTATATTGTACTTACATTTTTTTATTTTTTTATTTGCAATGATTTGCGATGATAGGTATTTCATTCCTTCATGAAATAATTTACCCAGTTTTGTACCTTTTTTCTGATTTTCATATACACTACCGGTCAAAAGTTTGGAAACATAATTTATTTTTTATAAAGTAGTCTCTTAATCTCACCAAGGCTTCATTTATTTGATAAAAATACAGTAAAAACAGTATTACTGTGAAATATTATTACAATTTAAACTAACTGGTTTCTGTGGTAATATTTTTTTTAATGTAATTTATTCCTGTGATGGCAAAGCCGAATTTTTTAGCAGCCATTACTTTAGTAATGGTCTTTAGTGTCACATGATCCTTCAGAAATCATTCTAAGAGCATTTCTTAATATTTAATATTTAAATAGCACATTAAATTGATCCAGAAAGACAGTAAAGACATGAAATATGAATATTACGTTAATATACAATACATAAATATTACAAAAAAGTTCTATTTATAATAAATGCTGTTATTTTTAACCTTCAATTCATTAAAGAGTCCTGAAAAAATCAATTTCCACAAAAATATGAATCAGCTCTGATGATACTCATAAATGTTTCTTGAGCAGCAAATCCTCATATTATAATGATTTCTGAAGGATCATGTGACACTGAAGACTGGAGTAATGATGCTGAAAATACAGGAATAAATTACATTTGACAATATATTACGACAGTTCATTTTAATTGTAATAATATTTCACAGTATTGCTGTTTTTCTTGTATTTTTGATCAAATAAATTAAGCATTGAAGAGATTTAGACACTACTATTAAAAAAACCTTAATGTTTCCAATTTTTTCCAATTTTGCTAAACATTTATAGAGTTGGTTGATGTGGTTCAGGGTGTTTTGCTTCATGAATTTCATGAGAAAATCAATGGGGAACATGCCATGGTCTCTAAAAAAAAGTGAATGTCATTGTTGCGCACTATATAAATCTTCACTCATTTCACGTGGTCCAGTAGGCTCAATTGTGCTGGTCACAGAAAAGGTTACGCAGTCGCTCTCCTGATATTCACGGTTCATCCATTTTTTGAGTTGCGTGTTTGAGTAACCTTTACATCAAAAGCAATGTCTCTCAGGATTTAAAGCTGCTAAGGAGTGAAATCATTGCTTTTGTGCACTCCTTAAGCATTTTTTTTTTCCAGAATTTTTTGTGCCTCCCTTTTCTTTTGCCTCCTCACTCACTTCAAACATTACATCTCTGCCACTGTCTCACATTCTTTCTCTGTCTGCTCCCTAAAGACCGTCGTGAAGATGGAAAGTAGATATGCTGGATTGCTCAGATAGCTGACAAGCACTCAGCGGGTGTGGCCTGTTCTGCCAATATGGCTGCCTTTGTTCTGTCAGTGGAAAGAAGGCAAAAGGCTTGTTTAGAGTGATCATAAAATATTTACAGTATGTTTACCGCAAGTGATATACTGGACAAGACTTGTGTGAACTCAGTCTCACTGCTGAATAAAACACCTCAAAGTCAGCATGAAATGAAAATTCAACAAAAAAATGGAGAACAATTAATTTGTGCATGTTTAATATATATATATATATATTTAATTCTTTGACCTTGTAATGTTTAATCAAAATGTCAACTGGACCTTGTGAAAAGGTACTTCTTCATGTGCTTAAACTCCGTGCGAGCTCACATTCAGCAGCCACGCCCGCATTCATAAGCCACGCCCACAGCCCAACATCCAATCAGGCCCTTCCATTTCATCACGCCTGATGCATAAGACACCAGAAGGCCAACCTGCTAAGACCAAGAAACCACTGTAGACAGGATTAATCCTTGTTTTTCAGCAGGACTGTGTTTCATTTCGAAAGAGTACACTGTTACAAATCAGAGACCTGTTAGCGACTGACTCCCTTGTGTGCTGATTAGCAATCCTCGTTCTCGCACGTTGAGTACTCTCGCCCATTACCCATCAGTAACACGTTACTGCCAGGCACCCACCTGACAAATTACTGTTACCATGGAGACCATATGCACATACCCCTTCTCTCTGATGTACGTTCTTCACAATTAAAAAGTCACACAAAGGTTAAAAGTGCGAAGATGCAGCAGTTTATTTATAGTTTCGAGTGTCATTACGAGAGGATTTGATTACTAGTTCTGTTACACCATGATTTTTTTATTATGTATGTACAGTATGTTACTGATTGATTATCATTGGTTTATATTCATACATCATGGGATCTTGGAATGGTATCCTGCTAATATGAAGAAAGTATGCTATTTGCATGGTTTATGTTAATACTATGATATTGTTTAAAGTACCATGATATATGAATATGTTAAGATATTCACCACCGTTCATTTGTGCACAAGTGTCTGAACAGAAATGAGATTTAATAGACATTTATGGTGTTGCAAAAATTTGGTGATATGTATTTGTAGTTAAGCATGTTGTCAGGAAGAGGCATTATATCTATAATAATCACTTAAAATCATCACTAAGGCTACATTCAGACTGTGAGCACTTAGTGCTCAAGTGCGATTTATTGCTCAGATCTGTTTTTTCTTTGTATAGATATTCACGTTGTTGTTTTAAATGTGGCCAATATCAGATTCCAGTGTGAACAGATCATGGTCCTGGACTGACCCGCATGCGCAAAAGAACGAAGAAACGATAAAAATCGAAGTTTTGTATTCACAACTATGTCTCTATTTGTACAAATCGCTGCACATTCATGTAATTCGGTATTTTGCACACACAAGTTAAAAGGCATTTGTTTGTGGATAGTAAAACATGTCTGCAACATTTATCAAGTTCATGGATAATTGTGTGTGCATTAATCATTTTGAGTCTTAAATCATCCCATAGCGCACGTGTGAATGCAGCGTAAACACGGAGGACATTATAGTGATGATTACGCTTTTATTTATTGTGTTATCCACTGTGGAACCCAGCGAATATACACTCACCTAAAGGATTATTAGGAACACCATACTAATACTGTGTTTGACCCTCTTTCGCCTTCAGAACTGCCTTAATTCTACGTGGCATTGATTCAATAAGGTGCTGAAAGCATTCTTTAGAAATGTTGGCCCATATTGATAGGATAGCATCTTGCAGTTGATGGAGATTTGTGGGATGCACATCCAGGGCACGAAGCTCCCGTTCCACAACATCCCAAAGATGCTCTATTGGGTTGAGATCTGGTGACTGTGGGGGCCATTTTAGTACAGTGAACTCATTGTCATGTTCAAGAAACCAATTTGAAATGATTCGAGCTTTGTGACATGGTGCATTATCCTGCTGGAAGTAGCCATCAGAGGATGGGTACATGGTGGTCATAAAGGGATGGACATGGTCAGAAACAATGCTCAGGTAGGCCGTGGCATTTAAACGATGCCCAATTGGCACTAAGGGGCCTAAAGTGTGCCAAGAAAACATCCCCCACACCATTACACCACCACCACCAGCCTGCACAGTGGTAACAAGGCATGATGGATCCATGTTCTCATTCTGTTTACGCCAAATTCTGAATCCCTTAATTTGGAAAAAGTTTTGAGGTACTAATTTGCTGTTTCTGCTCATGGTGTCAATAATGTTGCATGACATTTCAAATGTGGCCTCTCACATTCTGAAATGTCATAGCCAAAGGTTGTGAGTAAAATATCTAGTCACTACGACCTCCCAAAAATCCTGCTGACGTTGTCTTTCCCATATGTATGGGGCTTGACATCGCCGTAATGCCCTTGCTGCAAGTGCCTTCATCCAAATTTCTGATTTCTTCTTCTGTGCATAGCATTCAATTTGGCTGCACTGCTAGTAAATTAATAACTTGCCCAATTGTAAGTAATGGCAGTCCTGTCTCCATTTTCTGTGCATGCCTTGTTTTATTTGCTGTTGGTTACTAGGCATCCGCTCAAACAACTTAATGGAAACGCACCTGTTTCACATTTGTATTATTTTATTTGCGAAATTTGAAAATATTTGCTTCACGTTTGGATGGAAACCCAGTTACTGTCTTTCCACTGACACCTTTTTCGATGGTCTTGATACCTTTGGGTATGTTAAATGTGACGAATCTTGCTCTAGAGCAGGGGTGGGGAACGTTGATCCTGGAGGGCCACTCTCTTGCAGAGTTTAGCTCCAACCCTGAAAAAAAACACTAACCTGCCTGTAACTTTAGTTATCCTGAAGTCCTTGATTAGCTTCAGGTGTGTTTGATTAAGGTTGGAGCTGAACTCTGCAGGACACTGGCCCTCCAGGATCATTGTTCCCCACCCATGCTCAAGGGTCTCCAAACTCGGCCCTGGAGGGCCACTGTCCTGCAGAGTTTAGCTCCAACCCCAATTAAACACACCTGAACCAGCTAATCAGTCTCTAACTAGGGTCTTGTAAGACACAGATTATCTGGTTCAGGTGAGTTTATTTGGGGTTGGAGCTAAACTCTGCAGGACAGTGGCCCTCCAGGGCCGAGTTTGGAGACCCCTGCTTTAGCGTGATGTAAAAGTCTCATGAATTCCAATATGACTGTTCAGAGTGAGGTCGCATTGCAAAACATCTGACCTGTATCGGATTTAGGACCACATGTGGAATTGGCCCAAGTGGGAATTGAAAAGATTAGATTCCATGTGGTTTGTGCTGTTCACACAGTCATGACACAGAGTCACAAATGATTTGGGCCACATTTACCTGCATGTCGCCTAAAAGATATTAGTTGAGTTCGTTTAAACCCTGACAACAACAAAAATAAAACATGATACAACATGCATTTGGCCTTGAGTCTTCCGTCAATGAAAGGAGTTGATTTCCTTTTAATGTCAATCCAAATCTTTTTTGCTGAAAATGTTCACTCTCATTAGCTATGCTGAGCACACCTTGTCTTTCACCTTTCTCCTTTCCATAATCATCAGTTGTCTCCCAAATTGAGTTCATTTCTTCCTAGCCTGGCATTGCGCTGACATTTGCCAAGTGCGTCTTTAAAAGGCTTTAATCGGTCTTCGCCGTGTTTGTTTTTGGGTTGCTGTGGAAACACGGCACATAAATGAATGTCTAAGTGATCCATCATCTTTTCACTTTTTCCTCACACTCAAAGTCTCACTTTCGCCCTCTCTCTGTTCTTCACCGGTGCTCTCGCATGGCCATGACACTTCACTAAGTGTGAGCAAACTAACTCTGCATGCTCCAGTGGAGCTAGAATCGGCCATGTTTGCTGTTGATTTTAGAGTGGGAATGACTAGCCCAAAAGGAAAATATGTCCCTGTATTGTCAATATAACGCATGCAATTCTCATGGGCTGGCGCATTACTTTTTGTAACTTTAAAAAAGCTTTTAGTGAAAACAGCACAAGCATCAGTAAGTATTGGCAATTATTTGATGATAAATTCTATGATATTTCACTCTAAAGCATCATATCCTGTTTGATAAAAGTGCTTAAGGGTGTTCACACTTGTAATTTGGTTCACTTGGTTTAGTCCTGGCGTTCACATCGGCATTTTAACACAGAATCTAAAGGCATAGGGATACGTTCACAACCTGATTGGTCTGCTTTTATTACATATACACTCACCTAAAGGATTATTAGCAACACCATACTAATACTGTGTTTGACCATCTTTCGTCTTCAGAACTAGCTTAATTCTACATGGCATTGATTCAACAAGGTGCTGAAAGCATTCTTTAGAAATGTTGGCCCATATTGATAGGATAGCATCTTGCAGTTGATGGAGATTTGTGGGATGCACATTTGGCGTTCTCAGAATGAGAACATGGATCCATCATGCCTTGTTACCACTGTGCAGGCTGGTGGTGGTGGTGTAATGGTGTGAGGGATGTTTTCTTGGCACACTTTAGGCCCCTTAGTGCCAATTGGGCATCGTTTAAATGCCACGGCCTATCTGAGCATTGTTTCTGACCATGTCCATCCCTTTATGACCACCATGTACCCATCCTCTGATGGCTACTTCCAGCAGGATAATGCACGTCACAAAGCTCGAATCATTTCAAATTGGTTTCTTGAACATGACAATGAGTTCACTGGACTAAAATGGCCCCCACAGTCACCAGATCTCAACCCAATAGAGCATCTTTGGGATGTGGTGGAACGGGAGCTTCGTGCCCTGGATGTGCATTTGGGGGCAGTCGTGGCCTAATGGTTAGAGAGTCGGACTTGTAACCAGAAGGTTGCAGGTTCGAGTCTCAGGTCCGGCTGGAATTGTCGGTGGGGGGAGTGAATAACCAGCGCCCTCCTCCACCCTCAATACCAATGAGGTGAGACCCTCGAGCAAGGCACCGAACCCCCAACTCCTGTCCACCAATCAGCTGGTGTGTGGTGGGCGTTCTGGCGCAATATGGCTGCCGTCGCATCATCCAGGTGGTGCTGCACATTGGTGGTGCACCCCTTCTATGTAAAGTGCTTTGAGTGCCTAGAAAAGCGCTATATAAATGTAACAAATTATTACCGTCTCTAATTCAGTTCATATGTCTGTTCACCTACCCCTGACGATAAACACTTTACTATTAAACACACGTTAAATGCTTTATTTGCACTATTTGGATATTTTCTTTATTTTTATTGAAAAGAAATGCTTTTTCGATCTGATATGTCATGGCAAAAGGGAGTAGAGTGAGTTCGGCAAAAGGCGGATGCGAACCTTGGGTCGATTCGCGTCAAAACGTGTGTCTTATCCCTACACGACTGCCGCTGTTATTAACTTGGTGTCTTCAGTAATTTTGTGGCCGAACCATACGTAAAAAAGGCGGCCACTTGCACTTGATGTAAATGGCATCACCAGTAAAAAAAGGTTTTTACAGTCTATGGGTAGGACCCACCCATATTTTTGGGGCTTCCGACGCCCATGTAGTAAGCTATACTTTAGCTTTATTATTTGATTATTTGACTATTATTATATTATTCCCACTCCACTTCTTGCCAGGAATTTTTTGTGTGTATATATAACATTTAATCCAATATTAAGATGCAAATAATGGGCAAATTAAACATTCTGCATTGTAGAAATGACCTGGACACCATATGTGGGCAAGACCCCTGGTGTCATCTACTTATCAGCCATTGGATGGTTTGACAAATATCTGGACTGAGTCTTCCATATGGTGACAAAACAAACACAGCCAGAAGCTAATGACACTGGCATGGTGACCAGGTGTTTTTATGAAAGGAAGCAATTGGCTGGAAATGACACTGTTGTTTTTCTCATGAGGCTCTGCATCCTTGTGTGATGGCAAACGCTCACTGTGTTTCTGTTGAGGTGGCACACTTGATATACAGTTTCCTCTTTGGGCTGTGTATTTTCTTCTTAGTGGTTTCTGTAGAAAAGGACATATACCTGAAGCAGAATGAGAGTTGACCGAATTGAATTCTACCAAGCAGTTGAGACTTCAATCAAGCCCCCACACAGAGTCTGTAATCGAGGTGATACCATCAGTGTGGCATAGTTATTACAGGCCCAGGTAGGATACGTGATGGAGGCAGGTATAATTGTGATAGTGACCCAAGGATGATCTACCATATCCCATCCATAGCATCCCACCCCATCTTGTTTAACTTGCTCGAACCAGTTTCTTCCACTTGGTTAAACACTGATAATCAGCTTTTATTAGCTGCAAAAATGCTCTTCTTATTTAGTATTTTTGCCTTGTGTCTTGTCAAAATATCTAAACATTCTTAAATCAAGATGCATTTACTAGATAAGTAGAATGATATAAGATGTTTTTTTGTTTTCTGGAAAATATAATCAAAATGAAGTGAGCTTTTGCTTAAAACAAGCTAAATTATCTGCCAATGGGGTAAGAAAAATAATCTTGTTTCTGTCCCAATTATTTTTCTCACCCCATTGGCAGATTTCATTTCATTTTATTTATCTAGTAAAAGCATCTCAATATAAGTTTTTATTTTTATTTTTTATATTTGGACTGGAAACAAGACAAAAATACAAAGTAAGAAACACATTTTTTGCAGTGTAGCTGTTACTCCTATTACAATCAAAGAGCAAATACAGCAATGCTTTTCACATGCATTTTGTCTCCTACGTTCCCCTGGAGAAACACGCCTGAATCTCAAGATGGCAGAAATAACACTGGCACATCTCAGACCTCCTTGTACATATGATCTGTAGGATTCAGATACAGCGACGTGTTCGCCAAACATGCCACCTGTTTGTTTGGTTTTTTTGTGCAATTATGTAAGAAACTTTTGAATCTGCAGTTGTCACGGGTGTGTGCAGGCAGGAAAACGAAGACAGGCAGATACAATTGCAAAACGTGGTTTAATCTCAAGGCAAGACGGGCAACCGCACAACACACTTAAACAACTGAGATCGGACAAAGACAGCGTGAACAGGGGCCTATACCATGAAGCCGGTTTAGCTGGCTAGCCAGATATGTTTAAGCTTAGTTTGTGCCAATCCTAGGTTTTAGGTACCATTAAAGTGGTTTGGCTATCTTAAGCTCCACGGCTAACCTGCTCCAGGGCAGGTTATGTTCTGGATAAGAGATCTCAAACTGAAATTGGACCAATCAGCTTTGAGCAAAGTGACACACCTCTGATGCAATAAAGTCACTCCCCATTTTTCTACTCCAAATGAAAGGTTACTACATAGCAAATGGTTTTTAAAGACTTAAGCGTCTGGCTTTTAACAATGCTTATTTATAATAAGAAGAATTTTGAATGATTTAGATATCATTTATGTAATTATTATACCCTTAATCAATTACACGTATCATTTTAGTTAATCAATCATTAATTTTGCACTATAGCCTATATAAAGGTCGTAGAAATAAGCTTTAAAATATATATAAATTTCTCTATATATCAACTAAACTAACTTCATAACTTTTACTTGCATATAAGATTTTTCTTTAAGTTGTCCTCTTTTATAGACAGCTCTTTTCTTCTTCCTGTGTAAATTTGTTTAAATTCTTAATATTTTTCAATCATGTAATATTCTGCAGAAGAGAGAAGTGAATCTCAGTTTCCTTGATCCACAGCGTCTGATTGGCTGTTAACTAATGATGTTACAGCTAAACTCCTAAACTCATGATCAAAGCCTGAGTTGACAGAGAAAACGTATGATCAGCATCATGGGACCAACAAAGCCTGAATAGATTGGTTTGGTTTTGTCAACTCGAAACTAATCCTGTAACCCTGAGTTTGTTAAACTACCATCATGGCCCCAGGAGGAACTTAAATATCTTAACAGATCCCAGCTGACACAAATCAACTAATGATGATGGCAACCAGGGAGACAAACGAGTGGCGGGAAGCAGAACAAAGGAACATGTGACAGATACAAACCAACTTAAACTAAACGTGACTGTGACAGCAATGTTGTTCAGATGAGCATGCAACGTCTTAGACCTTTTCTGACCTTCGCTATTTGTGAGGGGTTATCTGATATAAACATATTCATTCCATTGTGAAATATAATTCTCCCAAGAAACATATCAAGAATGAGCGCTACACCCTACACAAGTTCATGTGATCCCTTGGACAGAATGAATTTCACATCTGCTGGATAGGGGATGCATTGAGACTGGCACTGAATCAACTCAACTCGCTGTATACGATTTCCCGCTCTTTGCAACAATAGCCTACAACACACAAGCCAATCTAATCAACATAGAAACGGGGTGTAAATTTAGTTACATTTCGCCTTCCCATCGATGTCTAGCTGTCTATTTTCCCTCTCCAATATTGTTCTAGAGTTTAAGCTTAAAAGCATCAGACCAAATATGTTTTTCTCCCACTTGCTGGTGAAGAAGCGATCGTTGGCCACCTGTTCCATCTAAGTGTTAATTCTGGGAACAAAAGCGTAGTGCTTGCCTGGATGTGAGTAATGTGAAAACACCTCATTCACGGCAGTTGGCAGCTAGCCATCCTGGGTCACCGGCTTGCACTGAGCTGATCAAATCCATCTCCACGGTGACTGTGCATGTCCCTGCTAAACCATTATCCTTCCGCAGTTCAGGGTAAATGAGGGCTAACGCATTACATGCTGTGAGCGAACCTGCCGCAAGCAATTAGGTCTCTCTCAATCCTCTGTTTTCCTTGGACTGTGAATCACATCTGTTCTTTGACAACTACACTTAACTGTTGCATAAGCAACAACACATCATTTATGCTGCTGTGCAGCAGCCAATTTTGGCTTGGTTTGTGAATGTTTCAACTACGGCTGAGCAGTGTAGATAAAACAACATGTTGTGCAATGTCTTAAAGGATTAGTTCACTTCAAAATGAACATTTCCTGATATTTTGCTCCCCCATCTCATCCAAGATGTTGTCTTTCTTTCTTCAGTCGAATAGAAATTACGTTTTTTGAGGAAAACATTCCAGGATTTTTCTTCACATCATAGACTTCAATGGCAACCAAAATGTTGAAGGTCCAAATCAATGCGGCTTCAAAGGAAGGGCTTCAGAGGCTCTGCACGATCCCAGACGGGGAATAGGGTCTTATCTAGCCAAACCATCTGTCATTTAAAAAAAAATTTGCAAAATGAATATACTTTTTAACCTAAATTGCTCATCTTGCGCTGTCATGGATTGCGCAATCACGTCGGAAAGGTCACTCTAGACATAGGCGGAAGTACCGCCCCAAGCGAACGTGCGAGGACTGATGCTGCCTTCACGTGCTATCGGAAATTTCATAATTCCCACTTCAGAAGTCCTAATTACGAGCTTGTTGCATTCAAGTGCTTTGTTGTCAAAATGAACAGGAATCACGGACACTAGGTTTAATCTTCCCTATTTGTTGGGAAAATCTTATTAAAATCATCATCATATGTAATGTTAGTGTCCCATGAACTGACAACCATATAAACATTTACGATGCCAGATTCTGTCATTTTGGTCAAATGCAGGCTATTTTCGCTGTGTATAAAATATACAATACGCTTCAAATGATTAGGCTACTCGTATATGTAAATATGCTCAACATAAAAGGGGGGGGGGGTGTAATGCTATTTCATGACTATTAAATCATGTCTGTCACAGCAGTAGTTCTCCCCGCCACCATGTTTAAAGTTTATTGAAGAAAAAAAAAAAGTTTAAAGGTCCCATTCTTCGTGTTTTTTTTAAGCTTTGATTGTGTTTACAGTGTGCAATATAACGTGTTCATGTTTCACGTGTAAAAAAAAACAGTATTTTTAACACAATTTACTCATCTGTGTACCGCTGTTTTCACTGTCCTAAAAACGGCCGATGACTTCCTTTATTCTATGAAGTCCCTCCTTCAGAAATACGTAACGAGTTCTGATTGTGCCAGCGGTTCCCATGTTGTGATTTGACCACAGCTTAGCGAACGTGGCACGGTTCCTGTGTTGTGATTCGACAGCAGCTTAGCGCATGTGGAAAGGTCACGCCTCTTAACGGGAGATGTATGCGCTTAATGATCTCTACAGCGTCCCTGGGAAAGCCAAACAAAGGTGATTTGACTCCGGGATGAAAATAACAGCGTCTCGACGACATGGCGACAAACACACTCAAACGCAACAATTCCTTTTCTCCACGCGACACGTCCTCTTCTCCACGTGGGAGAGCAACAAGACCACGCCCCCTTTTTTCGCGTATTCTTGTGGGCGGAGGTTAGTCTGTTCTACTGACGTAATTAATGAAGGAAGTACCAGGATGTAGTCCAAGCCGGCCGTTCGCTGTAGGCTTTGAAAGGGAACTTCTGTTAAATAAAATATCTCGCTTGGCATTAAACTTTGAGCTTTATAATTTTACAGGTATTATTTATGCTCTAACAGCAACATTACACACTAACTAAAGTTTGAACAATGGGATCACGAAGAACGGGACCTTTAAAGTTTATGGCACGCCCATCTCGGGAATTTGGGTATCCAAATTTTGCAGTGGTAAAACCTACATCAGATGTGCAATTTTTACCTCAGAAACTCGTATTTATGATAATTCCCAAGGCAATAATATACAATAATACAAACAGCCTTTACCAAAAACTCTCCATCTTCAACTTCAAAATCGTTTTTTTTTGCTAAAGGGCATTTGAATTAGTCTTCGCATGTGCACTTTGTACACACGGGGGGGGGGTTCTTCTGCATACGCCTTGCGTGACCTTTCCGGCGTGATTGCGCAACCATTGGTGTGTCGCAGAGCAGCGCACGATGAGCAATTTAGGTTAAAAAGTGTATACATTTTTATTTATTTTTTTAATGACCGATGGTTTGGCTAGATAAGACCCTATTCCTCGTCTGGGATCGTGCAGAGCCTCTGAAGCCCTTCCTTTGAAACTGCATTGTTTGGACCTTCAACCGTTGGTTGCCATTGACGTCCATTATATGGAGAAAAATCCTGGAATGTTTTCCTCAAAAAAACTTCATTTCTTTTCGACTGAAGAAAGAAAGACATGAACATCTTGGATGAGATGGGGGTGAGAAAAATATCAGGAAATTTCCATTTTGAAGTGAACTAATCCTTTAAAAAGTGCTTTAGCGTCTTTGTAACCCTGTAGCAAGTCAACTGAAATAAGCGCCAATGCTTTGCAAATGTTTCTGAGGACAGTTTTTCCCCTTTAGACTTACTTCCTAAGATCTTAACTAGCTACAAAACACAATGCAGCCACCAGTGTATCAGAAATCAGAACGGCCCCTCACTGACACCTGTAATGAGATCACAAGGGATTGCGGTTTCTTACCATATTCAGAGACTCGCTTGGGTTTACAATGTTGCAGTGCATTAGACCTGGGTGTTTTCAATATAATTAGCTCTTTTTCAAATCTTCAAACATACATTTTGTCCATCATCCCAATCTTTTTGCATCTGTTTAGAGTATTAGAGTCAAGTCTCTTAGAGAATTTGAACACATGTATCTTGCACAATGCCGGAAGGAAAGGAAACTCAGCAGCCCTGGCCTCAGTTTTAGCCTTCAAGTGGGTTTGAAGAGAGAGTGAAGGAATCATTTGTCTGATTAGAGCTTGAAACCACTGATTGCCGCCAAGTACTTAGCCACCACTGATGGCAATATCCCACCACTCTGGCCTATTACTCTCAATCTGTGCACCATTAGTCAAGCACGTAGAGAAAAAAGGCTAGATTTACTGGATTATCGCTTCCTCTTTGTTTGCCTTTCGCATTTTGTTTTTGTTAAGCAATCCATTCACCTGCAGATTCTTGTGTACCGTTTGGGAAGGTGACCTGATCATCTTTGATCCACTGGGATTAGATTGAAGTTGGACGAGGTCTTGAACTGGTTGTAATGCTTGGCGCTTTCATCCTGGGAGATTAAATTAAAGGCAGGATCAGGGATCAGGAGCGTCTGCTGGAAGCTGTTTTGAATGAGCTTCCTGTTTTGCACTTTAAACGCCGATGTCCTGCAGTCACAGTTAAGCTGAGACAGTTGAATTTGAAGAATTTGAATTTGACCTACTTTTTCCTAACATGTGCTCTGGTGTTGAGCGCAATGACGTCAATCGGTGGCTCTCGCGGCAAGTGAGGCGCACCGTCTATGATCTCCTCATGTGGAGACAACTAGTCTCAGGTGTAAATTTGACTTGGAACTGGAGATGCGAATGTAAAGATTTTAGGAGGTCAGGCCTGTTTCAATGCATTTTGATTTCTTTGTGTCAGTGACCCACTTCCCACATCAATATTAGACACCTTGTTCAAAACCACTGAACATATAAACACTTTTTTTTTTCAGGAGAATTTTTCAGTATTGCAGAAGATTAAATCATAACGCATATTGTAGCTGTGTAAATGTTCTTCTTTGTTAGGGTAATTTTTGATTGGTTGATGTTTTTCATTGTTTATCCCACAGAATCCATCTCAGGTGGGGACGGCCCTACAAGTGTTTTACAACCTTGGCAATCTGAGAGAGACCATAAGAAGTGTGGTAGATGGATACAGGACATCTGTGCAGGAGAACGTCGTTAATGCCCTGGACATTAAAGTCCTCACTCAACCTGCCAGCACCAGAGGTTTGTTATTTTAGTGCATTTGTGGCTGTTTTTTAGAGCGCTTGATGATTTTGCATTGTTTTAATGTGTGCATTTTGTGTCTGCTATATTTAGGTGCCCCTGGCAGAGCAATCATGCCCACTCCAGGGAATACGGCTGCGTTTCGAGCTGCTCTGTGGACGAATTTAGAGAAACTAATGGACCAGATTTGTGCCGCATGTGGTCAGGTATCAAACAGACGTTACTATTATGAAACACTGTTAATGTCATTAGGCAAAACACCAGTAGTTCACAGATGTCCCTATCTATTTTGCTTTGGCTTCTTTTGGAATTTGTTGGAGTAAAAAATTATACAAATTAACTGGTCAAATTTTGTACTAAATACTACTTTGATTATGGTTATTGTCTGCTCTTAATATCTATGATCAATTTGTGGGAAGGAGTTCAGTTAGGAGGTCAACAGAAGCTCATGTGCAGTTCTAAGGTCTAAAGAGACAAACATACAGGAGAGAAGCCAGTCAGTTGAGTTTTTGGCAAAACCTTTACAGTGCTTGTTGTCTTTTACTGCATAAAGGAGAAACTGAAATGACATTCATTACAAGATCATCATCAGTTAAAACTTTTCAAATGCACCTGCAAACAATTTTTCTAGTCATTGAGGATTTCTTAAAAATCTCATCTCGTTCTCGTGAACCCAATCTCATGAGAAGTGTCTCGTCACACCCCTACTAAATACAAAGTGCATGATATTAAAATCTTGTTTATAGAACTACAGTATAAAGGCATATCACACTGTGCTTATTTTGCTGTTTTCCCCCCATATATATTTTTTAAAGCTAACGTGTTAAGGTTAGATGATGCTTGAAAGGGGTTTCAATATGTATTGTCTATGTTCCTGAACAGGTGCAGCACCTGCAGAAGGTTCTAACCAAAAAGAGAGACCCAGTGACTCATGTGTGCTTTATTGATGAGATCATCAAGGTGAGACGGATGATTTGTTTAATACGTTTTTTTCTGGAATAGGTGTGCAATTAAATTTCAGCCGTTTGGGAAGTTATGTGTATTGATATTGTGTGTATCCCATATGTGATGAGTTTGTCCTTGATGTGTAGTGATTTATTACAAAGGATTTTTGTGTGTGTCGCCCTTGCCTGTGGCTGACCTGCCTGCATAACCCCTGCTGGTTCACTTGCTGCTGGCACATTAGCAGTAAATGACATCCTAATTGGTGTCTGCAGGTGGCTGGCCCCTCTGTGACAAGGTTATCTACCCCACACGCATACACACATGCACACACACATGCACGCACATGTATCCACCGCACATTTTCAGCCAGACATTGATGGGACAATTTTATCTACATTCTCCATTTGGTTCTGGGTGACTTTGTGAACTAGTGTGTGTTGGCGCATGCTGAGTGAAACGAACAGTGCTTGCAAAGGCATATGCAATGCGTTTCCCCTTTGATATCAGTGGCTCTCCATTCCTTCAGTGGCGAATTTGGCTAATTACAGCCGGTAATTAAGGTGCTATTTTCTGCTAAATTAAGGGCTAAACTGTGAGATCAGAGCAGTTTAGGAAGGGGTGTTAAGATTTCACAAATGAATTTCAAAGAGAGCAGTGAATTAGTACTGGCCTCTAGTGATGCATTTCCTTAAACCATAAGCAGCAAAGCTAATATGCGGCATAGACGTCACGATGCAGTCTGATGCAGAATTGTAACATGGGCTGTATTTGGAATGACCCGGCCAAAAAGTCACTGTTTAGATTTAAATTGGCAAATGCTATGACTGAATCATTATTGCAGTGATTATTATGTTTCCAGCATGTTATATAATTTGGCAACAGTTCTTCTAACCCTAATTGATGGAGTGTGTAGCTTTTAATTTCTTTAAAAAAAACATGTAGGAAGATGCATCATGGCCATATTCCAGGATGACAATGTCAAGATTCATCAGGCTAAAACTGTGAAAGCATGAAGAATCATTTTCACACATGAATTGGCATTGATGGTCTTCGGGATGTGCTGGAGGAGACTTTACAGAGTGCTGGACTCTTGCATTGGCAATACAAGATCTTGACCAAAAATTGATGCACCACTTGATGGAAATAACATAACATTTTATTTCCATCAAGAGATGCATACACTTTTGGTCAGTTTTTGGCATTTTTATGTTTTAATGAAAATGTGTGTCCTTAATAATTTCGGTAAATTCTTAATAATTAACTTATAGCTTTATAAAAGCATTAATGCACTCAAGGGAGTGCTGTTTTGTTGATATGGTCATGGCTGAAGGGGGTTTAGCTTTGATTATTTGCACAAATGTACAAAGCAGAGCACATGGAATACGGCATCTCTCAACATGACCAATGAACCAGCAGCAATATCAACCATCATTTTAAACATCTCTACTTCAACATTGTCTGATCTGACAAAATTGGATTACAATAAGGCAATTTCATGATAACTGCACTCGCTCATTTAAATGCAATGAGATCATGCAAAAACATAGCATACGACTGCATACTAATGCTTTCCTTTGCATACAGTATTTACCAAAGAATGCATTTTTTAGAATAGTTTTTTGTATGTGTGTGAGAAAGAGAAAAGGTCTGTCTTCAAACATACAGTCACTTTCGCTCTCTCTCGCTCTCTCGCTCTCTCGCTCTCTCTCTCGATCTCTCTCTCTCTCTCTCTCTCTCTCTCTCTCTCTCTCTCTCTCTCTCTCTCTCTCTCTCTCTCTCTCTCTCTCTCTCTCTCTCTCTCTCTCTCTCTCTCTCTCTCTCTCTCTCCTCTCTCTCTCTCTCTCTCTCTCTCTCTCTCTCTCTCTCTCTCTCTCTCTGTTGGTATTCCTCCCGTTCTCACTCAGTAAACAGTTTCGGGGGAGATGAGTTGAGCGGCTTCTAATCACCTCTTGGAAATCGAGATTTTTGGTCAGAAGATTGAGGTCTGCAGAAATGGGGGGGACAGGTGGGGGCGTTTCCATGGCAACCCCTTCTCCCGCTCTCGCATAGACCTTTTTTCTTATTGAAAAACAGAAAGGATTAAGAAAAAAAAAAAGTTTGAATCAAGAGTGAGGGTGGTATTGCGCAATTTGACCACTTTTCTTGCATTTGTCTCATGACGTTTTTGATTATTTAATAAAAAATGACCCATCTGTCCAGGATGATGAAGATAATACAGGTAAAATAGTGCTACATCATTTAAATTTAGTGCTTGAGAATCTTGAGAAGCTCACAAACTCTCACGTTGTGTCTAAAGTAAAAGCTCAATGGCTCTCAGTAGAAAGGGACACCTTGAAATTCAGACAACCCAGAATGACTGACAGGGAGTCTTTGGGTGCTCAGAGAGCCATCAGCTCTAGATGAAGGAGGCGCCCGGCATTTAAAAGGCCCCATGAAAGGTTTTGCAGGGCGGGCACTTCTCTTGGAGCCTCACAAGGCTGTAAAAAGCCTTACAGCGCCTCTGAACCTTCAGTTTAACAGGGTGCATACTGGAGATGGGCTGCATATGCGGTATAGGAAAACACATACAGGAACTTTGTGCACAACAAAGCTGCTGTCGGATTCCCTGGAGATTGGAAAAGGTGGGTGCATGCCATGTTTTTTTGTTTTCTTTCTCTGCCTCCGCTTCAAAAGCTGTTTTCAAACTCCCACAATCTCACACCTTTATTTGTGGCTAAAACACCCCCCACACGCGCACACCCATCGGAAAGCAAAACCTGCAAACCGCTACATTTAACAGTTACACGAGTAAAACAAGACCTTCCCGTTGAATTCCCAGCTGCTTTTTATGTGGCAAACAAGTCTTCTGGCATGAGTTCATCTGCACCGATGGCCCTCTTCAGGTGTCATAGATGTGAAATTCAACTCTACATCAGAAAAGAAAAAAGCAATTGCCTGAGGTAGTGAGGCATATATGAAACGCGCTTGTATTTTACTAGAGCAAAAAGAAAGAAAAGCCAAGATTGGTTGTATTTCATTGATGATGGCACTGAAATCATGCCACAACCATTGGAAAATATTATGGAACATTTAGTAATTTATTTTTATAAAAACTGTATCCATATGTTTGATGATTCCGCACGGAGAGGTCTGCACGGGCTTTACCGACTCAACCTGTTGTAACCATTGACATGTTAAGCCCAAAACCGACCCAAACCTGAGGTCCGTTTCTAACAGCAAATACCATTTTTGCAATATGTTGTATTTGAAGATTGCTTGCAACGGTAAACAAATACATGTACAAACACAGGCACAGCGGCCCCATCAGCACAGCAGTAAAAGAAGCACGGACTTACCAATTACGTAACTTTGCTGTGGTCGAACAGGTGTAACAGTCACAAATTTCTCTGGACTTTAATCTTCAATTGGGGCCTAATGGTTAGAGAGTCGGACTTGTAACCCGAAGGTTGCGGGTTCGAGTCTCAGGTCCGGCACGGGGGAGTGAATAATCAGCACTCTTCTCCAACCTCAATACCATGACTGAGGTGAGACCCTTGAGCAAGGCACCGAACCCTGGGCGCCGCAGCAATATGGCTGCCCACTGCTCTGGGTGTGTGTTCACGGTGTGTGTGTTCACTACTGTGTGTGCACTTGGATGGGTTAAATGCAGAGCACAAATTCCAAGTATGGGTCATCACACTTGGCCACACGTCACTTCACACAGCAAGCAGGCAAAGCACACGGCACGCAAACTATATGTATATAGCCGATTCATTTTTTTCTTAGTTACAAAACTGAACCCGACCCGAACCCGAGGCTGTTCATTAAACATTAGCCCGACCCCTCTATTCCGCACTGTCATATTTGGCATGGACGCTACACGTTTTTTTGTTTGTTTTTTTAATAACCTGATGATTCATGATTTCATAATACAAGGACATCTTGTGAACTTTAATGTGACCTTTTGTACAATGGAGTTCACATGCTCAGTGTGTCGGTGCCTTTTTTAAAATATATATATATATATATATACAGGGCTGTACAGTGCGACATATATGTCGCACGTGCTACAAAAAAATCTGTCTGTGCGATGAATATATTTACCCCAGTAGCACGCGTGCGATACAGTTTAGCATGTGAGACAGAGCTCGTTTGAGAGAAGGGAGAATTTGTTTTGTGCTCGTGTGAGGTTAATCTGGGGCTGCACGATTGACTGAAAATAAACCAAAATCGAGATTTGTCTTTGAAATTATGAAAATCGCTTCAATTTTTAAATAAATAAATATATGTGTAGATGATGCGCAGCACTGTTCAGGGCGGATCGATCGGTTCGCAATAAATGCTGCTCTATCTCTGCACGCACTGTGAGATGGAGTCATTGGCATTTTAGTTCGAAAAGGGGCACGGTTTGCATGAAAAATTGCTAATAAAAGCTGTCAATCGCGGCCAACTGTGCAGCGGTTCACGTGAAATGGACTCGGGTGCGCATTCGTTCAGGAAGAAGCGTAACCTGCATATGTGTTTTAGCGTATTACAATGTATTTAGTTCAATAAAACACATGTAAGGGATGATGGTGTTGATGATTTACCTTGGATACTAGTGGATTCGCGCATATGCGTGCAATCAGGACAACAAATGAACTTTAAGTGACGCACATACAGTAAACCCAAGAGTCGTTTACTCAGCTGCCCATAATAGCACCAAATTAATGAAAACACAATATATTTACTGCAGAGCATTTTCTATCATTCTATCATCATTCTATCATAAGATGAACAAGATGCACCAGGGTTCGATAGAATCAAGCTGAGTGTGAAACCAGACCAGCGCTGCGGGGGACGCCGGGAACAATCGCGTTTGGACATGACCACAGCAAACGTGCCCAGTGTTAAAGCCCCTTAATGTGCATTAGAAAAAAGACACAACCTCTTTCCAAACTTGTAATGAGAAGCGTTTACAAACCTGTCGTCCAACAAAAGAGAACATTAATCGAGTGTTTAAGAAATAACTTACTTTTGTAATCTGACAGGCTTCACATCACAGAATGAGGCAGAAATTATATTATTTTATAATATTCTGTAGTACAGTGATAGATTTGTGGTGTAGAGACGTGTACAGTACTTTTTTTCTTTCTCAGTGAATACATAAGATAAAATAAGACAGAAATTAAGACTATATATATATTTTTTTTTTGTGCTGGGGAAAAATGAATCGTGATATATCACATCCAAAATAAAAGTTTGTGTTTGCATAATATATGTGTGTGAACTGTGTATAATTATTATGTATATATATAAATACACACACATGCATGTATGTATTTAAGAAAAATGTTATATGTGATCAATTATATATACGGTGTATACATGCAAATATTTCTTAAATATATACATGCATGTGTGTGTGTGTGTATTTATATATACATAATAATTATACACAGTACACACACACATATATTATGTAAACACAACTGCGATTTAAACACAATTAATTTTTCCCCAGCACTAATTTTTTTCAATTCTAGATTTAAATTAAATCGCAGATTGTCATTGTGATCTCAGACTTTTGGAATCCACTGTATATATACTTTATTTTCCAACATTAAAGTCTTTTTCTTTGGAGAGTTCTCAAATTTGTAGAAATCCTGTGCGTCATAAGAGAGGGCATTTATATCACTGTACAGTCAGTGCAAACCCCTTATGACTGATGTACAGTGAGTCAGCATGGACGTTCAGAGCATTTTGATACGCACGGGTGATAAGCACACCAGCCTCTTTATACACACACACACACACTGAGCAGTGGTTAGATTGGCACATGATTGGCATTAGACCATATTTGTATTGTCATGATTCCCAAATGGTTCTGGACTTCCCTATTATACACAAATGCACACATGGCTCAGACTGACATTGTTCTGTCAGTGATTGCTAATGCCAGTGTTGTGATAGCGTAAATAGTGTAGGGTTCATATTCTACTCTTTGTGTGTGTTTTTTTTACCCTGTTCACTTCTAATGTCAGCCCAAATTTCTTACACCAAAATGATTGTTTGATGTGACCATTTTCCACCCTTTCTCCAACTTTTAAGACTAGTGTATGTAAATAATCTGTTATAGTCTAACTCTGAAATGAGTAAGAAGAACGCCCCTACAAAAACTTAAATCTCCCTAATCGCCATGATTGTAGTTTTTATTGAGGGTGAAATGTGAGCTAGACATCGTTTTTGAGATGTTGGAGTCACTAAAGACAATCATATCAGCTTTGTTTGCACAGTGTGTTAATGTGTTTGTTATTATGTGTGTCAAAGGCCACTGTGGTAAAGTTCAGCTCCGGCTGATGTGTGTAATGTGTTTTCTCTATCTCTTATCAGGATGGGCAGCCTGACATCTTGCACACCTTCTGGAGTTCAGTCACTCAGACGCTCTCTGAGGAGCTACAGAAAGCCACAGCTGGTGAGTTTCAGTCTGAGGTTTTTGTTTAAGACGATGCCCTGCCATGCATCTCAAAAGCTCATTCTGTGTGTGAGTGTGTTACACAAGCTCCCCTCCTGCGCCTGGTCTCTCTCTTCTCCTCCGCTCTTGCTGTCTTTTCATCACATTGCAGTCGGATTCAAACTCTATTACCCATGTACACTCTTCTGGCGTTGCTTTTGACTGTTAACCCTCTCCTCTTCTAACTGAGCTTGTAAGCTATCTCATGTATTGTTCACCTCGAGTCAGGAAGGCTTTTTAGAGAAGCGTTTACACTTCCGTAGTCTCTGATGATTCTTAAAGCTCAGACGCAGCCAATAAGTCCAGCATAAAGCAAATAAAAAATAATCTCTCTATTGAACTCAGGCTTTTATCGTCACTAAAGAGCAGGATAAATCAAGGTAGGTGTTTGGTTATAAGGGAATATGGGGGGAAATGGAGACGATATATCGGTGGACATGGGCGTCGGAAGCAAAAAAAATGTGGGTGGGTCCTCTCAGAAAAAAAAATTACTGGAGATGCCATTTACATTAAGTACTGTGCAATTATACGGCTTTGTTTGCTAAACGTCTGGTTTGGAAAGACAAAATTATGGAAATCGCTTTATCACTGAGAGTGGCAATAGTGTAGGGCAAAGACGCATAGCATCAAGTTCGAATCCGCCTTTTGCCGAACTCACTCCATTTTCCCATCACATATCAGATCGGAAAGGCATTTATTATTTTTTTTAAATGAAGAAAATATTAGAAAAGTGTAAATAAAGCATCTAACGTGTTTAATAATAAGTGTTTATCGGTTAGGGCCAAATACAGGGGTAAGTAAACAGACGTGTGCTGAATTAGAGACCTAAAAGTGAGTGGGTCCAATATCATTGATCGTAAAAAGTGGGTGGGTCTTGTCCCATGTCTTGACGCCCATGTCGGTGGACATGATTAACCGATAGAAATTAGATTTTGGACTATTGTCTCTATCACGGTTACGCTCATGTGACGTTGCTGTGCTGCGCGGTCACAATATTATGATTTAATGCCTTTTTTAAGCATTGCGGTTTAAAACGGGTGATTTTTAAACTGTTGAAGTCTGTTTCTCACGGCTGTCTGAGACATGTGACACGAAGCCGCGGCTCATAGAGCGCTTGACAATTGAAGAGTGCTTTTTGCCGCATAATCGGGCTTGAATGGTTAAATATACATACCTATGTGTAGTGATCGACCGATATTGATTTTTTTTTTCTTTTTTTTAGAACCGATACCGATAATTTTTGTTTTTGTGTGCCCGATAACCGATATACAGAACCGATATTTATTTACTGTTATTCTTCTGTTTTTGACACAATTACAACACCACTGAACTGAACAAACCATTTTATTTATAACAATCACTCCCTCCTTGCATAGAAAACAAAACAAATCTTATTTATACACCAATAAATAGTGCAAAAAATAAAAAAAGTGCACTGTTGCTAAACTGTTTTTGTTTAAAAAATAAAATCTTCGATTAGGTGGAAGGTAAAGTAAAATAAATCAAGCACATAAAAGTAATTCTAACCAATTAAAAAAAAAAAAAAAAAAATCTAAACCACCTGGAAAAAAATAGCATTGCTGTTTATGTAGCTTAATACTCCCAGTTGAGCAGAACTAGGTTGTAGTGTAGAAAACTATAGAGAATGTAGAGAATAATATTCTCTGGAATATTGGAATATAACAAACAAAACATCGTATTTTATTGCATTTCTCAAATGGTATGTAAGTTATATCAGAATTATTAATGTTTTTGTCGTTCTAGATCATGAAATATCTGCTGACAAACTGATGTTTATCTATGTATTTACACAGAACAACTCAAAACTGCGATCGTTCGCGGGGATAATATATAATATCCATTAGGGGTGTAACGGTACACAAAACTGACGGTTCGGTACGTACCTCGGTTTTGAAGTCCCGGTTCGGTATGGATTCGGTACAGCAGTTTTACAAAATTGCTTTTTATTCATTTTTATTCAACAGTGGTTTAATGAAAAAAAATTGTGTCTGTCCTTAAATGAATTAAATTATAACTAAAAGTTTCTTAAAGATAATGCTGTAAACTATATAGGGAGCCCTTACTTACATATAGCTATTAAAGATTAACCACAGAGCCCAAACTATTAGCCTAAATTCAGTTGCTATTTATTTTTAGATATAATAATCAACACTCATAAGCTTCACATAAGGCAGTTTTTGCATTAACTTCTAAATCTAATTATTTTTATTCGTTATTGAAATATAATCATTTAGTGGCTGTAATTTTCATGACAGGTTTATTTAAACATACATTAAATAAACAAGACATCACTAACAGGCTAAGTAGTATATAATGAATATATAACGGCTAATATAATGAATATAACGGCTAATATAATGAATATAACGGCTAATATAATGAATATATAACGGCTAATATAATGAATATAACGGCTAATATAATGAATATATAACGGCTAATATAATGAATATAACGGCTAATATAATGAATATATAACGGCTAATATAATGAATATAACGGCTAATATAATGAATATATAACGGCTAATATAATGAATATAACGGCTAATATAATGAATATATAACGGCTAATATAATGAATATAACGGCTAATATAATGAATATATATAGACTAATATAATGAATATAACGGCTAATATAATGAATATAACGGCTAATATAATGAATATAACGGCTAATATAATGAATATATAACGGCTAATATAATGAATATAACGGCTAATATAGTGCATGTATTCAGTGAAAGAGTTGATTTCTCTAGTGAGCTACAGCTGTGGACACTGAATGACTTCTGAGTAAACGTGATTCTGCATGACATTGTTTACAAGCAGTTTTATTGTCTTTCCGCGGTTGAAACGCAGATGGAGCGATTACACGACATATGATACATTTCAGTAAGTTGTAATGTATCCTCAACATACCTTAAGATGTATTAATTTATGTTTATTCTTTAGGAAGAGATGATCGCATTGACTCGCACGATAATTTGAACTGATACGCGTCTATCAGTCGCGTCACATTAAAGAGCGTTAAAACGGCATTTATCGTTTGAATTTCGTGATAAAATGGACTGAATACTTAATATGTTGGTGTGGGAACTCGGATTGAAGTGTGTTCCGCGCTTACAACAAGCCGACTGTTAACTGTTAAAGATTACATTCATAACCGTTCGGTACACGCGTGCACCGTACCGGAAGCCCTGTACCCAAACGGTTCAATACGAATACGTGTACCGTTACACCCCTAATATCCATAGAGTTGTTTACTTCGATGTTTATTAGCGAATTAATGGTTAAATAATTGTTTATATAATTAATTACGGTGTTTTAAACAAGTGAATCTTGTTAAAGTTATATGCGGTGGCTGTGGAGCATTTCCTGAGCATCAACCGGCTGCGTGAACAGCAAAATACAGACGACTTCACGAAACTAATGATGAGCATAGACAACAGAGAGAGAATTCTATTCAGCGCTTTTATTTCCAACATGTGCTCATTCATGGCTGTATTATTTATTCAAAGCAAAGTTGCATCTGTATTTGGACAGGACTTGACATTATTTTACGTAAGAGAGACGAGCTCACGGAGGCATGTCAAATAATCCGTCAAATCCTGAATAAACTAGCTAGATTTCAGGCGTTTATGTAACATCTAATTTGTGTATTAATGACTAATGTTAAATAAAGTTTACTAATTACAGCAAAGCAGGCAAGTATACTTTACCTGTGCACACCGTTGTCTCGTCTCCCCACGTCTCGCATCAGATGCGCTGTAATGGCGATCCTGTGCGCAATTCTCAAAACGCACACAAGATGGCGCCGTTTATTGGTAAATCCGATATTACAAAACCGATATCCGATTATGGTAAAATGCTTAAACATCGGGGAAAATATCGGTAAATCAATATATATCGGTCGATCACTACCTATGTGGCATGTATTTGTAAGTAAACAGTCATTTACTTAAGTTAACGCAAACGGTTGAGAAAGAACAACACACGTGTGTTTAATGGATCCGTGCAGCCGGTTTTAAAGTGACAGCATCCAAATTGACCTGCTGTTTACTGCTTACCTGCATTATTAATGTTAAACAAACAACAACAAAGAGAGAAAATCTCGCACTGCTCTTGACTGAATCACTTTTCTAACTTTAATAAGAATAAACGTACACACAGTAAAGACTATGCATTGTTTTTTTAAAGGTGCACTATGTAACATTTTATCCAAAAACCACAAGGCCAGTGTTATACATTTTCTTCAGTTGAGTACTTACAATATCCCAAATGTTTCCAACTATTTGTAAATTGTGAGAAAATTGCTATTTTACCCGAGGAACCAGTACGTGTGAGAACCAGTACGTGTGAGAACCAGTACGTGTGAGGGAGTCGCCTGTCGATGCCATCATATCTGCGTTCCCCTCGGTTTCTGGCTTTATTGAGCAGAAACGCTTTACTCTCACTGCAGTGTGAACAAGTGTCATAGCAGCCGCTGAGAGAACGCACAGAGTAACGTCATAACATCATTATCAACACACTCACATGTGTCTAATATGATCAACAGAGCTGCGTTACCTCATACTCATGACCGTAAAAGCGGAAGTGGAGCCGGCGACTGTGTCATAATAAAAGTCCCGTGTGTTGCGTTCATCTCATTAACAATCACTCCAGCGGTTCCTCAGCTCCACAACACTCGCTCCTGCTCTGCTTCACACTACAGTAACGTTAATAATTGCATTCATGAACATGATTTCTGCCCGAGTCCATTCCCCCACAATGGAAATGCATGGGGTTAACCCAGTTTAGCCTGTATAGAATCACTTTTGCCGCTCGACAGAGCAAGATGTATAGAAAAACTGAGCCATATTGGGTCAGATTGTCTGTACAGTATCTGTGACTGATAAACGACCACCCAACAGAATAAATGGCCAGAGGTGTCATTTTCTCATCAAAATACATGCTGCTCCACCGACCCCCGTACAGGTATGACATGCCTACTTCATTAATCACCCAGTCTTTCGATGAAGACTTTAATTCAGTGTTCCTGAATATAATGGATTAAAAGTATGTATTACATACATTTAAAGTTTTAAAATGATCATAAAACGTGTCTTGTGCTATGAAATTGATAGTTGGATTTGACATGTCAGTGTCACAATATTATTAGAATTACTGACAATAGCAAAGTTTTTTATTTATTTTTTTATAGCAACCATCTTCATCAAAAGCCTGGGTGATTTATGAAGTAGCCTTCCTATTATGTTGTGTAATAAATGTGGGAGCAGCTGCATTTTGACGAGAATGTCGTACATATGATGTGACTATCAGCTTGAAGCACAAGCATGAGCCCAGCCCTGCGCCCATCATGAAATAAAGACGACTTTTGAATGTTTTGTACATTAATAACCTCACGCATTATGTGGCAGTGATCGCTCATCGTGAAAAACTGCTTTAACGATGAATTGAGTCCCGTGACAAGTATGACTTCATTGGTGTTTTGTTCAACAAACTTTTGCCATTGCAAATAATGAAATCTCTTTTTTTAAATCTTTACAATAATACCAGCATCATGTAGTGCAAATGTTTAATTGTAATGGACGTATTGCACAGGCTTTCGGAGTTGACGAACGGCTCCGTCTGTTTATTTGGCAGTATAAAACTTTAGATCAGGGTTTTTTAACTTACTAGAGGTGCAGAACGCCACATGGCAACTTTTCGGGAATGCACCAAGCAAAATAAATTGTTTCTTTTCCACCGGCTGTGAGGTGAAGACCACATGTGCCAAGATTCTGCGCTCAAACGTGGCGTCATCAAACTACGCCTTTGTTTTGAATAGGCGACCTCTAGTGGATGGAAAAGTTACATAGTGCATCTTTAAAACATTTTATTATTTTATATATTTTATGTAGTATTCCTAGTGCTTGAAGTTTTTCAGCTAGGTCAATTTCATTTGTATTTTTATTATATTGTAGTTCTTTGCTCTTTCGTTATCACTGTTTATTTGTCTTCAGTAAGCTTAAAAGTTTTTTTAGGCCCGTCTCCGGCGTGTTGCCTCCGATCTTTCGAATATTGCGATCTATTATGACCTCTGACCTGTAAAGTTGTCTGAATAATAATCATACGCTGTTTGTTAATTGGCCAGAGGAGAACTGGCACCCCGACTGAGCCTGGTTTCTCCCAAGGTTTATTTTTCTCCATTATGTCCTGATGGGGTTTTGGTTTCCTTGCCACTGTTGCCTCTGGCTTGGCTTGCTCAGTTGGGGACACTACATTTTATCCAAATAAATCTAATTATTAAACTAAATTAACCATATAAAATAAATTACTGATCTAATTACTGTTCTAATTCCCACATTGTCACTGTATGATAACCAAAATGAGCTGATGAAATCACCAGAACGGCTATACGGCTGAATACAATTCTGTTGCATTATTTTCCTGTTTAACACTGTGAAGCTGCTTTGAAACAATCTGCATTGTTAAAAGCGCTATATGAATAAAGTTGACTTGACTAGTATTAGTTCTTTAAATTATGTTGAAAGTGGTGACAAGAATTATGACATTTCAGTGGGATCAAAAAATTGTATATCATAACCTTATTTAAAGCAAAAATAGCTATGTTTTGATATATGTTGTTTTCGTGATTATAAGATTGTGGTCATATCGCCCACCCGAGACCTTCAAATGTAAGATTCATCAGATGTGTAACCAAAACAGACTTGTATAACTCTCTTTACACAACATCTCAGTGTTTGCAAATGAATGACAGTGTTTTTTTGCAGTGTTGGGGAGTAACTAACTAAAAGTTGTGACACTATAAATGTTAAAAAAAAATTATAAACTACAAAAGGATGTTGTGTCATTTGATGATTCTTTGTAAGTGCTGTATGCTTTAAATTAGCCTGTAACTAGGAAAGCTACCATTTCAAAGTCGCTTCTTCCACCAAGTGAGATGGATTCAATTGATGTTCCTTGGAATTTTTTTAATTGTATATCAAGTGATGGATTTCTAGGCGGGTAACGATGCATTTTACAGACAATTTTATCCAAATCAAAGTTCATGCATTCCCTTAGGAATCAATAACCTTGCTGTTGTTAGTGTTATGCTTTGGTAACCAAAAGGTTGTTGTTTCAAACCCCAGAAGGGACATTTCATGAGCTGTGACCATTGTTCTCTTGATTTAGGTTTCTGTTTTCTGGATGAACAAGTCTGGCAAATTAATACATTTAAATATCAATGCTAACTTCATTGACGTCATCTACATCATCTCGGTGGCAGTATTACAACAGAAAACCGCTCTTGATACCACAGAATCGACTCATTAATGGAGCACACTGGCTTATGATTGCAACTGGTGCCTATCTCAATTAAAGTGCTAAACATCTCGGACAGCACGTTCACCCTGCAGAGACACAGTAATTTAGACCTTGGCCTTGATGGTGCGGCCCTATTGATCCCTGCATGTGTTATCACGACCTAAAGACGCTTTGTGCTTCACTCCCCCTGATCAATAGAAAGCAAATAGGAGCCTTTGCATCACTTTCATTATCCAAATGCTTCTGCATTACTCCCTCTTATAAGCCTTTATCAATCCTGATTTAAAACCTCTCAATCAAACTTGCTTTTATATTCTCAGAGCCCTAGGGGGCTCACTTTGCCAAAATACTCTCACAAAATGAAGAATGTTCAAGGTGAAGATGCCCTCAAAAAAACCTCTGAGGCTCCAAAAGGCCATCAGAAAACATTTTAGTTCTCTTATGGACTCTTGAGACATCACTGCGCCACAAGCCTTCAAAGAAGGTCTGTTTATAAATCATTTATCGCTCTCTCTTTGTCCTAAAATACGTTTTGTGACTACTGACAGCTCCCTGCCTCTTCCCGGAATTCTTTCCTGAACTGTTTGCCTTTCGAAGAGCATGTCAAAGGATCGAGCCAGTATTCCTCTCGATGTTTAGCTTTGTCTTCCACATTGCTCAAACCCTGGGGACCCATATGAATTAATTTGCTAACAGTGCTAGTTTAGAGTCAGTTCTGCTGTGTTTATTATTAATGTTATTTTCCTTTTTCATTTCATTACTGAATCACAACATGAAAGGCAAAACTTAGACCTTGACTCGTTCATTGAACATGCCATTTTTCACCATTTCGCCAATGACATTTGTTTGTTGATTTCTGTATGCACCTCATCACCTTCCCTGAGGAAAGCTTTTCTTGACAGTCAGGGGTTGTGTTTGAACACTGCTGCATGGCAGTTTTATGAAGTTGGGAAATTTAAGCTTCACAACCAGCAATAACTCAGAAACGTAGCATCAGCTGAACATGGCTACAGCTCATAGTCAGCACTCCATCGGTAGAGTAAAACTACCGGGGCTGGCCTTTGTTTGGGTGGCGGTGAAAACAAAGATTGAAACTGTTTAAAATTCGTGTGCCTCTGCTCTATTATGCATTCATCAAATCAATCTGCATAGGAAACAATCTGCATAATATTCGTAATGAGCATTTAATCACCTGTAAAGTTGGGTTATTACCATATTAATGAATAAGTATTTTTTTATACAATTACATCCTTTTGACTCACTCGTTTTCCACATGTATTCTCCTTATCTGTTAGAGTGGTTGGAGATGAGGGAATTGTGTTTTTTTTTTCAGCTCACTGAGGAGCTCAGAGAGGTTTTGTAGTTTTAAATCACTTCTAGATATTGTCATATTTACGACAATTTAAAAAAAAAATTGCATTCACAATTCAATTAATTTTGGATGCATTGCTTTGTGAAACTGAGATTCTTCATTGCATACCATTCAAATGTTTGTCTCTGTAATCATAAAATGTAATTTAACGATGCATTTGTTTTATGCTACTGCTGTAGTTATGCAGTCTTCTAATAGGACTGCCAAATTTGAATTAGTCGGTTAGTCGCAGAAAAAAGATCGTAACACGGCTGGTGCACGAGGTAATTACAGTATGTTGGGCAGGAAATCCAAACATTCGCCTATCGATCATCAATCTAACTATGACTTAACATTGGAAACATGCAAGTAGAAGCCTAACATTTACGTGGCCGCTCGTGCTGACGTTAACCTGGATAAATGTGTGCTATTATTGGCACATATCCAAATGTTTGTGCGGACTAACCCGGAGACGCCGGCGCGATCACTTACATTTTTTTTCTGATAACAGCGGAAATAACTTAAAAGACTCCTTCATTTTTGGTCTGTAAAGGGTTAAGGGTACTTTTATTTGTGTACACTTACAATAACAACAAAACTTTGTGCTTTTTGAGTAAAATTTTTGTAGAATCAAGGAAACAAACAGGGCTGTCTTTGCAGCCAACACAGACTCAGAAATCACTAGTTTATTAATAAAATATTAAATTGTTTAGACAGTCTCAGTTCTGTTTTTTGTTTTCCAGACATATTTGTATTGCTTTTGTCTGTGCACTGCGACAAGCTTTATGTGTGTACTTGAGGCTTAATGGATATTTTAAAGGCTCGATATTATGGTTTGGTATTTCTCTGTATTGTAGAACAATAGCCTGGTTTCTATTACAGATTTGCGGCAAACATTTGCGATTATTTTCAAAATGTCAATTAAAAAACGATTGCAAAATCACTGTTTCTCCATTAACTGATGTTATTATAAAATTAAATTTTTTCCTCTCGCAATAAGTCCTTCCAAAAATCATGGCGACGGATGTTGGTAGGTTTACGTATATCGCAGCCACCGCACTAGCCATTATTTTTAATCACGTGTGTTATCCAAGCATTAATGGCAAGGAAAGCCCCTAATACTTAGGAGTGGCCATGTATGATGTGTTTCTGGGTGTTTCTGCTTCGAGGTCTATATATATCCCATAATTATTTTGTCTTTTATGAGTTTAATAAAGAACTCGGTCTCGTCTTCTGTCCAAACACACCGTGCAAAAAATGATCGACTTTTTACGTGCACCAGGTGACCTGTGAATCCAAAAAAATTATATTCCTTTTTCAAATTGCCTGGAAAATCACTTAATGTGAGTGTAAAAAAACACTCCGATGGCCAACTTACTTTATAAAAAAAATGTTAACACTTTACAATAAGGTTTAATTTTTGTTAGTATTAGTTAACCAACAATGAATGAACAATACTTCAACAGGATTTGTTCATCTTAGTTCATGTTAGCGTGCGCTGAAGCTGGAGAGAATGAACGAACAACCGTAAACTGAAGCGCTTAGAAGGTTAATTAACAACTAAACGTATCATATATGAGAACAATCAGATATTTATACAAAATAAATATAATATTACAACTTATATTTGCACAATCACGCATAGGTGAAGGCTTATAACTCCTGTGGATGCTCTTCCCCTGTTTGAGAGCGCGTGCTGAAACTGAAGATGATCACCGGTACAATGAAGCACTGCGGGTTATTGACTTCATCTTTATTTATTAAAAGGGGGTTATTGACTTAACGCAACGCATCCTATATGACATTAATCAGATGTTTATACTACAAAAACGTAATATTACGACTTGCATATGCTTAAAATGACGCGAATGCACAAGTGAACTTGACTGTGCTGGTCAGAATGCATTGTGGACGCTTCCCACAACAGCGCTGAAACACAACAACTAAACCCAGAGAATTCACAACGTTTTATAACAGAAATATTCTCATTACAGTGTTATGTATAGGACAGTCCCAGTAGTTATGAATGCTGTGCATTTCTGTTTGAAATGCGCGCTGAAGCTAAAGACCGGTACATTGAAGTGCTTTACTGCATCGTTAATTAACTCAACCAAACGCATCCTATATGAGATTACATACACAGAATAATAATAAATATAATATTACAACTTACAATGGCACAAAAGGCTGTGAATGCACAAGCGAACTTGACTGTGCTTGTCATGAAGGTGTAACTCCGTGGGCGCGCTCTTCCCTCAACAAACGCGCTGAAACACAATGCTCTTTTACAGCCATATTCTCATTATCATTATCATTTTATGTAGATTATATTAGACTTGCGCTGCATATGTTGCACATAACTGTATTTTCCTTTTCGAAGTGATTCCAATCATATTTAGAGCAATTCAAACCCATCATGGTGGACCGCGTGTCTGTCTCAGCTGAAGGAAATAATACATTATCTATCGGCTTGAATATATCGGTCAAATTTTCTTATTGGACCGATAACGATAACATCAAAAATAATCATTTATCGGCCGATAACAATATGTTGCCGATATATCGTGCATCCCTAGTATATATGTAAGTAATTAAATTAATAACATAAACGTGTGATTAGTAGACCATTGGCGACTACTAGTCAACTAGAAAAATCTTTATTCGCGGGCAGCACTGTTCTAAAATATTGCCAATATTGGGACAAAGACACAACACATGAATTTATCCATTGTCCATCTTCTCTATTTAAACGCATCCTCTTCTCGATTTATTGTTCATTTGTTCACAGCATCATCCTTCCTGAAGCAGGCTCTGGAAGGAGAGTATCCCAAACTCTTGAGGCTTTATAATGAGCTGTGGAAGCGGCTGCAGCAGTACAGCACGAGCATACAGGGGGCGCTAGCGAACAGCAGTGCAGGTCTAGATGTGGAACTGCCAGCATCAGAGCATGACAATGAAGATCTGTTCACCCGGACCAAACCAGACTATGAGTGAGTACTACCATGATACATGTACACTCTCCAACACATTTGTTTTCATTATTCTGCTGTAATTATTTTACGATTTGATCAAGTTTAGGTACCATACATTAAAGGGTTAGTTCACCCAAAATTGAAAATAAAGTCAGTAATTACTCACCCTCATGTTGTTCCAACCATGTAAGACCTTCGTTCATCTTCGGAACATAATTTAGTATATTTTTGATGAAATCTGAGAGCTGTCTCACTCCTCCATAGGCTTTCAGAGGGACTGAAACTTGATGGCCCAGAATAGTAAGTAAAAACGTCATTTAAGGAGTCCAAATGACTACAGTGGCTCTGTATTAAGTCTATCATGCGACGAAAATACTTTTTGAGCGGAAAAACAACAAAAATAACGACTTTATCCCACTATTATTGTTGTTCAATTTGAGCCTCTGACGCCACGACGCATGCGCGAAAACGGCGTTCTTCTTCTACTACTACTGATCTCAGTTTTCGCGCATGCGTCGTGGCGTCAGAGGCTTAATACAGAGCCACTGTAGTCATTTGGACTCCTTAAATGACGTTTTTACTTACTATTCTGGGCCATCAAGTTTCAGTCCCTCTGAAAGCCTATGGAGGAGTGAGACAGCTCTCAGATTTCATCAAAAATATACTAAATTATGTTCCGAAGATGAACGAAGGTCTTACATGGTTGGAACAACATGAGGGTGAGTAATTACTGACTTTATTTTCAATTTTGGGTGTACTAACCCTTTAATGTACCATGATAAATTGCCAGAATACGTCTTATTACAATAATTCAGTGGTGGCTACTGAAACTGAGTAGTTATACATGTATTTTGTAGAAACTGTGATTTCCATGGTAAGTTTTTTATTCAAGATGAGCCCATACTAAAGCTTTGTTTTTAGTACAAAATTGCAACTATCAAACATTTTAGGATGTTAAATGCAAGCAGTCAAACAGAAATGCCACGATTTCTCATCATAAAAACGAGAAGATCATTATCTACACAAGCTATTATCTTCCTAATCATTCCTGGTGGCGCAACAAAGAATCTGCCTACCCGCAAAGTGCTCTCATTAATCAGACCGCGTTTCTGCCTTTCACCTGAATGGAGAGATGCATTAGAAAGCAAAGAAGCCTTTCTAATCTCAGACACATTGTCAAACAATCTCCTAGAATGCATCACCGTTTCTGCCACTTCTCTGATCAAACACCCAGATCCAAATAAAGACAATTGTCCCCTAAACGGCCCACGTTTTACGCACAGTTGCTCCTATCGCATAATACAGCTCAAAAAATCAAGATGCATGACACAGCTGACAACCAGCAATTAAAGCCAAGATTATTAGAGCAACTCGTCAAAAACTAGCAAATGTCAGGGTGATGTAGGGGGTAAACTGTCGTCTTTGTATTTGATTTTGCAGAAACTCAGTAGATCTATATTTGGCTCACGTAAAATTCCTTCTTTGTGCGTCTGTGCAACATTGAAAAGCATTCGCCCGAGTTACGTTTAGAGAGAATGAAAGAAATGAAAAAACAAAACAAAGTGATGCTATTGTTATGGAGAAATCTATTATGTGTTCATTTACTGAGCTCTTTTTGTCCTTTAGTCAGGTTCATTTGGTTTTTAGTTTCTGACATTAATGATGCTGAGCCCGTTTGACAGCAGTGTCAAGGTTTCTTTTTGTTGCTGTTGCTTTTAAGCATTTTGATGAAAACGCAATCGTGCATAATGTATGATAATGAATGACTTTTACCCTCTAATTTACATTATTTGTCCAGTTTTTTTTGTCCAATCATTATTCTCAATGGTGATTATAATTACTGTAATATGGTACAATAATAACTTTTTTAAATTTAAATCAGCATAAAGGCAATACAACTAATACTATCAAGTCAAGTCAGCTTTATTTCTATAGCGCTTTTCACACACAGATGCTTCAAAGCAGCTTTACAGAGATGATAGGATGATGATTTGTTTTAGATGAAAAGCTAAAGTAAGGTTTTGATTGATTCATTTCTGTTGCAAAAACTGATTTCAAAATGTAAAAAATAATACACAAAATCAAAACAATAATGTAAATGTAAGTGTGAATCAAAAAATTAAAAGCTCATTTAAAAAAATAAATAACACGCATGATTTCATCTCTTAAATGTCTTAGTGTGTGTTTTGGTCATAATTTAGACTTTTTAAAAAATCTAATTTCAGCTTTTTATCTCATAATTAGTACTTTTAATCTTAATTTAGATTTTTAAGTCATAATTTTGACTTAATTTGAGAGAGTTTTTAAAGTCCTAATTTCAACTGTTCATCTCACAATGACTTAGCATGTCACATTTTTGACTTTTTACCTAGTAATGAGGACTTTTAAAATCATATTTTCAACATTTTATCTTATAATTATGACTTTGCATGTCATATTTTCGACTTATCTCACTATTATGACTTTTAAAATCATTTTTGACTTTTTATGAAATCATGAGGACTTTTGAAATCATATTTTCAACATTTTATCTTATAATTATTACTTAGCATGTCGTATTTTGACTTTTTATCTCACTATTATGACTTTTAAAATCATATTTTCAACATTTTATCTTATAATTATTACTTAGCATGTCATATTTTCGACTTTTTATCTCACTATTATGACTTTTAAAATCATATTTTTGACTTTTTATCTAATAATGACGACTTTTGAAATCATATTTTCAACATTTTATCTTATAATGACTTAGCATGTCGTATTTTGACTTTTTATCTCACTATTATGACTTTTAAAATCATATTTTCAACATTTTATCTAATAATAAGGACTTTTGAAATCATATTTTAAACATTTTATCTTATAATTGACTTAGCATGTCGTATTTTTGACTTTTTATCGCACTATGACTTTTAAAATCATATTTTTGACTTTTTATCTAATAATGAGGACATCTAAAATCGTATTTTCAACATTTTATCTTATAATTATGACTTAGCATGTCGTATTTTCGACTTTTTATCTCACTATTATGACTTTTAAAATCATATTTCCAACATTTTATCTCTTAATTATGACTTTATGATAATTGAAATGAGCTGATCAGTAATATAGTTGAAGTGTCCCCAACTGAGCAAGCCAAAGGCGACAGAGGCGACGGTGGCAAGGAACCCAAACTCCATCGGGTGACAGAATGGAGAAAAAAACCTTGGGAGAAATCAGGCTCAATCGGGGTGCCAGTTCTCCTCTGGTCAACGAACAAACAGTATATGATTATGATTCTGGCAACATTACAGGTCAGAAGTCATATTAGATCGGAATATTTGAAGGATAGGAGTCATCACGCCGGAGACGGGTTTAGTGAGGATGCCGTGTCGATGAGGCAATTTCAGGGGAGTCTAATTGACACGGTCTCTGCAGACATTTCAGGGATGCGTTGGTCATGTCTAGGTGCAGGGCCGCCATCTGATCTGGATACGGCCCGGATCCGGCTGACTGCAATCAACCTCAGAATAAACAGAGAGACTAACATAAGCGTAGATGCAATTCTTTTTATGATGTAACGAGTACATCAGGTGTTATGGGAAGTATTCCCGGTTCCGGCTGACCTAGTGAATGCAGCCTAAATGCATTATATATCACAATGTATAAATCCAATAAAAACAATATATATATCATTACTTTTTTACTTTATCATAATGCAAAAAATCTCATTGTCATCACTATAATGACAATTATCAAATAATATTCCTAATTTTCAGACTTCACAATATAATGAAAGGACTGAAACTTTTAATGAAAATGGTAGCCATTGGGGAAACCGTATTACTTCAGTCATATCGCAGTTATGCTTTTATCAACAATTGGTCAAACAAAAGAATAATTATTGTAAATGAAGAAGCTGTCAGCCAGGAGAACTAATTTACAACGGCGCAATCAAATGCTAGGGGCTTTGATCCCTACTGAGATGACGAGTGTAAGTAGGCTACTGTTTCATTAAGGGCCATTCGATACTTTTGATTTAGTCTAATTTGTAATTATCTCTACGGGCAGGCCACTGATTAAATTTACAGATTTAGGTCAGTGAAATTTCACACATACACACTGAGTATGTGACATACATGTCACATGTTTATCAAAATAAAACTATGTACTCAGAATACATAAAGTGATAATAGTCAGGAACATTGGAGATCAACTGCCAGAAAACACTTTGTCTTTGCACATGTTGTCATTTACTTATTACTCTTTGTGACTCTTTTAATGTTTTTTTTTCCAGTCCAGAGAAGGATCTGAAGGATTCTCTTCAGCCATATGAAGCAGCGTACCTGTCCAAGTCTCTGTCCCGCCTCTTTGACCCCATCAACCTTGTTTTCCCTCAAGGGGGCCGAAACCCCCCCTCTAACGATGAACTGGACAGCATCATAAAAACAATAGCCAGGTACACCTCCAAAATACATTATACTGTCATTATACTGCCTTCTAAGATACAAATTTTGGCCAAATGTTAAAGGGGAAGTTAGCTTTGTATTGTTACAATGTCAGTAATATTGTAAATGAACAATGTGTTCTCTTTCTCCGAGTTACCTGCACCCAGATATCCCCGTTTATTTGTCAGCGAAAATCAGACTTTTAACAGATCGAGCTTCCACATTTTTGTATTCCCACCCAACAAACAGTCAAATCAACAGAGGGCTGGTGCCAAAATCAAACATGCATTACGGGTGTTTTTTGGCAAAAGTAAATGCCACAGCCTGTAATCTGTTTTCTTTAGTCATGTAGCACTGATTAAAAAAAACTACTAAACACAGCCAAGTTTTATTAAAGCCCATCTTGCCAGTGGTGAATTACAGCCTTTTAAGGAAGCAATGCATGTATTCTTGATAAGAAAGACGGTCCCAATATTAAAAAGCATTGATATAATCCATTTAATACTAAAACACATTGATATAATAAACAGCCCAATCTGTATGCAGACAGACTAATAATGGGCTGGAGAATTTATGGTGATTAGATTAGAAAGGGATAACTCACCCAAAAATGAAAATTCTGCCATTAATTGCTCGAGTTGTTTCAAACCCTTAAGACTTTGATTCATCTTCAGAACACAAATTAAAATATTTAATGACATCTGAGAGATTTCTGTCCCTCCATTGACAGCTGTGCAACTACCACTTTGACGCTTTAAAAAGTTCATAAAGAGATGGTAAAACAAACCCATTAAGGGTTTTAGTCCAAATTTTCTGAAGAGACAATCATTTTCTATGACGAACAGATTGAATTTAGGCTTTTTATTCACATATAAACAGTGAACATAAACAGAAGCTCAACTGAACCTGCTTGACACACGAGAACCAACCTCTTGCGGAAGTTCAAACGTGACACGTGAGAATGAACCTCATTGGTTGTCGCACATCAAGCAAACATGCTTGAGCTTCCGTTTACCACAACTGATGAGTGTGTTGATGAAAATGTATATGTGAATAAAAGCCTAAATTCAATCTGTTCATCATATCAGTGTTAATTTTGTTGACGAATAATTTTCGTCAACGACCTTTTTTCACTGACGAAAACGAGACTATAACTAAATAAAAACTAGTGTTGGATGACAAAAATCAACAGTCATTTTCGTCAACAAATAAAAACGAGACAAATGTTAGGGAGGGTCGATTAGGGAAGAGATCCAGTCAGAACTGATGTCCTGTGTCACAGATGCGCACATTTGATTTGAACGTGCTGATCTACAGGCTCACGCATCCCCAATCCAGCGCTCCAGAGCGGCTCACAATCACTGAATAGCGCACATTTATGCCAGGCAATTGTTTATGAACTAATGCTGATGAATAATGACAATGTTTACTTTACCATGTTTATATAGTAATGTGTTTTAGACGGTTGTAACAATGCATATTTTATCTTCTGAACTTGAGTGAGCTCCTGCAACTGCAATAGTAAGGCGCAGACATTTCAAAATAAGAGTCAAGGTGTATTTCCAGCTGGTTTATAATTAAAAGTCACGCATTATATATTCGTTTTTGGTTACACAATAAACTGTATTTAATTTCATTCCCATGTAATTCATAGTCAGGAGGAAAGACCAGTATTGGACACATATTCAATAAAGTATCAGGGTTATAATAAAAAAAACTTTGTTACTTGAAATTAAATAAATGTTAACTGAAATTAAAATAAAATAACAAACACTTATTTGAAGCTTTAGCTTAACATGATATGGCCTACTAACTAAAACAGAAATACAAAGTTATAAAAAACTATATAGATGTTTTTAAAAACAAACAAAAAAGTGAATTGAGCTCTTTCGTGTATTTTTAATGTCAAAAACAAAATGATGTCAAAATGTCAGTTCAAGTGACAGTCGGTTATGTAATGCTTAAATTCTTAATGTATTACAATTGAACTAAACTCATTAGATTTTAGGAGACTAAATCTACTGTAGATTTAGTCGACTAAAACTAAAAACAATTCAGGTGACTAAAATATGACTAAAACTAAATGGCATTTTAGTCAAAAGACTATGACTAAAATTAAATCAAAATATGCTGTCAAAATTAACACTGCATCATATAAAGTGATAGTGTCTCTTTAGAAAATTTGGACAGAACCGCTAAATTCATATGGAATAGATTTATGATCTCTTTATGAACTTTCTGAACCGTCAAAGTGGTAGTTGCGTAGCTGTTAATGGAGAGACAGAAATAACTCAGATATTAAAAATACCTTCATTTGTGACCCGAAGATGAACGGAAGTCTTACGGGTTTGGAACGACATGAGGATGAGTAAATTATGACAGAATTTTAATATTTGGGTGAACTATCCCTTTAACCATAAACAAAACAGTTTTTTATTGACTGTAAATTGTTGATAGTTGATCCTGTATGGTTTTTTTTGTACGTTAGTGAGCTGAATGTTGCATCAGTGGATTCCGGCCTGACGATCGCAGTGGCCAAGAACGCGGCCAAGACGGTGCAGCTCTTCTGCGTCAAGTCAGAGCAGTTGGTAAGACACACAGACACACAGGGATAATGAGCTAGGTTGAGCGGGAGGCTGTCTGCTCTCATGCCCCTCAACCCTGCCAGGGAGGTGACATACACGGTTGGCGAATGAGCTCATTATGAGAACTGGGGAAGGGCGGGGCTCATCTCAACAAGCATCAGAGAATCAGTGCACCTGCTGAGGGCCGTGACCTGGACAAGAGGCAGGGAGGATCCCAACCTGTCTAGTTAGGGGCACTAGTTGCTTTAGTCTATAAATCAGGCGAAGGTGAGAATACAGAGTCAGATTGCATCAGAATGCAATGCTTGTTCAGTAGTTGCTCAACTAACAAATAAATACCAGTAATTGGATGAAAAAATGGTATGGAGCACAATGTTCATGCTATTAGTTTACTAAATGCACTTCTCTGTTGCTATTTTGTGGGCATTGGATGTCAAAATGACAAAAAAGTGCCAGATTTACTAACAGCTTGTGTCAGCGCAAAGCCTCTTTTGGCGTTAAAAAACTACTGTCAAGATTTACTAAAGAGACGCAGTGAAAAATTGTGGGCATTTGTTTTTGCGGCTGACCTTATTGCATATGCATTTGAATGAGTTTCCCTTTTAGACGCAAAATGTATGGGAGGGGAGTATTTAAATGAATCGTGTAGGTTTGCGTTTGTCAATTTACTCGTGTTTGTGCCATTATTATTTTAATGTCTTAAACCAGGTGCTAATTTGCGCTACGCTTGGTGGATTGTGTTGGTCATTTATGGAAATGATCCAGCTGTGTTCTTTAAAGGTCCCGTTCTTCGTGTCTTTTTGAAGCTTTGATTGTGTTTACAGTGTGCAATATAACATGTGTTCATGTTTCGCGTGTAAAAAAACACAGTATTTTTAACACAATTTACTCATCTGTACACCGCTGTTTTCACTGTCCTAAAAACGGCTGATGACTTCCTTTATTCTATGAAGTCCCTCCTTCAGAAATACGTAACGAGTTCTGATTGTGCCAGCGGTTCCTGTGTTGTGATTTGACCGCAGCTTAGCGAACGTGGCACGGTTCCTGTGTTGTGATTCGACAGCAGCTTAGCGCACGTGGAAAGGTCACGCCTCTTAACGGGAGATATATGCGCTCAATGATCTCTACAGCGTCCCTGGGAAAGCCAAACAAAGGTGATTTGACTCCGGGATGAAAATAACAGCGTCTCGACGACATGGCGACAAACACACTCAAACGCAGCACTTCCTTTTCTCCACGCGACACGTCCTCTTCTCCACGTGGGACAGCAACAAGACCACGCCCCCTTTTTTCGTGTATTCTTGTGGGCGGAGGTTAGTCTGTTCTACTGACTGACGTAATTAATGAAGGAAGTACCAGGATGTAGTCCAAGCCAGCCGTTCGCTGTAGGCTTTGAAAGGGAACTTCTGTTAAATAAAATATCTCACTTGGCATTGAACTTTGAGCTTTATAATTTTACAGGTATTATTTATGCTCTAACAGCAACATTACACACTAACTAAAGTTTGAACAGTGGGATCACGAAGAACGGGACCTTTAATTTCCGCATCGTCAGTAGATCACGAGCAGAACTTTCCACTCCCATCTGCGCATCTGGCCCTAAAACTGTAAATGCATCTCTTGTCCTGAGGTATTAAAGTGGTCTGGTATGGCTTGAGTCTCCATCTGAATGTAAACAGTGAAAAGGGGTCCGTTCTTCGTACCTCGCTTAATACATCTAAGATGATTTGACAGATCCCAGATCTTCTAATCGTGATAACTGATCTCTGGCTAATTTGGTTCTTCAAACGAATTTGCAGATTGGATTAAAATATCTGTTCCTGTGTTCCCTGAAGAAGGCAGATGCATCGATGCTCGAAACCACGATCAGCAATGCAGCGATTGGCTGGTGGCAAGACAACAACGTAATGACATCATATAATTAAAAAAGCCACCTGGCAAATAACAAATAAAAAAAAACACGTATTTTCTGGATCTTTATATCTCTTCCAGCAGCACCTGACCAATCAAGAATAGCACTTATCATTCTATTCATTTTCTGTCTGTCTAATTTATTTTAAAAAATAAAAATAAAAAGTTCTGTCCTGTGTGTTCTGTGCTAGATTAACTGAGACTTGTTACAGCACTTGCATATTGTTGCCCTTGACTGTTCTAGTTGCTTCTATTGCTCTCATTTGTAAGTCGCTTTGGATAAAAGCGTCTGCTAAATGACTAAATGTAAATATAAATTTTATAATGAAACAGCCAAAGGAACAAACCAACATAAGAGTTATAAAAGATAAATGAAATGTGCACTGTTTATTTTTAAACATGATTCCCAATTATTTATATTCACGATTTTATAGTATTTGCACCCCCTTTACATTTTTATTTCAATGTGTGTAATTAGCATTTCAATTTTTAATTCAATTTGAAGCAGATTTGTTACGTGGCATTATTAAAGGGTAATTCCACGCAAAAATGTCACATCCATAACGCCAACTAAATACCATGGCATTGTGTTGGTGTTATGGATGTGACAGTTTTCCGCGGAATTGCCCTAAAGTTTATTAAGGGTCAAGATCAAGTTATCTGCATCAAGCCATCCCATAATATCCCTCATTACTTGAATTAGTGCAGGGCTAAGAATAACTGTACAACATGTGTGTAAACCTCCAATGCAATTATAAAGTAATTATTCCATCACAAATAAATCTCTCAATCACGTGGCTGTGTCTATAGCATTATACACAACATTATAATATTATTTTCATTTAAAAATGATTATTGCCCCTGGGTCAGTAATGAACTCTTGTAATAAAGTAGCAGTGGCTGGGACAGATTTTATGTATCACCTCAAGATGCGATCTAATCCTGTTTACAGGAAATAAGCTGCTCCCGAGCAGGTTTGAGCTTACGGACCTGTTGCTATGAGCTTCGAAGAACCAAACAATCCAAGATCATGCCAAATCGTCAACAATCAAATCCAGCTAACTGAGTTAGCGACATACAAAGAACAGACCCCAGTTCCCTAATGATCCATCCACATTGAGTTGAATGAATACAACAGGCACCACAAACTTTTCAATGAGATCCTTAATCAATAAATCAGTAGATACTGTATATCGAGTTTGAGTTCTGATCTAGCTTTCCAAGAATTAAAGGGTTAGTTCACCCAAAAACGAAAATTCTGTCATTAATGACTTACCCTCATGTCGTTGGACACCCGTAAGACCTCCGTTCATCTTCGGAACACAAATGAAGATATTTTAGTTGAAATCCGATGGCTCCATTGGCAAAATACACTGTACACTCTCACGACCCATAAAAGGTACTAAAGACGTCGTTACAAAGTCCATCTCACTACAGTGGTTCTACAATCACTTTATGAAGTGACAAGAATAGTTTTTGTGCGCAAAAAAACTTGTATAGTGATGAACGATTTCAAAACACCGCTTCATGAAGCTTTGAAGCGTTATGAATCAGTGAGTCAATTCATGATTCGGATCGCGTGTCAAACCACCAAACTGCTGAAATCACGTGACTTTGGCGATTCAAACCGCTGAATCGACTCACTGATTCATAACGCTTCAAAGCTTCATGATGCAGTGTTTTGAAATTGGTCATCACTATATAAGTCGTTATTTAGGTTTTTTTGCGCACAAAAACTATTCTTGTCGCTTCATAAAGTTATTGTAGAACCACTGTAGTGAGATGGACTTTGTAACGACGTCTTTAGTACCTTTTATGGGTCTTGAGAGTGTAAAGTTCATTGTGCCAATGGAGGCCTTTCTGAGCCATCGGATTTCAACTAAAATATCTTCATTTGTGTTCTGAAGATGAACGGAGGTCTTGCGGGTGTCGAATGACATGAGGGTAAGTCATTAACGGCAGAATTTTCATTTTTGGGTGAACTAAATCCTTAAACAGTCAATCTGTCCTGCTCTCCAAAGATTCTCCAAAGGGACATTTCATGGCAATGTTAAAACTTTGATATCAACCTTTTAAAATTGAATTTCCAGGCCTGGAGAAAAGTCATAGAAATAATTGTAGCAAGCATCATTTTCTTGTTGTACTTGGCTCTAAATATTTCATAATTTAGAACAGTACGTCATTTTTATTGATCCTGAAATTGATCAAGTGTTTGATTTAGGTTGGAGGATGGGTTAGGCAGGGCGGTCTCTATCAGGTAATTCAATTTTTGTCCTCGTCCAGTAATCATGAACACCTGAAAAAAACGTCATGGATATTTACCTTTAACTTTTTAAATAATTTTTTTTTTTATAAAATCATGTCCGACCCTACATTATATCTTGCTGAATATTGTACTTCACTCTGAACATTATGTAAGTTCAGTGTGTTTCGAATACTGATTCATTTGTTTTGATTTCTTTTATTTTCCTCTCAGCGATTTAAATAGCCTTTCAGCTTTAGTGAAATGACTCAACTTGCTCATGTAGGTCTATCTCCATTCACTGTGAGCGCTAGGTGTGATTGATTGTGCCTGGCCAGGGAGGGTGTGATTGGATTAGTCCGGTGTCTGTCCTCGAATCACTGGCCCACTGACTCAATCTGTCTTATGTCAGTAAGCAGATGAATAACGAGAGTTTGGTTCTGTTCTTTCTATCAGTACAGATGTGTGCGATGAGCCATCTGAACCCTGTGAGCTCAATTCAAGGTCAGTTCAGAGCCAAACCTTGACCTCTCTTTGGACTTACTTCAGGAAATGATATCATAGTAGTATATTGCATAAATCTCTTAAGCAGGCCTCACAATCTAGGGAACAAGAAGATCTCCAAGACACACAGATGGTTTCTTTTTGATTAAACCCCGCTTAACACAGGCAGCATACAGACTCCATCAGTTAATGGATGGATATAAATGAAGACAAAGTGAAGGACTGTATATTGACCTCTCGTATCCTTCCTGCTGTGATAATGGAACGGGGCTTAAAAGTGCACTTGCAGGGAGAATGATTTCTGAAACGTGGCGAAAATTGCTGTCCAATCTGCCGTATGGATGGCAGCCCCAGGCTTTAAGAGTGCAGCTTTCATCACAAAACTTCTCTGTATAATTAATCCAAGCTGAAGCCGGTGTCCTGATGATGCACATTGTCATTGTCCAGTCGGATGACGCAATTAATGCCAGCTTTCTTCAGTAGCTACGCTAATAAATCCTGTATAGTTTAACTTTAACTAGCAGTGGGCGTTTCCCTAATGGACGTTTTTGGAAAAATAAGTCCGTGTTTGTAACTTAAAGGCTTAGTTCACCCAAAATTTAAAATTCTATCATTAATTACTCACCTTCATGTCTTTCCAAAAGACATGTCCCGTCTTTCCCGTAAGACCTTTGTTCATCTTCGGAACACAGATTAAGATATTTTGATGAAATCCGAGACCTCTCTCCATAGAAAGCAATTTAATTACCACTTTCAAGGTCCAGAAAGGTGGAAAAGACATTGTTAAAATAGTTCATGTGACTCCAATGGTTCAACCTCAATGTTATGAAGCGACGACAATACTTTTTGGGGCAAAAAACAAACAAAAATAACGTCTTTCTCTTTTACACTGTTGACGTAGCGTAAACAGTGCAGCACTTCCGAGTTCTACGGCTCCCCATTGGCTAACTCCTGAGTCAGAATCACACACATGTGTCGTGGTACTCACATGAACAGCGTCGACCAATGGTAAGCCGGCGTTCTGCCATATCGCTTCGAAAGCACAACACTGAATTTACTACGTCAACAGCGTAGGAGACTGGCACAGACAAGAAGAGATTGTTGAATAAAGTCATTATTGGGGGGGGGGGGGGGATTAGTCAATAGGGGAAATGAGTCCATGACTTCAGTGCCGTTCTTTGTTCTTTTCTCAAAGAAAAGCTTAACTCCAAGTCTTCCAGAATCGCGGCCAAAGCCAATTCGAAAGACCGCTATTCGCCAGCAGCAGCAGTCATCTTCTTTGCTTTCAAGTAGCAGGGAATTCATGTGGAACCGTCACAACTCTGCCGTCATTATGTTAAGCCCGCCCACCGACTCTATACACGATGCGATTGGCCTGACTAAAGTTTGGTTTTTCAAGCTCGCAAGCCAACGGAGAGTTGCTAGACTCTCAGCCAATTACATATGCTAGGGTGCGTCTAGATTTCTAGGCAAGGGGTTTTGCGCATAAAACGTATTCTCATTGCTTCATAACATTAAGGTTGAACCACTGTAGTCACATGGACTATTTTAACAATGTCTTTCCTACCTTTCTAGGCCTTGAAAGTGTTAATTAAATTGCTGTCTATGGAGAGGTCAGAGAGCTCTCTGATTTCATAAAAATATCTTAATTTGTGTTTCGAAGATGAAGGTCCAATGGGTTTGGAACGACATGAACACAAATTTTCATTTTTGAGTGAACTAACCCTAAATATTATTCTTAGCTTAATAGTACGTAGTGTAGCCAACTATGGTTTCAAACTACTTTAGCTCAGCTTAAAATAGCTTGTAACTTGACAAGCTACAGTTTTACAGTAGCTTCCTGTAATCTTGTTTAGCTATAGGGGAAATATTTGACAACAGTGCTCTTCTCTGAGGATTACAGAGGTATGATGTTTTGGGTCTTCAGGCAGACATAGGGTTCCACAGCACTTAATCTCAGAATGGTTCATTACTTTATTGGACTGCAGATATGCATCGGAGGCGACGCTTTATTTAACATCAGGTGTGAAGGAGCAACCCACCTAGAATCAAGCCTAGTGTTACTGCACCTCACTTGGCATCTCCACACCTGCCACGGGAAACGTTAATTAACTGTTGCCTTTCCATTTTTAGACCGTTGCCATGGTACCCCTTCTGCCACCATCCTATGTCGTTTTCATCGCAGACGATGTATGATATTTTTTCCTCCCCAATTTTATTTCCTCAGCCTCCAACCTTTGATGAGAGGTGTGATGTCTTGGAGGCTGTGCTGCTTTTTTACGATTTCGACTTTGAGTTGTTTTGTCTGTAGCGGCTGTTTGTTTATGCCAGGAGGCAGCAGTGCAGCACGAATATGTGTTTGTGTGTGGCGGTCCACTCGTGACTAAGGCAACCCTCTGCTTGTTAGTTCCCGTGGCGTTGCACTAAGCAGGGCAAATCCTTCTTCTTTTTCCTCTCCCTGTTGCTCGCCCTCCTACCCACAAAGCCACCTGCTTTTGCTGTCTGAGCTCCATGGTGACGCCTGTGTCTCAGCATGCTGACCGCTGTGCCACCACTGAGCAAAGCGCTTCTGACCTCAGACGAACACTGGGACATCTGGGGAAATTAGTGGTAGTCTGCAGTCGCCTCGCTTTTGATGTTGACTCCTTGATTATTTACTCAAGTCTTTGGTTGTAAAGCTTAATACTGTTTAATCTCTCTACTTTCTGCCTTACTTCTTTCTTCTCACTTTCTTCTGTCTTTCTCTCAGCTGTGTACGCAGGGGGACGCCAGTCAGGTGATCGGACCCCTGACAGAAGGCCAGAGGAGAAACATTAACGTGGTGAACTCTCTTTTCCGCCTGCAGCAAGCTGTGGCTAAAGTAAGAATGCCGCCTCTCATTTAAGACACTATGGTTATTATAGGTTTAGTTCAGTGGATGATTTAAAAGAATGTCTTCTGTCTTCTTTGACATTCAATTAAAGGGAATGGGGTAGGATGTTCAAGATGCAAAAATCAGTAGTAGTACCATACTGTTCCGAATATAAGACGACCCCCCCCCATTTCAAGATATACCTTTTGGGAAAAGGCTTTTTGAAGACCGAATCTTGTCTTTTACAGCAAATACTTTATTTGAAAATAATTTTAATATTGCATATTTTTCATATTTAATTTTTGAATTTCTGTATTTAAAGTGGTAAATACTTTATCTGGCTATCACCAGACCAAGCTCAATTTTAAGATTGGTCTGGGGAGTCTGCTCTGTATTTTCTACTGCACAAGAGGCGTGATAAACGAGAATAATTCAAATGACTCTATGCAATCGGATAGTCCTTGAACCAATCAGACCACAAGAGGCGTGATCAATGGGCAACGACCCATCGCTTCTCCATCCGTCATCGTGTTAAACCCGCCAATAGCACGCCAGGTGGATAAGCCAGTCTGTGATTGGTTCCCGCAAAAGTGTAACAGAAGCAGTAGAAGTGAATGTACAGGTTTTCCGACTGTGTTGCAGGGTGAAATCAAATCACCAGTAGATCAGGCTGGGTTTACCCAGTCTAGTAAATACTGGTAAAATGTACTAATAATCACATTCAGAAATAAACACTTTGAGCCCTATCATACACTCTGTGTAATGCAACGCCATGTGCAACGTAAGTGTCTTTAGCTAGTTTCAGCTGGACGCAGTTATCATTTTCACGTTGCACCACGTTCTTTAAATAGCAAATGCAACCATGTGTTCAGGCGCACCATTGACCAACAAAAACCTGGCCTAAAGTCAATAGTGCAGTGTTTTTTGTGTTATTTAAAGGGTGTGTTAGTAATGTGCGTTTATACGTGGGTGCACAACGTGCGTACACTCTGCTTATTACACACACAAACACTTTTATGCACACAAACATTTTTAAATATTAAAAATAAAAGATTCTTCTCTGGAGAAGCGTTCAGTCTTTCCACTAGCAAATTCCTCCATGTAAATAGCGAATCCGCCATGGTGCGAGCACAACTGGCTTTTAAAGGGAATGGGAGATGAGACTCTGATTGATTTATTGCATGTTACACCAAAAACACACCCATGACTCATTAAGAGACTAGGTACAATCCTGTGTGACCATGCGTCTGGTGCACTGAATGTTTTTTCCATCATTAAAGTTGCAAAAGTGAATTTGGACACGCCCTAAGTGCACCTGCGCTTCAGACCATGCGCTCAGATTGTTAAAATAGGGTCCTATTACCATATTTCTTGGCTGCTTAATGAGTTATGAGTTATTTGCGTTTATCAGTCCTGGGCGAAACACTTGTTTTACTCGTATTTGGCGCGGGTGTATTATTGACATGTAAAAGTTTAGACGGCAAATATAAGATGTATTTCCAAGAAAAAAACGTGTATTATATTATCAGTCTTATATTAGGAACAATACGGTACTACAAAAAAAATCAGAAGTACTACAAAAGTATTCAGACTTGTGTGCTATATTCCAACATATATGCACAGCTCCAAAAGACATTTGACAGGTGTTGTAAATGGGAAGATCAAACATTTCCTCACACAAAGCTGATCTAGCTTTCATAACACTTGAAATATAGACCACAAGACCTAAAAACTACTTGTGGTCCCGGTGTTGTAAAGAGCTCTCTGGACATTCTCCAAAACATCTCTTTTTGTGGGGATTTAATAGATGTTTTGCCAGTATGTGCTTTCCAAAGCTGTGTTTTACTAACAGATGTTGATAAGAACTCATTCAGCAAGATGCATGAAATCACTACTCCATGCCAAAGAAAACTTTAAATACAAGACGGACTGACTGAAGTTATTATAGAGTCCTGCAGTATTATAAAACTCCTCTGTGCAGGACACAGTCCACCTGTCTATACAGAACATATGGCTGCAGTGCCTTTACTCAAGTCGTTCCTCAGGAGAGAGTCTTGGGGAAACTGCAGACTCATCACTAGTCATATCTGTACAATATGAGTGGTGATATTTCACAAGTGGCTTTTTTAGCACCAGATGATGTACTTCCCGGTCTGCCCCATTAAAAAAACATGACAGCAGAAGCCAAAGCTTTTTCCTTGCCTATGTGATTAATAAGGTAATAAAAAGAGATTACTCGATGATTAAATATTTAAACTGGAGGTGATCAAAGTTTTACTTGTGAAAAGTGAGGCCGCTTGTTTCAGTGGGATTATTTATTCAGAGCCTGAACGGTGAGTAAAGACAGGAATTATGGTTTAAGGGCTCTAAACGTTGGATGATTTCTGACTTGTTTTCAGGTTATATCGGGACTGGGAACGTTTCCTCCTGCAGCAGAGCAATCGCTCACAGCATCTTTACAGGTAAAACAAAAACAGTAAGATCCCATTTACACCCGGTACTGACATCACTAAACATAAACTTGACTAGGTTTGGTATGGCGTGGCATAGACATGAAATTCACATAGACCCAAAGCTAGACCCAGAAATACCCCTTTTCCACCAACATGAACTAGCTAGTTCAGAGCTCGTACTAGTGCTTCTAAGAACCGGTTCTAAGAGCCAGGTCTTGCGTCACTGTATACGTCTCATCTTTCTCAGCAATGCTAGCGAGGCAGCGGGAAACACAAACACACCAGGCTTGTTCGAGATGCATTGGCGCTGTGCAGACCGATCAGCATATGATATCAAAATACTGCAAGAGCGATTCAAAAGCATAAGGAGTCGTGCTCTCGTTGTACTTTAATGTCATGTGGCGATCGGTCTGCACAGCATCGATGCATCTCGCCTTCAATCAGCAATGGCGAACGTTGCGTTACTATTGATGCACATGGCTTTGTGATCCTACAATCGGCATCAAAACACGGCGAATCCAACGCATTCGTGCAGCTCGCCGTAATTTGTATAGATGGAGATTACAATCGAGATGCTATTAGCTCGATTAGCTGCTATTTCAAAAATGTCGGTCACAAGTTTGTGTTCGTCTTGTTGGTCACGGTATCCCCAGCCCCTGACGCAAGCGGTTCTTGCTTCTAGACCAGCAATGTTTTGGTGCTACTTAAGAACCACTTTTCCCAGTTCAGAGCTGGTGCTTTGGGTGTTAAAAACCAAAGAACCAATTTGAAATTAGGCTCTGGCACCGAACCAGCGCTCAAAATGCCTTGGTGGAAAAGGGGTAAAACATGTTAACATTCATTCATTCATTCATTCATTCATTCATTATCTTCCGCTTATCCGGGGCCGGGTTGCGGGGGCAACAGTCTAAGCAGAGACGCCCAGACTTCCCTCTCCCTAGCCACTTCCTCCAGCTCTTCTGGGGGAACCCCGAGGCGTTCCCAGGCCAGCCAGGAGACATAATCCCTCCAGCGTGTCCTAGGTCTTCCCCGGGGTCTCCTCCCAGTGGGACGTGCCTGGAACACCTCCCTGGGAAGGCGTCCAGGAGGCATCCGATATAGATGCCCGAGCCACCTTAGCTGGCTCCTCTCGATCTCGGGGTTGGGGCTCGTATGCGAGCGCTTGGTGGCCGGGCCTACACCCATGAAGCCCGGCCGGGCTCAGCCCGAAGGAGCGACATGGGGCCGCCCTCCTGTGGGCTCACCACCTGCAGGAGGGATCGTACGGGGTCGGTGCTTAGTGGATCGGGCGACAGTCGAAGGCGAGGCCCCCGACGACCCGCTCTCTGGACACGGAATCTGGCTTTAGGGACATATTAACATGAGGGCTATACACGCAATGACACAATGGACCAATGGGAACTTGACACAATAGAAAAAACAAAAGCACATGGCATGATCACATGGGGTACATGGGAATCACATGACATAAGCAAACAAAACCAGCCTTTCACAAGGAATGCCCTCTATATTCACAACATTAATTTCACAGTGCTTTCCAGCCACAAGTGCACTGCACTATTTATACAGACGGGGTGCTTGATACACCATTAAGCTTTGAGTATTTGTTTGTGCATCTGTGGTAGATGGGGATTAAGAGGTGAGCGCATGAGACGGTGAACAAAGGGTGAGAAATTTGATAGAAATGCTGAAGCCGCACACAAACACACAGAGACTGAAGGTGGTTTTGGAAGGTAATTGGGTAAACATTGAGCCACTCTGAATTCATCGGTCTCTCCCCCGAGGTAAATTGGCTATCAGATGAGTAAACTGGTCATTCTCTTCTCCTTTTATCTCTTTTAACGAAACCTGCCAGCTGCAACCCCTGATCTTTAAGAGTAAACACAACAGTCCAAGGTGAAAACACACTACCACACTTTACCACCCGCTGTCCTCAGAGTTGGGCATCCACTCTCTTCCCATGTAGGGCATGTCATCAGAAAAACCCTGTACCAAGTGGCCTTCACTTGCACATGACCCATGTAGTCTATGAAATCATGGTTATCAGAGCGTCCCCTTGCCCCATTGGAACGAGCACAGACAGTACTACATGTCAAAGACTTGTACCAAATGAATTTGGACTGACTTGCATCACCAAAGTGTAGAACTGATTGGAATGAGGGTGCTATTTAAGACAGGACATCATCCTTCACATTTCTACTCATCCCAGTTCCTCACCACATCACACTAGAAACTGCTGTCTTTATATCTATTCCGAACCAGAACACAAGCAGAATGAAACGAGGCACCAGTTGGGTAGAGAATGGCGGGAAAGCGAAATCTGCTGAGTATGTGACTATCACTACTTTGTTGTGAAGGAGTTTAGGAGGAAGAGATGTGCAGCAGAGATTTGCTCTTTATCTCCTGCTTGCAGGGGATTTTGCAGATGACCTGGCCTATTTGGTCAGAGAGACCTATTGGGTTTGCATTGATGTCGCTCAGATGAGTCCGATAAGAGCTTAGGATGAGGGAGGCCAGCTGCTATGACACACGCGATGGTCAGACTGATGTCCCATCAGCAAATGTCAGGCAATCACATGGGAGGAGGTGTTAGGAGGAAATACTACACAAACCAATGACCTTCAAAAGAGACTCTTTCACACACATTCAGACACGTCTTACTGTCTAGTGTTTTGTTGTTTCATTCACATTCGCTAGTTAACTTGTTTTGTGTCTTTTGCAGTCGGTTCAGGCTCTGATGAGCAGTGCCGTTCAGCCCCTGCTGACTTCTGTTACTGACTCCGTCGAAGCAATACTCATCACTATGCACCAGGAGGATTTCTCTGGGTAAGCAAGCAACAAACACACTGCTACTGCTTTGTGCATTCAGCACATTATATACTGCATATATTGCATGCATTCCAAAAACATACATGTGCAACTACTAGGGGTATAACAATTCACACGTTTTCTCGATGCATCGATTACAAATCCTGACAATGCATATGCATCGATCTTGAAACATGCATTTTTGAATCGTTGATTTCGGTCAATAATCGATTTAAAATGCTAAGAATCAAATTATTTGCGATTCGATAGCAATTCAGTGCTTTAAAATACAAATTTGATTATACTACATGCGTGAATTAATGGAGACGTTGCGCCATCATCCGCGCCCTCACAGCTCTCCTTCACACACACTCTTTACCACCTTTCACTGGATTGGGCTCGCACTTCGTAATAAAGCAGGCGCAATGATACTATCAGTGCTTGAAGTGGGAAAAATAAAGTGCCGGTACTCACCATAGGGGGCGGGGCTTTGTTGGGGGTGGGGGGGGGGGCTTATAGGGGGATTGTTTAGTCAATAATATAAGAAGGTTCATATTTTAAAGCTCTTTCTAACTTGTACTCAGCCTAACATATAGTTCTTGTAATTGTTTAACTAGCATTTGTTACAATAAAGGTTTATTTACAAAGCAAGCTCCTCATTACCATGCAGGCCAATGTTAACTTTTTTCTTTCTTTTTTTTTTTTAAATCTATAGCATTTGTTATGAAAAATAGCAACACGGTTAGAACCTATAGCTACAACATGCCACAGGTGTAATATACATCTTTAGTGAAAAATCTATTCCCTTAACTGATTATCTATTGTAAATTCTACAACTAGTCAAAATTTACCACAATAAATACAATAGAAGGTGATAAATTCTAGTAAATGTGTTCATCATGAGTTTAAAAAGCTTGCAGGATGATGTTTCCCTCTCATTTTAGTGGCTGTTTTAGATCATGTTCGACTTTCTCCGTTGTGTTTTACTACATAGAATTCAAATGGGTTGCACATTTTATCATCAGCGCCACATTGGAACGGCTCGTGCAAATCTTAACACTTTCGGAGCGCGCTGGTGAACGCACCTACAGTGATTTCCTTGCCACTTAATTAAACAATTGGGCTTTAGTCACAGTCATATTGCACAGACAATTGATCCATTATAAAAGCGAGAAGTAGCGGTACGCAAGAAAAAGTACAGGTACGCTTAAGAGTAAAATGTAGAAGTGCCAGTACTGCGTACCAGTGAGTACCGCCCCACTTCGAGCACTGGATACTACGCAGCACCTGAAAACAGGCACCCTGCTTGCACAGGAAGCATGCTGGGGACTATTTTCAGGCGCTGTGCATAATATCATTGCTCCGCTACACTCATGGTACGGCAGCAAAGTTCCTTGATTAGTATGCAGGAATGAGAGTATAGTTCCTAGCCATATCGGCCTAGAAAATCACAACTTTTGACCGCCGGAAGCTAGTTATTTTAGTCTATAAAGTTTTAAATATGAATATTTTTCTTCCACAAACGCGCCACTTCGCTGCAGAAGGCCCCCCGGAGCCGTGTGGAGCAGTTATATGATGGATAGATGCACTTCAAAAATGACACAACAATTAATTGCCATTATAAAGCTTGGAAGAGCCAGGACATATTTTATATAACTCAGATTATATTCTTCTGTCACATACACCTAGAATGACTTGAGGGAGAGGAAATCATGGGCTAATTTTCATTTTTGGGTGAACTAACCCTTTAAGAAACCTCATCTGAAAGATTTGGGGCTTTTGAAAAAACATTCAGGGCTCTCTTTAGCCCACCCCTAGCACTGCCCTTGAGTAGTAGTAGTAGTAGTATGTTTTAACAGAAATATATTACTGTTGTAAATTACAATAGTACTGTGAAATAAATTCATATTTAATAGTTAAAATGAAATGTTGCATGTTTCACTCTGAAACACTGACTATAGTTATTTAAATTGCAGACTTTGATTTGATAATTTCACCAAGCTATTATTTATTTATTTATTTTAAATACACTCAATATATTAGCTTTTCATCAACTCCCTGCAGTTCCCTCACGAACTGATCAACAAGTTAGTAAAATAGTCCAAGTAGTCTAACCGGCAGCTGAAAAGTGAGAAACCTCCGGTTTTACTTTTTCAGACCATTTCAAAATATCACACAAAACAAATGAAAGATGTCAAAATTGGGATTTATGATTCTACAAAGATTGTGTTCTCCCCCTGTGGGCTTTTTCTCAAACACTAACATGGCATTTGGGATTGTGTGCCCTATTTAATCTTGTTGAGGGCAGTTCTGTGATCAGGTCTCTCTCAGCTCACCATATTTCAACATAAATTGTTACTTAAAGCAAGAAAGTGTGATGGGTGTGCTGTTGTCATATTTCAAATATGGTAGCACTGCCACTATTTTTAGATTTAGGTACAGCAATGCTACAATGACACAATAGTAGTTTTGCTCCAATTTGACTTTTAATTTGACTATTTCCTCATGATTTAAGCTTTATAAATCTCCATTCAGTTATTTGTGTCTGAAAGATGACATGAGAGTGCGAGTTCAACAGACTGCAGACACATGAAAATCCTCATGATGTGTGGATGTACATTCGTGTTACAAAGGACTCTCTTATGCATTCATCTCTCGTTGTCTCTTGCTCTTTGTCTTATTTGTTGGTCTGGGTGGTCCAGGGAATACAACAGGGAGTGATGTGCCAGCGTTTGATAACATTTAAACCGTCACCCCTGTAATTCAGCGCGGCTTCCTTTTGTCCACATCTCTCGTCCTCTCAGGGCCACTGGAGTCGGGCTTGGTGGACTTGTTTTATTTCTGTCCCTGCTGCCGGGCACTCCTGAGGGAAGACTGCAGAGAAATAAACATGCTTTAGAGAGATGGCTTTGTCCAGAAACACCCTCAGTTTCACCCTGTCGGCGGCAGATGCTCAAAAGAGTTTTTCTTTTCTAGAGATGAGCTAAAAGGGCGAATCTAACAAAAGCAACGTCTAAGTCAAATGTATATTATATATTGTGGCTGTATTTGTTGTACTGCCTTTAATGCACGCTGAATCATTCTAATATAGCGTGTGTATTCAAATAGTAAACAAATCCTTAATTGCAGTAGTGATAATCATCCAAATAAAAAAAAGGTTATGAAAATTAGCTGTGCTTAGTCAAAGCATGAAAATAATGGGTTTATTGCATCGTAACATATCAATTTTTGAAAGCAAGTTATTGTGAGAATTCACCAAAAATGGCTTCTTGTGTGTGTTAGGAAAAACCTCAGGAAAACTGATTGTTACTTGCTAAAAGGCATTAACACAACCTTCCATTTCTGACATTGTGTATTTCAGCAGTTCCAGTAGCTACGCATTTATGATATTGATTATGTGACAGAAAATCAATGGTGTTGCTTGTAGCTGTGGTCTATGCTCATATTACAGGATTACAGTACACTACTCTTTTTGTTTGTGTATGTGTGTGCCAGTCCTCTACCAGTGGTTGGTCGTCCGGACGTGCCATGTTCGCTGTACATGCGTGAGCTGCAGGGCTTCATCGCACGCGTGATGAATGACTACTTCCGCCCGCTGCAGTGTCTGGACTTCCTGTACGACAGTACGGAGAACATCGCCCAGCGCGCCATCACTCTTTTCATCCGCCATGCCAGCATCTTGCGTCCGCTCGGAGAGGGCGGGAAGATGAGGTTGGCAGCCGACTTTGCTCAGGTGAGGGGTCAGCCTTCCTCATTCTTCTGTCTTTCACAATCTAGGGGTCTTCCTTCTTTGGTGCTGGGTTTTATTCAAAAGTGAAAATTCATCATTTGCATACCCTCGTGTCGTTTCAAATTAATTTCCAACTTTCTTTCATCCATGAAACAAAGTAAAGGGGAACTTGGGCTGTTATAGTTTATAGTCAATAGTTTAGCTTTCTGAGAAACAGAACAACATTTAAGTATTCATTCACTGAAAATTAGCTCTCAAATCAGATATATGGTGCCTTTAAATAATTCATTCAAAAGCGAAAATTCTGTACTCACTTACTTGTCATGTTGTTTCAACTCCCGTGGTCAACTTTTTTTCGTCCATGAAACAAAGTATGTGGGAACTGTGGCTGGCAAGCTTAAAAATTACACCATAAAAGCGTTAGCTTTCTGAGAAGCAGAACAAAATGTAAGCATTTATTCACTGAAAATTCACTGTATCTCTCAAATCAAATATATGTGACCCGTGCAGGCAAAATTAGTCGCATTGGGCAAAAATGACCAAAAAACATTCTCCATTATGATGTATGATTTGTTGGAATCACCTGTTTGAAGTCGATAGAGTCAGCAAAGTCAATTTTGAGAAAAATCAAGTTTTCTGAAGGTGCCAAAACAAAATCACCTAGCAACCATACCTGGTAATAACCAAATTTGGTAGCCTAACAAGCCAGACCCACATCAAGATGTTGGGTCTGGGAACACACCATTGGCAGGGCTTTATCTGAGGGGTGGGATAAACAGTTGTCTTTCAAATTCCCTCTGCACGCAATAGGATAGTGCTACAACCAACCAGAGCAACGAAGAAGGTGACGTAGTCAGAGGAGCTAGCTTGATATAGCGGAGCTAGTTCATCCAGTCTGCAAAACAGCGAAAACGTATTCCTTTTTTAAGAATAAGTCCAGAGTTGCGGCTAAAGCCGACTCGGAAGACTGCTATTCGCCAGCAGCAGCAGCCGCCATCTTTGTTTTTAAGTAGCAGGGAATTCACGTGGAACCAATGCAAACTCTGCCGTCATTATGTTAAGCCCGCCCACCGACTCTATACACGATGTGATTGGCCAGACTAGAGTTTGGTTTTTCAAGCTCGTAAGTCAAATGACATTTGCTAGGGTGCTTCTAGATTTCTAGGCTCCAAATTTGGCACAGTCAAAACCAAATATCTATGGGAAAAATATATAATCAACTTTTTTTCCCATGATACCACAATAGTTTGATTAACATTAATGAAACAGACAGTCTATATATTAAGACCTACTGTACCTGCTCTAATATAATGTCACACATCAGATGTTTTTCCCCAACAATTAATCAAACATTCACTTAAGACATGATAGATCATGTTTGCGTGAATACTGGCCAAGACAGATATTTTGTAATACTGTAAATTCTGTGTATATGTGTATATCGGGATTGTGTCTGAGGTGTCTTTGTGCGCACGCTTCGGATCTGTCAGTCAGCGGGAGTGAGATCATTTTGTTTACATCAGCATGAGTTTGAAAATCACATTTCATTGGTTCAGACTCATGCCATTCTGAATTCGAAATGAATATTCACAAAGTTGGAATGCTGTGCTTTAAAACGATACCAAACTTGTGCTGACAGCATTTTTCATGGACAAAGGAAAGGTACTCCTCTCATAAAACGTACAAATAAAGATACGTTTAGATGTTTAATTGCTATTTGGAGCACTGGGATCGCTAGACCAGGGGGCTTAATGAACTAATTTTTGTGGAAACCTCAAATGTTTCACTTGTTTTGCCTGTAGCTCATAAGTAGCCCATGCACATTCTGACTCTTTTTGCCAGCACGGGTCACATATGGTGCCTTTAGACCAAATAATTGACCTTTAGATGTTGTTTCAGATCTGTATCCAACTTTCTTTCATCTGTAAAATACAAAGTATATGGGAAATGGGGCTGTCAAGCTCCAAAATAATGTCTTGAATTCTTCAGATGTTATTAGCTTTCAATGAGAAACAGAGCTAAACTTAAGCATATATTCACTGAAAATTCACTGTAGCCCTCTAATTACATGTATGACACCTTTAGTTGCATCAGGTTGGCACCATGTTTAAGTTTGACTGTCAAATTCGTATGTGTCTATTGAGCATTGACTCAGTAAACATCCCATTTGTATGTGTTACAGATGGAGTTGGCCGTGGCTCCTCTCTGCAGACGGGTGTCAGACTTGGGGAAGGCGTACCGTCTCCTGCGATCTTTCAGGTGAGTCTTTATTTACAGTCTGGATGATGTCAGGTGACTTCATCTTCCTCTCCTCGACTAACTGCTCGCAGCTCTTGATGTCACACACTTGCGGAGTGATTCTTTTGTGTGTATTTCTCACACAAACGCTCTCAATTCGTGCTGTCCTTTGTTCTCATCCTCCCCCCGCTGAGACGAAGAGGTCGCCTGGAGTCTTCCCTCTGAAAATTGCTGTTAATTAACGGTGGGAGAGAGAGAAAGGAAGGTTATTAATGGAGATGCTCATTTGATTAGCTGAGGGAAGTCAGTGTCAAATCCTCTGTCTGGATATACTCTAACGCTCACCTTACATTGCTCCTTTGTTGTTTGGCTCATGACATCTCCACGTTCTTGGTCTTGATTAGTGAAGAGTTTTCTTTTGTAGTCTTTCATCAGGATATAATAACTTGCTTCGCCATTTAAACGTCTTTTCGTTTGCATTGTGCTGCATTCATGCCCATACACACAGAACATTCGTGCTGTTTCCACACACTCAGGAAAGATAATGTTTGATTTGCCATGTGTACGTTGTTGTGTTTAGTAATCGTAGGTTTATGCAGTCAAAGTGGTTTATTTAAGCCGGGTGCACACTGTGCGATTTTGGCCACGATTTGGCCGTCTGAGACAAAATTTGAAATCCTAAAAGATTTCTCTGATCCTAGGCTAAAATCTGAAGTCTTTGATCCTTAGTTTGACATGTGCACCGACAACCGATTAATGAGCGTTGCGATCAAATTTTACCTAGGACAAAATTCTGGCAGTGTCAGAAGATTTGAGGCGCAATCCTGCAGTCTGACTTCTCCTAGGACGACCGTCAAATCAAGAACCAATAGGAGCGCAGAACCTGATGACGCATTTCGTGCGACAACATCAAATCACAACAGGGAACATGTCGAAAAGAGTCAGGTGAATGAAAAATGCCAGCGCTTGTTTTTGTTGTTTGCTGAACGCTACCATTGTGTCTGTGAATGCGGCTCACCGTTACCGAACGTGTCACGGATTGATGACGTAAAACTCAGTCCGTACGAGTCTCTTGCTTGCGTCCGTTTTTCGCGTCTGACTGTCATACATTACATCGGGGATCATGTTCGTACAGTCTGACAAGCAACATTCGCAGAGGATTTAGAAAAATCGCACAGTGTGCAGGACCCTTTAGGAGTTTTTTGGGCGTTTCCATGTGGTCATGCTCGGTATCACAGCTTGACTCGTCTAAAATGAAAACAATCTTGTTGTTGTTGCTCTGCACACACACTATCACACTAATTCTGTAACGGTTTTTTTTTCTGTAATTTTTTTTTTTTCATGGGCGCTTAGGTGTGTATAAATGTATTATATAATATAATTATATGGACTCCTTATATCTGGTGTCCTTTTGGAGTCTCCAATGATCCTTGAAGTTCAAAAAAGAGATTTAACTCAAAAAATTATTAAATGCCCATGAGAAGGATGCAATACTAATGCAATACTAGACATTGCAGTTAACGCATGACCATTGGACAGTGAAATGCTCATTGGGTCAGCAGGGTCAGACAAAAACCGGTGGTGAAGAAAAGACACATGTTAACAGTAAAACGAATTAAGTGTGAAACTATAAGAAACCCTTTAGTCTCCAGCACCGCCATTTTCCAGAACTGCAACCTACTTGGAGTCTCCAGGATCTCAGAGACTTAAGTTAGGTAAAGAATCCTAAAAAATGACCCCCACTTAATAAGAATCACAAGCTGAAGTGTTGTAAAATACATTTTTATAGGCTTTATAGACGGATAGGTTGAGAGTGACTCTTGAAGGACCAGCACCACATCCTCTTGTACCACTGTTTTACCCCTTTTCCACCAAGGCAGTGCTAGAGCTAGTTCAGAGCCAGAGCTAGTCCCAGTTCATAGTTGGTTCAAATGAGGAGCCTTCTAAGAACAGTTTGCTTTTCCACAGGCTAGAGAGCCACAACAGAGCCAGGTCTTACGTCACTGTATACGTCTCATCTTTCTCAGCAACGCCAGCGAGGCAGCGGCAGTGTTGCCAAGTCCGCAGTTTTCCCGCAGAATTGGGCTACTTCATCACTGTTGCAGTGATGTGCGGGTTGAAGTGACCCCAATTATGTGATATTTAGCCCCGGGAAAGCGAATTTTAGTAGGCAACCATGCCAAAAAAACACATATTTTACCCCAAAATGTGATTTTTACTAGGGAAGCCCCCCTGAAACGCGATTGGGCTTTTTTTTTGTAGCAATTGGGCGGGTTTTGTTGTGAAAACCTGGCAACCCTGGGCAGCGGGATACACAAACACACCAGGCTTGTACGAGATGCATCAGCGCTGCGCAGACCGATCCACGTATGATATAAAAAACCGCATGAGTGAATCAAAAGCATAAGGAGTCATGTGCTCTCGCTGGACTCGTTATCATACGGCCATCGGTCTCTGCACAGCACCGCTGCGAACAAGCCTTCCATCAACACTGCAAACGTTGCGTCACTATTGATTCACATGGCTTTACGATCCTACATCGGCATCAAAACACAACGAAAACACAGCGAATCCAACGCATTCATGCAGTTCGCCGTAATTTGTATAGACGGAGATTACAAACGAGCAGCAGCTGTTAACTCCATTAGCTGCTATTTCAACAATGGCGGATCTCAAGTTTGTGTTGGGCTTGTTGACCCCGCCCCCAGCGCCTGATGTAATCGGTTCTTACTTCTAGCCCTGTTCTAGCCCTGCAATGTTTTGGTGCTACTTAAGAACCACTTTTCCTGGCTCGGAGCTGGGGCTTTGGGTGTGGAAACACAAAGAACCGATTTGAAACTAGGCTCTGGCTCCGATCTAGCTCTAGCACTGCTTTGGTGGAAAAGGGGTATTTGACATCTGGCAGTAAGTTTTGGGAGTTTCATAGACTAAAAATGATATCACAGCTTGACTCGTCTAAAATGAAAACAATCTTGTTGTTGTTGCTCTGCACACACACTATCACACTAATTCTGTAACAGGTTTTTTTTCTGTAATTTTTTTTTTTCATGGGCGCTTAGGTGTGTATAAATGTATTATATAATATAATTATATAGACTCCTTATATCTGGTGTCCTTTTGGAGTCTCCAATGATCCTTGAAGTTTGAAGAAAATACAGTTTTCTGATTGTTTACTTTGCTGGATATAGCAAATGATGACAAAATGAATGTGTTTAATGAGATAAATGGCGTATGCTTAATTTTACGATAAGTGTGCAATTAATCGCACAACAAGAATGCGATTAATCGCGATTAAAAATACTCGCTTGACAGCCCTAGTGTAAAGTGATGCGTTAATGTTTAGTATCAACAAATGCTTTTTTTGGACATAGAGGAAGTTATGAACTGATATCTCATGTCTACGAAGGTTTCGAGGTTTACTGACAGGTTTGATTCAGGTGGCTTGCATTCTCTGTACTTCCTCCAGGCAGTCAAATAAACACAAGTGAGGTCTCACAGGACAGCTAATCAAATTAAACCGCTGCCATCTATGCCAGCTCTGAGAGCAGCTGCCGTGCCTGATCCCTCATGAGCAAGGCCTGATTCCCCACTACAGCAACTTTATTTTACTCAATGTGCGTGTGCATAAGCATGCAAAATGATGTCTGACATCCACTGGGGAAAGATGTTATTACAAGAGAGCCCTAAAGTAGAGATATAATTATTAATATGGAGATATTTGTCTGGTTTGATCACACTGTTAAAGGGCCGCAGATGGGAAGTGATGATAATTTCGACCTGGACTGAGGGTTCTTAGAAATGGTTCAAATTGAAAATAATGTTCTTTTCCATATTCATAAGCTTTTTTGATTAAATATAGCCCCCTGTCTAATACAGTATGGGGACATATTTATCCTCTAGACATGTGTGTTTTAATTTGGAGTTGATTCATGAAGGTATTCATGACTCTTGTGACCATTCCTGTTGACTTGGGCTGCATATTTTTGCTTTGGAAACATCACTTCCTATTGTAGAGGCTTGGGTTGTCACAACCAGTGTTGGGTGTAACTAGTTACTAAGTAATTAGTTACTGTAATTTAATCACTTTCCCTAGAAAAAGTAAAGCAAGGGATTACTCTTAAATGGGATTACTTCTGTAATTTAATTACAGTTACTTCTGATGTAATTGAACTAAATAGTGTGTATAGACATTGATTTTCATTTATAAGTGGAATATAATTGTTCATGAAGGCTGGAAATGAAAACACCTTATATTCAGGTGTGCAGAATTATTAGACATGTTTCTTTTACAGATAAAATGAGCCAAAAAAGAGATTTAACTCAGACTGAAAAGTCAAAAAATGATTAAATGCCCATGAGAAGGATGCAATACTACTGCAATACTAGACATTGCAGTTAACGCACGACCATTAGACAGTGAAATGCTGTTTGGGTCAGCAGGGTCAGACAAAAACAAGTGGTGAAGAAAAGACACATGTTAACAGTAAAACGAATTAAGTGTGAAACTATAAGAAACCCTTTAGTCTCCAGCGCCACCATTTTACAGAACTGCAACCTACTTGGAGTCTCCAGGATCTCAGAGACTTAAGTTAGGTAAAGAATCCTAAAAAATGACCCTCACTTAATAAGAATCACAAGCTGAAGTGTTGTAAAATACATTTTTATAGGCTTTATAGACGGATAGGTTGAGAGTGACTTGAGGTTTTGGGAGTTTCATGGATTAAAAATGAACTTGATTTACATTATGTGTACTTGCCTAAGAAAGTACTTGGTAATATAAGGTAACAACATGGTTTAAGGTTAGGTTTAGGGGTAGGTTCAGGGTTCGTACCTAGTTATTCCCAAGTTATTAGGGGTGTGACGAGATTAAAATGTGACAAGATTTCTCATCAAGGTCTCATGAAAAGCTGTCACAGTTCTGCTTTGTTTGGAACTATTTTCATTGGCGAAATAGAGCAAAAACATCAATATTGACAATGTTGTGTCTAAATTGTCATTTGATATTAACTTTTTGTTTATTGAAATGTTGTAAAAAATCAATCACATTTGCAATCCTGCTGATATTTGGAAAAACGGCACTCTTGCTTTTGTCATATTGCTAAATGTTATACATTAAAACAGTTGTTCATACATGAGTGTATCTTGAAATTTACGACTCTGACTTGAGGACAGTTCGTATATATTATAGCATATAAAATCTATTTATAATGTTAAAGGTCCCGTTCTTCGTGATCCCATTGATCAAACTTTAGTTAGTGTGTAATGTTGCTGTTAGAGCATAAATAATACCTGTAAAATTATAAAGCTCAAAGTTCAATGCCAAGCGAGATATTTTATTTAACAGAAGTCCCCTTTCAAAGCCTACAGCGAACGGCTGGCTTGGACTACATCCTGGTACTTCCTTCATAAATGACGTCAGTAGAACAGTAGAACAGACTAACCTCCGCCCACAAGAATACGCGAAAAAAGGGGGCGTGGTCTTGTTGCTGTCCCACGTGGAGAAGAGGACGTGTCGCGTGGAGAAAAGGAAGTGTTGCGTTTGAGTGTGTTTGTCGCCATGTCGTCAAGACGCTGTTATTTTCATCCCGGAGTCAAATCACCTTTGTTTGGCTTTCCCAGGGACGCTGTAGAGATCATTGAGCGCATATATCTCCCGTTAAGAGGCGTGACCTTTCCGTACAACTTGCGCTAAGCTGCTGTCGAATCACCAACACGGGAACCGCTGGCACAATCAGAACTCGTTACGTATTTCTGAAGGAGGGACTTCATAGAACAAGGAACTCGTCAGCCCGTTTTTAGGACAGTGAAAACAGCGGTGTACAGATGAGTAAATTGTGTGAAAAATACTGTGTTTTTTTACACGCGAAACATGAACACATGTTATATTGCACACTGTAAACACAATCAAAGCTTCAAAAACACACGAAGAACGGGACCTTTAAAATCATAAGGATTGATAAGAGCGGAGAGCAAACGCTACTATGTTGATGAAAGGAAATGCATTCGCCATCGCAAAGATGGTTCTAGAAATGACCATTACACCTGTTCCAGAAGTGGTCAAATGAGCAAAAGACAAATAGAGAATATATTCTTCTAAAAATATATTATAACGTTGAATAGTGATGCTTTTTAAAAAATCTTTTAAGTCCCTTTCTCCTGATGAACCACAGCACAAACTGATTTTAACAGAAGTGGCCGATAACACTCAATAAGGGGCAAATTTTGCACAGCATTTACTACACAGGGCACAGCAGGCAACAGCACTCTCTTTTTTTACTTACAGTACTACCATACTGACAATATTACCGTTTAAAAAATACACCGGCATCACCAGTGTTTTGCAGCTTTAGTACTGCTATGCTACCGTAGTACCTGTATACCATGCAACCCTAGTAGAGGCTTCTGTATTTAGCACCCTCATTAGTGTACTCATTTCTGGATGATTTACACTATTACAAAGACTTTATACAAGGCTCGACAGTAACGCTTGTCCGGGACAAGTGGATTTTTTGAAGGGGCAAGTGAAAAATTATTTTACTTGCCCGACGGACAAGTATCCTGAGTAAAACGTCAAAACAAAAAATAACTAGGGAATCACCAAAGTGCAATAATGATTCTGCATTCAGTTAGTGTAAGTTGAGATCGATAGTGGATAGTGGATAATAATATAAAACGAACTGACGTTAACAAGGTTGTCCTGTTGAGGCTTCTCAGCCTCTCGAAGAGAAAATCGAAAACAAATGAGCGCCGCTCATACAAAGAAACTCAGTTAACATACACGGTTAAAATTGTGTAGTTTTTATATTTATAACATATGATACAGTTAAGCAACATCACACTAACGAGTGTTGTTTTCCTGAATACCATCACAACTGAAAATTACATTGATTTCATACGCCAGTTCCATAAACAATTAATTAACATTAAGTCGTTTACATTTTAGATGCAATATGGACTGCTTTTGTTCTATTTCAGCAGCGAAAATAGTTCCAATCTAGCCTGACAAGCCAGACCCACATCAAGATGTTGGGTCTGGAAACTCACCATTGGCAGGGCTCAATCCGAGGGGCGGGATAAACGGTTGTCTTTCAAATTCCCTCTGCACGCAATTGGATAGCGCCATGAACGCCACAACCAACCAGAGCAAAGAAGAAGGTGAAGCCGAGCTAACGTTAGTTGATAGACTTTCGCCGTATCCGGTTGGCAAAACTTCGAACACATCTTCTTTTCTTAAGAATGACTTCAGTGGCGTTATTTGATCTTTTCTCAAAGAAAAGCTTAACTCCAAGTCTTCCAGAGTCGCGGCCAAAGCCGATTCAAAAGACCGCTGTTCGCCAGCTTCTGTGTTTACGAGTAGCACGCAGAACCTCCGCAACTCTGCCGTCATTATGTTAAGCCCGCCCACCGACTCTACACACGCTGTGATTGGCCTGACCAGAGTTTGGTTTTTCCAGCTCTCAGGTCTACCGAGAGTTGCTAGACTACACTCGTGGCAAAATAAAGTTTCTGCCGCTAGGGTGCGTCTAGATTTCTAGGCTAGTTCCAAAGAAATATCACAGCAGAACCGTAACGCATCTCACAGCAACAGTGTTACTAAATGATTCAGCGTTTGAATGAATCGGTTGAATCAAAGATTCAATGACCTATTCGTAAACGACCACCTAATTCTTGAATGAATCAGCCGTTTGAACGAATCGACTCAATGACTCACTCATTAAGATGGTCACCTGCTGCCACCTACTGGTGGTTTAGTTTCATCTTTCCAACATTTCTTATTTGTATATTCAAAAATATTTAAAATAATCTCATAACATTATTTAATGCAGTTGTAATTTTTCAGTGTAAATGATTTAATTTGATTGGTAACAGCCTATAGTGTCTTATTCTAATTTAATTTATAGATCCAATTTAAGAATATAAAAAGGAAAGCTGAAGCATAGCCTATATTTAATAAGATTATGGAAAAATTCCCTTTATAAAAGGTAAAAATATCACAAATATGCATTAAATATGTCAAAGCTGATTGAACACTGGTGAGACAAAACAAAACAAAGACAAAACAAATCCGGACAAGCAAATTTTTTACTCGGACAAGTGAATGACTTGTGATTTACTTCTTCGAAGGACAAGCGTGTGAACAGGCTTAATGTCGAGCCCTGCTTTATATATAGGAAGACGGTGCTCTCCGTTTACTTATGAATGGGAGAAAGTGCAATGGCCAATATGGTGAATAAGCCCCGCCTTCTAAATGAAAGAGCCAATCGTTGATTAGTAAAATCATCATGCCACTGCAGTTAGAAGCTGTGAGGAAAAAGGCAGTGTTTAGGATTGCATGTCTTGCGCGTTAGCTTCGTCCAGGCTGAAAAATGCATGATTCGAGCATTTAGGAACACAATTTATGCGTCAGTCGTTGTCAGATTTCATTGGTTTCCCCATTCAAAGAGATAAGAGCTGCAAGATGGCCGCCGAGTGAAAGGACTTTGCTATTACTTACCGCAGCTTGTTGAGGAGAGCTTTTACTTACCCAAGCGATCAGACGTACGATTTTCAGCTGTTGAATAATAATAGACGCATAGACGTGCAATGTTTTCCATTTATGAAAATAGCACTTTACAATCTCATTATATTGTATTCAAGCATTGCACGAGCTGTTGAGAAGAGGTGTGCTTTTACTCACCTAATCGTTCGAATGCAATAAAACATACAAAAAGCATATAGTCTTGCATTGTATGAAAATAGCTGTCATTTAAAATGAGACTCATAATATAGTAGGTTTCACTTTACGATCTCATTACATTGTAGCCAAGCACAAAACATGAATCCCAGATTTCACCGAAACCGGGATGTTTTTTTTCTGATTGTGAAATATCATTCTCATCTTGTCAGCAGTGAGTAGATATCTGCTACGAACCCGCCGGAGGACGTCATTTGAGCTCCACTTTAGCATGTCACAAACATTTGGTGAATTTTATTGGACATTTTTTTCATATGCGCCAAATCTTCAGCATTCATTCCAGGCTCTAAATGACACCCGGTTTGAGATTTGCAGTGAATATGAATATATTTGTCTGTCTCTGTTTCAGGCCGCTGCTCTTCCAAACGACTGAGCACATCACTAGCAGTCAAGCGCTGGGAGATTTGATTCCATACAGCACCATATTGCATTTCCTGTTCAATCGTGCCCCGGCTGAACTCAAATCACCGCATCAGGTACGCACACACACACACACACTAAATGCAGAGGGATGGAAACTTCTTGGTTATAGATCCTCAAGGATAGAGGTTTTAGGTTCGGGTGTTAGCAAGCAGGAGGTTTTTGAGGTCAAATCCTGTTTATTATGCCCTTGAGCAGGGCAATTCACCTCAAGTTGCCCCGTCACGACTGTCCCTGTGATTGACCTACTGTAAGCAGCTTTAGATAAAAGCTTCTGCTAAATGACACATTTCATTTTGAGTGCTCGGATGAAGATATTTTGGGCTGTTTTATAAAATGAGGGTTCTCTAAAATAGCTTTAGCATGGGTGGATTTGTAGAGCTCTTATGTAGCACTAATACAGCTTTCCCTTATAAACAGAGAGCGGAGTGGTCGATCTCTCGCTATTCTCAATGGTTGGATGACCACCCATCAGAGAAGGATCGTCTCACCCTTATTAGGTAAGATCCAAGGTTTAAAATCGCAGCGCTTTTACAATAAACCTTCCCAGTGATATCCTCTGGTGCAAAACTAACACTTGTTTGCTTTAACTTGATTCATTTTCTCCTCTTTGACCCTTTATGAAACATATCAGTGTGATTTTAAAACGAACTAGAAATGTCAGGGTTCTCACGATCACAGAAATCCTGGAAAAATAGCAGGGAATTTTAATCACAAAGATTTAATTGCATTTAGAAAGAGCAATTTCTCTCTAATTAAGTTGATGCAATTCACATATTCATGTGTCCTACTAGAAATATTCATATTCATTATGAAAATGCCTATGATATTTACATGACATTTAAGGATTTTATTAATTTCCCTTTTTTTTTTTTGGACCTGGAAATCTTTTAAAATTCCCTAATATTTGCAGACCTATACAAATATTTCTCAAACATATCGTAGGGATGCACCGATGTATCGGCCGCCGATATTTATCAGACGATTTTTGATCAATTTACAACCATCGGCATATCGGCTATAGCATGGAATAAGGCCGATATAACAAACCGATGGTTTATTAATGAACTGCGTGAAGGCACTGAGCTGTGTAACATCTGCTGCATAATCCAACATTATAATGTAATATTCCTGCTGCGCTGCTGTCTGCGTTTTAATGTTTATCAAACAACAAAAGACCAACAATCAAAAAAAGAAATCGCTCCCTACCCTTGACTTTCACAAGGATTCATTTCCGCGATGTGGACAGCGCAGACAGAATCCACGGTATTTACTGCATAATGAGGAATGGCATGGAATTTATTTTGATGAATAAATAAAACGTTGGTCAGTACACTTAAATCAAATCGCGATATATACTAGTGTCTGTGAATATTAAGCCGCAAAAAGACTGTTTAAATATGAATCCTGCATGTTTCTCTATCTCAGTGAACGAAGCGGTTTCATTTAGCCCTCTCTCTCTCTCTCTCTCTCTCTCTCTCTCTCTCTCTCTCTCTCTCTCTCTCTCTCTCTCTCTCTCTCTCTCTCTCTCTCACTCACACACACACACACACACACACACACACACACACACACACACACACACACACACACACTGAAACTCGCTGTGTTTTTCAGCCTCTGCCACCTCAATATGAAGACATGAATGCATCTCCAGTCACTTCATGAGCATTTTACAGTTTCATTCGACAAAATCGATCGTCATATCATAAACACACACACACACACACAGGAACTCGAAGCACACGGCAACCCATCAAAATAAAAGTTTAGCAAAGTAATTGAGCTACATCTCAATGTAATAATAATATATGCATTTAATTTACACAGTGAAGAATATGCAGTGTTATTTAACATTAAACCTACTTAAAAAGCACTGTTTATTTCATATGTTCTGTATATGTTGTATTTATATATATATATATATATATATATATATATATATATATATATATATATATATATATATATATATATAGTTGGCCGGCTGAGTGTTAAAAGGATCCAGTCTATGTTCATTAGAAATGATTTGATAATGCAGCAATAAACTAGCTAGTAGACTATAAGTTAATGCAATGTTGTTTTTTTTACTTTGCTGATTTAAAACATGATCAAAACACTATTTTAATGACAAAATTTCAAATAATAGGGCAAGTGACAAATGTCGGTATCGGCCAATAATTGTTTGATAAAATCGGTATCGGCCCCAAAAATCCTATTGGTGCATCCCTAATCTTACGTTAATATGCATTTTTCTAGTTATGCTCACTGGCAAGAAATTGCATATTGTGAGTGCAAAGTATATAAATTGATTTTGAATAATCACTAATCATAGAAAAATCAAAGATGTGAGAACTCTTCAGTACTTCAGACAAGGGCCCAGTTGCATAAACATAGCCACTATGTTAAGACTGTCTAGTTTGACTAACTAGCAGTTAGCCAAGTTAAGACTGTCTTGTTGATGCAATTCATACAACTTTTTCACTATTCATAAATGATATTTGTTTTGTAATTGTAACCAGTCATCTCTGATTCAAATGAGACTAATACCTCAGTCTTGAAGAAAAAAATTTAATGTCTAGCTTGTAAGACTAGTCTTAGTAGTTTATGCAACCGGTCAGAGGAAATAACTTCTCAGTGCAGCATCAGCGTCCTCTACTGGTGCTCTGGAGAAGATACAGCAGCTTTGGTGTAACCAGCGAAAGCAAGGAATTAAAATGTGTGACTTTCCTTTGTTGCAGGGGGGCGTTGGAGGCATATGTGCAGTCTGTCCGATCCAGGCAGGGGAAGGAGTTTGCCCCAGTGTATCCCATAATGCTCCAGCTGCTGCAGAAGGCCACAAGCGCATCGTAGGATCTGCAAACACAGCCCTTTCATGTCAGAATGTCAAATGTAGACATTAATCACTTATCCTCACCAAAAGAAGTCTTTATTATTATTATCATCAAGTCAGAAATTAATGTGGAAAAAAGGTACAATGTGTGTTTTTATGGGTTGTTTGGTTACTACTGGCTTTAATAAGAATATGACCTTTTTTGACACATGTTGCTGGGTGCAGCAGAGGGAAAGAAATGCTTTACTTAACACATTATGTAAATGTGTAAATGCTCAATAAAGAATGTCTTCATCACAGACGCCTCATTCACATATTTTTCAGATACAGACTTCAGAACACACTAAAGTTTTTAAATCACAATGGAAATCAGGGGCACATGTTAAGTAAAAGCTTGACAATGATCACATTACAGTCTGTCGGCTGTGTTGCTGTACTGGCTTCACGGTCAGCTGCCTCTTCAGAGACATGCAATCCTCCTCAAGTCTGTCTCCAGCTCACACTCTTTTCACACTGTTTTATTTGACCTACATGGCGCAATCCCAGATTCTGCTGTTTAATATGCATTGTCTGTGGGCTTGCAAGTGTACTACTCTAAAGAAATTAATTCAACTAATCTTTCTCACTATTTTGCATAATCATGCAAATGTGATTCATCCACTTGACTGCTCAATGAAAAAAATTAAATGAATTATGTGTATTAGCCTCGTATAAATAACTAAACTGGACATATAAATGCCAGTGAAGATGTAGCATGCACCCTAACAAACCCAAGATTTACAGTGAGAAAAATAAGTATTTGAACACCCTGCTATTTTGCAAGTTCTCCCACTTAGAAATCATGGAGGGTCTGAAATTGTCATCGTAGGTGCATGTCCACTGTGAGAGACACAATCTAAAAAAAAAATCCAGAAATCACAATGTATGATTTTTTAACTATTTATTTGTATGATACAGCTGCAAATAAGTATTTGAACACCTGAGAAAATCAATGTTAATATTTGGTACAGTAGCCTTTGTTTGCAATTACAGAGGTCAAACGTTTCCTGTAGTTTTTCAGCAGGTTTGCACACACTGCAGGAGGGATTTTGGCCGACTCCTCCACACAGATCTTCTCTAGATCCGTCAGGTTTCTGGCCTGTCGCTGAGAAACACGGAGTTTGAGCTCCCTCCAAAGATTCTCTATTGGGTTTAGGTCTGGAGACTGGCTAGGCCACGCCAGAACCTTGATATGCTTCTTACAGAGCCACTCCTTGGTTATCCTGGCTGTGTGCTTCGGGTCATTGCCATGTTGGAAGACCCAGCCCCGACCCATCTTCAATGCTCTAACTGAGGGAAGGAGGTTGTTCCCCAAAATCTCGCAATACATGGCCCCGGTCATCCTCTCCTTAATACAGTGCAGTCGCCCTGTCCCATGTGCAGAAAAACACCCCCAAAGCATGATGCTACCCCCCCATGCTTCACAGTAGGGATGGTGTTCTTGGGATGGTACTCATCATTCTTCTTCCTCCAAACACGTTCAGTGGAATTCTGACCAAAAAGTTCTATTTTGGTCTCATCTGACCACATGACTTTCTCCCATGACTCCTCTGGATCATCCAAATGGTCATTGGCAAACTTAAGACGGGCCTTGGCATGTGCTGGTTTAAGCAGGGGAACCTTCCGTACCATGCATGATTTCAAACCATGACGTCTTAGTGTATTACCAACAGTAACCTTGGAAACGGTGGTCCCAGCTCTTTTCAGGTCATTGACCAGCTCCTCCCGTGTAGTTCTGGGCTGATTTCTCACCTTTCTTAGGATCATTGAGACCCCACGAGGTGAGATCTTGCATGGAGCCCTAGTCCGAAGGAGATTGACAGTCATGTTTAGCTTCTTCCATTTTCTAATGATTGCTCCAACAGTGGACCTTTTTTCACCAAGCTGCTTGGCAATTTACCCGTAGCCCTTTCCAGCCTTGTGGAGGTGTACAATTTTGTCTCTAGTGTCTTTGGACAGCTCTTTGGTCTTGGCCATGTTAGTAGTTGGATTCTAACTGATTATATGGGGTGGACAGGTGTCTTTATGCAGCTAACGACCTCAAACAGGTGCATCTAATTTAGGATAATAAATGAAGTGGAGGTGGACATTTTAAAGGCAGACTAACAGGTCTTTGAGGGTCAGAATTCTAGCTGATAGACAGGTGTTCAAATACTTATTTGCAGCTGTATCATACAAATAAATAGTTAAAAAATCATACATTGTATTGTATTGGATTTTTTTTTTTAGATTATGTCTCTCACAGTGGACATGCACCTACGATGACAATTTCAGACCCCTCCATGATTTCCAAGTGGGAGAACTTGCAAAATAGCAGGGTGTTCAAATACCGTACTTATTTTCCTCACTTTATTTGTTTTTGCATAAAGCAATTTTAAGATAATCTTATATAGATTGTAATGGAGCCTTACCCTTCATCTTGTTGTTCCTCGGCTATTCACTGTTTTACTAATATAGACATGATTATATTATAATCGTAATAATATAATAATTACAATATTAAAATTTTGTCATCTCTTGACATTTTAAACCTACACTGTTTGTCTGTTGTTTTAAAAAAAAAAAAAATACATTTTACAGCGTTGCTAATACAACTCATTGTGTTTCTCCTTAGACATTTACATTTAGAGAAAACATTTTCTTCAATTGATTCCTTAAATTGTCCTTACTTGGTCTTAAAAAGGTCTTAAATGTTCCTGCAGAAACCCTTAAAAAATACTTTTTACAATAAAGCACCAGTATATAAATGTGCATGCTTCAAATTAAATCGTCATCATTTTTCAAATGTAGCAATGCAAGAAAAAGCTCTGACATTTTCTGGCTCCATTATCAGTCGATGATAAAATAAAAGCCCTATATTTTTGTATAATAACACTAAATATAATAGTTCATTTACTACACTCAAATGGCTGAAGTATTTGTTGGCCATGTGTTTCATTTCACATCGCATTACATTTGAGCTTTTAAATGGACATCTCTGAGTTTGATGACTTGATAAACAAACTTATTTGTTTTGCATAATGCAAATGTTAAGATAAATTACATCTTAAATAGATTTTAATGGAGCTAATATTACCTTACCCTGCATCGTGTTGTACCTCAGCTCTCACAAAAGCAGTCAATACATAGAACATAAGAAAAAAGGCTTTAAATAAGTAAAAAAAACATGAATCTGAAACCTTCTATAACACACTGAATGCATTAGAAATACACTACATAACTAGTCGAAAACGTGTGTAGCATTATATATGAATGAATAATATATGGTATTGATCTGTTTTCACAGATTCCTTAGTTTTCTAGTTTAGTTTGTATGTATGAATGTATGGTTTATATGACAGGTGACCTATCAACTATCATACAGTTTAAGTTTATTCAGTTTATACACTGCAATAAATGTCTTGTTTCTAGTCCAAACATCTAAAAATCCTTAAAACAAGAAGCATTTACTAGACAAGTCAAATTATTGTCTTGTTTTGGGGAAAATAACTTAAAAGTGAAGTGGTATTTGCAGGTTATTTTGCTTCTTTTAAGCAAAAACTCACTTACTTTTGAGTTATTTTTGCCCACAACAAGACAACAACTTTTGCTTGTCTAGTAAATGCTTCTTGTTTTAAGGATTTTTAGATATTTGGACTGGAAACGAGACAAAAGTACACTTTTTTGCAGTGTACCGGTTCATTAGACGGCCAGATGCATGATTTGTTAATTTCTTAAGGCAATTACTAGATAAATTATTCTATTCCTATAACTATGGCGATGATAGCACCCTTATGTGGGGGTAGTAATATGAAAATTAATAGTAATATACTAATATTACCTCTCCCTGCATCTTGTTGTACCTCGGCTCTCACAAAAGCTTGAAAACCACTGAAATAAGTAAAAAACATGAATCTGAAACCTTCTATAACACACTGAATGCATTAGAAATACACTACATAACTAGTGGAAAACATGTGTAGCATTATATATGAATGAATAATATATGGTATTGATCTGTTTTCACAGATTCCTTAGTTTTCTAGTTTAGTTTGTATGTATGAATGTATGGTTTACATGACAGGTGACCTATCAACTATCATACAGTTTAAGTTTATTCTGTTTATACACTGCAATAAATGTCTTGTTTCTAGTCCAAACATCTAAAAATCCTTAAAACAAGAAGCATTTACTAGACAAGTCAAATTATTGTCTTGTTTTGGGGAAAATAACTCAAAAATGAAGTGGCATTTGCAGGTTATTTTGCTTCTTTTAAGCAAAAACTCACTTACTTTTGAGTTATTTTTGCTCACAACAAGACAACAACTTTTGCTTGTCTAGTAAATGCTTCTTGTTTTAAGGATTTTTAGATATTTGGACTGGAAACGAGACAAAAGTACACTTTTTTGCAGTGTACCGGTTCATTAGACGGCCAGATGCATGATTTGTTCATTTCTTAAGGCAATTACTAGATCAATTATTCTATTCCTATAACTATGGCTACGAAAGCACCCTTATGTGGGGGTAGTAATATGAATATTAATAGTAATATACTAATATTACCTCTCCCTGCATCTTGTTGTACCTCGGCTCTCACAAAAGCTTGAAAACCACTGAAATAAGTAAAAAACATGAATCTGAAACCTTCTATAACACACTGAATGCATTAGAAATACACTACATAACGAGTCGAAAACGTGTGAATGAATGAATAATATATGGTATTGATCTGTTTTCACAGATTCCTTAGTTTTCTAGTTTAGTTTGTATGTATGAATGTATGGTTTACATGACAGGTGACCTATCAACTATCATACAGTTTAAGTTTATTCTGTTTATACACTGCAATAAATGTCTTGTTTCTAGTCCAAACATCTAAAAATCCTTAAAACAAGAAGCATTTACTAGACAAGTCAAATTATTGTCTTGTTTTGGGGAAAATAACTCAAAAATGAAGTGGCATTTGCAGGTTATTTTGCTTCTTTTAAGCAAAAACTCACTTACTTTTGAGTTATTTTTGCTCACAACAAGACAACAACTTTTGCTTGTCTAGTAAATGCTTCTCAGTGTAAGAATATTTAGATATTTGGACGGGAAACAAGACAAAGGTACACTTTTTTTGCAGTGTACCGGTTCATTAGACGGCCAGATGCATGATTTGTTAATTTCTTAAGGCAATTACTAGATAAATTATTCTATTCCTATAACTATGGCGATGATAGCACCCTTATGTGGGGGTAGTAATATGAATATTAATAGTAATATACTAATATTACCTCTCCCTGCATCTTGTTGTACCTCGGCTCTCACAAAAGCTTGAAAACCACTGAAATAAGTAAAAAACATGAATCTGAAACCTTCTATAACACACTGAATGCATTAGAAATACACTACATAACGAGTCGAAAACGTGTGAATGAATGAATAATATATGGTATTGATCTGTTTTCACAGATTCCTTAGTTTTCTAGTTTAGTTTGTATGTATGAATGTATGGTTTACATGACAGGTGACCTATCAACTATCATACAGTTTAAGTTTATTCAGTTTATACACTGCAATAAATGTCTTGTTTCTAGTCCAAACATCTAAAAATCCTTAAAACAAGAAGCATTTCATGACAAGTAAAATTATTGTCTTGTTTTGGGGAAAATAACTCAAAAATGAAGTGGCATTTGCAGGTTATTTTGCTTCTTTTAAGCAAAAACTCACTTACTTTTGAGTTATTTTTGCCCACAACAAGACAACAACTTTTGCTTGTCTAGTAAATGCTTCTCAATGTAAGAATATTTAGATGTTTGGACTGGAAACGAGACAAAAGTACACTTTTTTTGCAGTGTACCGGTTCATTAGACGGCCAGATGCATGATTTGTTCATTTCTTAAGGCAATTACTAGATAAATTATTCTATTCCTATAACTATAACGTCGAAAGCACCCTTATGTGGGGTTAGTAATATGAATATTAATAGTAATATACTAATATTACCTCTCCCTGCATCTTGTTGTACCTCGGCTCTCACAAAAGCTTGAAAACCACTGAAATAAGTAAAAAACATGAATCTGAAACCTTCTATAACACACTGAATGCATTAGAAATACACTACATAACTAGTGGAAAACATGTGTAGCATTATATATGAATGAATAATATATGGTATTGATCTGTTTTCACAGATTCCTTAGTTTTCAAGTTTAGTTTGTATGTATGAATGTATGGTTTACATGACAGGTGACCTATCAACTATCATACAGTTTAAGTTTATTCTGTTTATACACTGCAATAAATGTCTTGTTTCTTGTCCAAACATCTAAAAATCCTTAAAACAAGAAGCATTTACTAGACAAGTCAAATTATTGTCTTGTTTTGGGGAAAATAACTCAAAAATGAAGTGGCATTTGCAGGTTATTTTGCTTCTTTTAAGCAAAAACTCACTTACTTTTGAGTTATTTTTGCTCACAACAAGACAACAACTTTTGCTTGTCTAGTAAATGCTTCTCAGTGTAAGAATATTTAGATATTTGGACTGGAAACGAGACAAAGGTACACTTTTTTTGCAGTGTACCGGTTCATTAGACGGCCAGATGCATGATTTGCTTATTTCTTGAGGCAATTATTTGATATATAATTATATTCCTATAACTATAACGTCGAAAGCACCCTTATGTGGGGGTAGTTACTAGTTAGTGGGTGTGGGTGACCTCTCATATTACACTCCTTCCCGCGAGAAAACCCTTGAGTCGCGCCAAAACCCCACTTGTGTAGCTATAACTCACCTTTATTCTTGCCTGAGCTTGTCATTTAAAGCTGCCATTAGACATGCGGCATTTATACAATGGCAATTAATTATCTGTGATGATTAATTATGTCCCCGCTGAGTTACAGCACAGCTTTAGAAACTTCAGGCGCGCCTGTTATAACCGCAGCAGATCAATAAAGAGCGCGCGTACTGCCCCGCCAACAAACCCCCACAGGCTTGGTCAGAACGGCTCTCTGATTGGCTGCACCGGTCTCACTGAGGAAGTTCCTCCTCGCTCTGCCAATCACCGTCGTTATATTTACATAGCGCCATCGTGATTGGCTGAGAGAGGGTGTAGCTCTTCCAGAGCGCCAGAAAACAAGCTTTAGCGGGTGATTGTGATTCACAGTCGCCTGACCAACGGCACGACAGAAATAACGACAGATCGCGAGCTCAGATCTTCTGATTTACAGACAAAATTATGTTCATATAAGAAGGATCACCTTTGAGCAGGAGTTATTTACGTGTTAAATATTTTTTTTATTCCAAAGACGGAAGTTTAAGGTAAGAATACAGAGTTAAATCTTCTATCTGACTTGCTTGATATGTATAAAAAAAATAATAATAATTTCCATAAACTCAAGGTCTGATTATCACCGACAGACATTTCACCAGTATTCAAATAATAAGAAAAATATAGGGTTTATATATTATAAGCCAGTGCTTATGCTGACAATCTTCTACGATATCATGTAAAACAAAACAATATTATAATACTATAAATATGAATTATTACTAAAAATTTAACCAATGATATTTCTTCTGAGAATCTGGTTTCGTTACCAGGCAACTGGTGAAGATATTTGCGCCAAAATCTTCCCACCGTCATCAGATCACTTTTTTTAAAACTCATATTTTACTTATTTAATGCAGTAGTAATGTAATATCTAATATACTGATAATGTAATAGTACTTATTAGTACTACTAGGATAAATAACTTTTGGCAACACTTTTTAATAACTTTAATAAGTTGACAAACATCAAAATAATGCTTTTGGTACTTCTGGCAGCACTTTTTAATAACTTTCATTCATTAATAAGTTAACAAACATCAGATTAATGCTGTTATATATTAATAAACCACATTCAATGTGACAGATTGTTGGTGTTATGTATTAATAATGTAATAATATGAGTGTTATTCATATATAGTAACATTCTAATCAATAATTCAGTAATGAACTGGGGTATTTTTGTCTTGTTTCCAGTCCAAATATATATATATATAAAATATCTTAAATCAAGATGCGTTTACTAGATAAGTAAAATTACATTAGATATCATTTATTTTCTGAGGGGAAAAATCAAAATTAAGTGGGTTTTTGCTCATTTTTAATAACTTTCATTCATTGATAAGTTAACAAACATCAAATTTAATGCTGTTATATATTAATAAACCACATTCAATGTTATAGATTGTTGGTGTTATGTGTTAATAATGTATGTTATTCATATATAGTAACATTCTTATCAATAATTCAGTAATGAACTGGGGTATTTTTGTCTTGTTTCCAGTCCAAATATATAAAAAAATCTTAAATCAAGATGCGTTTACTAGATAAGTGAAATTACATTAGATATTATTTATTTTCTGAGGGAAAAAGTTAAAATGAAGTGGGGTTTTGCTCATTTTTAATAACTTTCATTAATTAATAAGTTAACAAACATCAAATTTAATGCTGTTATATATTAATAAACCACATTCAATGTTATAGATTGTTGGTGTTATGTGTTAATAATGTATGTTATTCATATATAGTAACATTCTTATCAATAATTCAGTAATGAACTGGGGTATTTTTGTCTTGTTTCCAGTCCAAATATATAAAAAAAAATCTTAAATCAAGATGCGTTTACTAGATAAGTGAAATTACATTTAGATATTATTTATTTTCTGAGGGGAAAAATCAAAATGAAGTGGGTTTTTGCTCATTTTTAATAACTTTCATTCATTGATAAGTTAACAAACATCAAATTTAATGCTGTTATATATTAATAAACCACATTCAATGTTATAGATTGTTGGTGTTATGTGTTAATAATGTATGTTATTCATATATAGTAACATTCTTATCAATAATTCAGTAATGAACTGGGGTATTTTTGTCTTGTTTCCAGTCCAAATATATAAAAAAATCTTAAATCAAGATGCGTTTACTAGATAAGTAAAATTACATTAGATATTATTTATTTTCTGAGGGGAAAAATCAAAATTAAGTGGGTTTTTGCTCATTTTTAATAACTTTCATTAATTAATAAGTTAACAAGCATCAAATTAATGCTGTTATATATTAATAAACCACATTCGATGTTATAGATTGTTGGTGTTATATTAATAATGTAATAATATGAGTGTTATTCATATATAGTAACATTCATATCAATAATTCAGTAATGAACTGGGGTATTTTTGTCTTGTTTCCAGTCCAAAAATCAAAAAATTCTTCAATCAAGATGATTTTACTAGATAAGTGAAATTACATTAGATATTATTTCTTGTTTTCTGAGGGGGGAAATCAAAATGAAGTGGGTTTTTGCTGAAAACAAGCTAAATTAAATCTGTTTGGGACAGACACAAGATTTCAAAATATCTTGTCATTTTACATATCTAGTAAAATCATCTTGATTTAAGGATTTTTAGATTAGAAACAAGACAAAAAATACCACATAAGTAACGCATTTTTTGCAGCAATGCTTGCTATAACTGATTACATTTTCTTGTTCAGATGGAGATGAAGTGTTTAACTTTAAAGGATTTGCTCAGTGTGAGGACACTAGTGAGTAAGACGAGCTCAGATGATCCTGGCAGCATGAATGACTATAAAGTAAGTGTTATTATCGTGTTTGAATTGTATGGTAAAGCATTAGATGTTTGACTAATACCCTGATTTCAGGAGAACATCTGCATGGACCGAAGGAAAATGACCCCGCTGAAGTGCGAGTCTGTGACGGCAGCTGTGAACGGGCATAGGAGAGTTTCCAGCCCAGATATCATCCATATAACCCCCATTAAACACACTGAGAGGGCCCATCCGGACCCCTGGACCCCGACAGCCAACCTGAAAATGCTGATCAGCGCCGCCAGCCCAGATATCCGCGACAGGGAGATGAAGAAAATCCTCTTTAGACCCATTGAAAACGAAGAGAAAGCTGTAGAGGAGGAGGAGGAAGAGGAAGAACTAGATGACTCGTGTCAGGTACGAAGAGAAGTCATTTATACATTTAGCAGATGCCGCTTACAAACCAGGAAGCGATTCATCGTAAATATGTTCAGAAGTCTGAGTGTTATCCACTCCATTCTCTCTTAATTTCAGTATGAAGCTTTAGACGATTCGGAGAGGAGACCCAGTCGCAAACAGAAGAGTTTGGGGCTTTTGTGTCAGAAATTTCTGGCCTTGTACCCCGATTACCCAGAAACCTCAGAGAGCATCAATATTTCTCTGGATGAGGTGGCCACACGCTTGGGTAAGAGAAAATAACACAAATAAACGTAATCAGTCCCATCGTGTCTGTATAAAACAAGGTCTCATTTGCAGTGGTGTAAAGTAACGAATTACAAATACTCTTGTTACTGTAATTGAGTAGTTTTTCTCAGGAATTGTACTTTATTAAAGCAGCACTAGGTAACTTTTCAACCTTCATAATATATTTTCAAGACTCTTGTGATGATACATCGAGTTACAATATGTTGAATGGCACGTCTACCATAGCCTGACGGGGTCTGTATCGTTTTTAATCGTACTTTTAAACTTCGGGTTTCGGGTAGTAACCCGAGAAAAAAAAGAACTACAAAATTCGACTGCTTTACGGCATATACATCACTTCCACCATCACCCCCACTCCCTTAAAGGGTTAGTTCACCCAAAAATGAAAATTATGTCATTAATTACTCACCCCGTAAGACCTCCGTTCATCTTCGGAACACAAATGAAGATATTTTTGTCGAAAGCTGATGGCTGAGAAAGGCCTCAGCAAGCCCTCCATAGGGATTCAGTACATTTACACTCACAAGACCCATAAAAGGCACTAAACACGTCATTACAAAGTCCATCTCACTACAGTGGCTCTACAATAATTTTACAAAGCGACGACAATAGTTTTTGTGCGCAAAAAAAATCAAAATAACGACTTTATTCAACACGAACTATTGCCTCTGCCGTATACTCATGAAGCACCATGACGCATGCGCGAGAATATTACGCAGATCCGGCGTTCGGACACATAACCCAGAAGCGAGGAGGAGATGTGTTTACAAGCAGAGGAAGACGCGCCGTATCTAAGCTGTTGAATTCTACATTGATCGTGCTTTAGGTCTCGGCGTAGTGCTCAAAATGGGACTAAAGTGTGCTTTTCATGGATTCCCGAACGCCGGCGCTACGTCATATTCTCGCGCATGCGTCATGTCAACAAATGCACGTGCGATGCATCCCCTGATGCAGGATGACAGAGTTTACGACAGTAGTAGAAGACAATACTGTGTCCTTTTACTTGAGTACATTTTAAGTGCTGTATCGGTATTTTTACTGTGCTATTTTCCCTAAACCTGCAGTCGCTACATTATGTTTATTTTTGTCCTGTCAATGTGATTGGCCAAGGCGAATAATAAGTCCTGTCTCCATGCGTCACGCGTGTGACTCCCATCATATCAACCATAGCGTTAGGGAGTGAGTGAGAGGCACGCGCGCTTTATGAAAGGGGTTGTTGCTGGTTACTGTATGACTTAAATCGTGAAATTGCTCCGTGAGCCACCATACATCCTCATCTCAGCGTAGTTTATCAACTGAGCGAGGAGAGAACGCGTCCAAAGTTAAGTGTTTCTTAAAGGGGCGGTACACTTCATTACAAATCATATATAAAACTCCAAAAATATACATACCAGCATAATTAAATCAAAACACAATCCAATGAAAATCAAAAAAAATATATTCAAAATAAGAGAATCAGAGTTTTTAATAATATAATGTTGGTTTTACACTCATTACAAGTGCATATTTTAATGTAATGTGTTCTCACATGGCGATTTAAAATTGCAGCCCATGTATATAGCAAATAACTTTCATAAAACATCAGATTTATATTTAAATCAGGTTTTAATTACAAGCAAAAATAATCAGTGGTGAAAACTGAGCTACTCGATTCTGATTTCTGAAGTGTATTCTTTTAACAGAGAAAACATCCATTGAAATTAAAGCAGTATCTTGAAAAGAAAGAACTGCTTTTTTAAAATAAAATTGTTAATGTACAACGCTTTGCAACTTTTTTAATTAACCGCAAGAAAACCTCTACAGACTGGCTGTCATAAATGTTGCCAGATTATTGGTTGCTTTCTCAAATATTACATGGCTGTATTTTTAGTGCTAGCAGTCAAAAAATAAAACTTGGAAAAAATATTGAAATACTGTTGATCTCATGTTTTTTTGTTCTTTCTGAGAATCATCCATTAAAGAGTAAGCTACATTTTTAATTTGCAGGGTATAAGGTGGAATAACATTCATAGCATAATACTCACTACTCTTTTTTTTTTTCGACTTTTTACTCCTACTTTGAGTAGTATTTGGGACAGGTACTTTTACTCTACTTGCACTACAAGTAACAGTGCTCTTTGCACCACTGCTCATTTGTTTAGTTAAAGGGTTATTTCACCCAAAAATGAAAATTATGTAATTAATGACTCGGCCTCATGTCGTTCCACACCCGTAAGATCTCCGTTCATCTTCGGAACACAGTTTAAGATATTTTAGATTTAGTCCGAGAGCTTTCTGTCCCTCCATTGAAAATGTACACTCACCTAAAGGATTATTAGGAACACCTGTTCAATTTCTCATTAATGCAATTATCTAATCAACCAATCACATGGCAGTTGCTTCAATGCATTTAGGGGTGTGGTCCTGGTCAAGACAATCTCCTGAACTCCAAACTGAATGTCAGAATGGGAAAGAAAGGGGATTTAAGCAATTTTGAGCGTGGCATGGTTGTTGGTGCCAGACGGGCCAGTCTGAGTATTTCACAATCTGCTCAGTTACTGGGATTTTCACGCACAACCATTTCTAGGGTTTACAAAGAATGGTGTGAAAGGGAAACACATCCAGTATGCGGCAGTCCTGTGGGCGAAAATGCCTTGTTGATGCTAGAGGTCAGAGGAGAATGGGCCGACTGATTCAAGCTGATAGAAGAGCAACTTTGACTGAAATAACCACTCGTTACAACCGAGGTATGCAGCAAAGCATTTGTGAAGCCACAACACGCACAACCTTGAGGCGGATGGGCTACAACAGCAGAAGACCCCACCGGGTACCACTCATCTCCACTACAAATAGGAAAAAGAGGCTACATTTTGCACAAGCTCACCAAAATTGGACAGTTGAAGACTGGAAAAATGTTGCCTGGTCTGATGAGTCTGGAATATAAGCTCTGAAATATCACAAAGTTCGGTTTATAACATACATTAAATGACAAAAAAATAAACAATAGGAGATAGTTTCAAAGGGATAGTTCACCCAAAAATGAAAACCCTTAAATATCATTGTGCAAATTTAGTTTGGAAAGATGAAAATAGGACGTTTTCATCAGTTTTTATCTACAGGTCACTACATTACAGATTTCTGCTCATACAGATAACTGTAAGCAGATAAGCACTGTAAGATTAGTGTGAATGCATTAGAGAGAGCGATTGCGTGTGTGAATACGTGCCACCTGTTTAAAATGTGCGTTCACCAGATCATATTCAGTATGTAGAAGGTACAAAACAATTGCTTGAACTATAACATCCCGCTCAAGTCCATCATAACCTTTACATTCTTTCTGATTTGAGTGATCCAGCTAGTTAAATGTGTTTAACGTGTGAGTTCTGGCTAAAAATGTGGTTATATTATGGGCTGTTGGCATGAATTGTACTCGTAGTGGAGCGCTCTCTTTAAAAAAAATCCCCTCACTTCATTCAAAATCACACCGCTTCCACTCCGCTCACATACTCTGGTGTCCGTGCGTCGCCTATCATCAAAATAAATGCAGTGTTTTAATGGCAAAAGTTTAGTGAAAACCTTTTCATTACCCAAAGCTCTTTGTCCTTTACCATAAGCGAGTCTCTTTTAAACTTCACTAATCGAATGTGCGTGTGCCACACAAACCAGCAGATAAAGGAGCAAACGATCAACCAATGTGTCAGAGGTTATAGAGCATTTTAGGTGTCTTCTCATCATGTAAGCGCATGTTATCACTTCAAGAAAACATTGAGAATAAGAGTATTTACAGATCACATGCCAAATGCAATGCTGTATGAACCATTCATGTTGAATATGGTCTGAAAAATCGACAGGGAAAATGTATATTGCTCATTGTTAGCTAAATGTAAAGTGTTACCATAAAATGTAGTGACTGACAGAGATCTAAACCGTCTCAGGTGTTGAGAGGCGACGTATCTACGACATCGTGAATGTGCTGGAGTCTCTGATGCTGGTGAGCCGGATGGCAAAGAACCTGTACGTGTGGCACGGGCGCTCAAAGCTGCCACAGACCCTGCAGGAACTCCATCAGGCGGGCCGAGAGCAGGGCTACCATCTGCAGACGGACCAGAGAGAGGGAAGCAGCCCGTATGCCGCCCAACACATGCTAAACACACACGGTATGGCACACACAGTATTTGGTCTGCATTTATCAAGAGTATAAGACACTGTCTGACTAGTTGCATGATGCATTTAAATGATTCACCACATTGCACTTACACGGTTGATATTGCATAGTGACGGTTGCCCTATTAACACCATTATTAGTGTCTCGCCCTTGTGCTCCATTAATCGGTCACCTGTTAACAGCGTCTCGGGCATCACAACACTGGTTACCAGGTCTTTGTGTTGATCACAGGTAATCCCATCACAGCACAGGGACTCTTTGTTATAAATGCGCCACGCTCTCGCAGACAGGCTGAGGAGGGGAGCTAATTATTCAGAGCGGAAGATGAAGCTGCAGGTTTAGACATGTTTCCGTCTACTGAGCTCTTGTAGGGGCGGCCTGATTAAATCACATCACCGTTGACCTTTATTTGGAGAAACCACATTCATTTTAGTAATAATGTAGTTCATATGTAGCAGAACTTAAGCAGATTTAGTAATATTTTTTACGAATATTAAAAAATGGGCATGTCATGAACAATTTTGTGCCATTATAATTGTATATATAATATAATAATTACAGTATTACAATTATTTCTGTTTTTCTGCAGGTTTTAATTCACAAATGAAGACCTTAAAAAGGTCTTAAATCAGAGCAGGAAGTCTTGAATTCATAAAGTCATGGCATTAAATGTTGCATGCATTGCAAAGAAAATAAATATGTTCCTCAGTAAATTTGTCCTGTTTTCCAATAGAAATATCTTAATATCTTTAAATCACGAAACATTTACTTGGCATGCAAATTGACATATGACATTCTTCTTTCAGACTAATAAAATCTGAGTTATATTAAAAAAGTCCTGACTAATCCAAACTTTATAATGGCAGTGAATTGTTGGTTTGTTTTTGAAGTCCATAAAAGTGCAACTATCCATCATAAAAGTGCATCTATCCATCATATAACTGATCCACACGGCTCCGGGGGGTTAATAAAGGCCTTCTGAAGTGAAGCGATGCGTTTGTGTAAAAAAAAATATCCATATTTAAAACGTAGTAAATTGTCTAGCTTCCGGCCGATCGCCTTCCGTATTCAATTTACGGAAAAAGTGTAACGCAGTTCAAAATGCTTACACTACATCTGACAAGCGTAACTGGTGTGCAATGTCGTCAGACGTAGCGTAAGCATTTTGAACTGCGAGAGGCGTTAGACTTTTTCTGTAAGTTGAATACAGAAGGCAATATTTTTCTTACACAAACGCGCCACTTCGCTTCAGAAGGCCTTTATTAACCCCCTGTAGCCGTGTGGAGCAGTTATATGATGGATAGATGCGCTTTTATGATGGATGGATGGATGCACTTTTATGACGGATGGATGCACTTTTATGATGGGTAGATGCACTTTTATGATGGATAGATGCACTTTTATGATGGGTAGATGCACTTTTATGATGGATAGATGCACTTTAATGATGGGTAGATGCACTTTTATGATGGGTGGATTTACTTTTATGATAGATAGATAGATAGATAGATAGATAGATAGATAGATGCACTTTTATGATGGGTAGATGCACTTTTATGATGGATAGATGCACTTTTATGATGGGTAGATGCACTTTTATGATGGGTAGATGCACTTTAATGATGGGTAGATGCACTTTTATGATGGGTGGATTTACTTTTATGATAGATAGATAGATAGATAGATAGATAGATAGATGCACTTTTATGATGGGTAGATGCACTTTTATGATGGATAGATGCACTTTAATGATGGATAGATGCACTTTTATGATTGGTAGATGCACTTTTTTGATGGATAGATGCACTTTAATGATGGATGGATGCACTTTTATGATGGTAGATGCACTTTTATGATGATAGATGCATTTTTATGATGGATGGATGCCGTTTTATGATGGATGGATGCAGTTTTATGATGGATAGATGCACTTTTCTGATGGATGGATGCACTTTTATGATGGGTAGATGCACTTTTATGATGGGTAGATGCACTTTTATGATGGATAGATGCACTTTTATGATGGGTAGATGCACTTTTATGATGGATAGCACTTTAATGATGGATGGATGCACTTTAATGATGGATGGATGCACTTTTATGATGGATAGATGCACTTTTATGATGATAGATGCACTTTTTTATGATTGATTGATGCACTTTTATGATGGATTAATGCACTTTAATGATGGATGGATGCACTTTTATGATGGATGGATGCACTTTTATGGACTTAAAAAACGAATCAACAATTCACTCCCATTATAAAGCTTGGATTAGCCAGGACATTTTTAATAAAACTCTGATTTTATTCGTCTGTAAGAAGAATGTCATATACTCCTCGGATGACTTGAGGGAGAGTAAATCATGAGCTTATCTTCATTTTTGGGTGAACTATCCCTTTAAGTAGATTTTTCTGAGCCCATTGGCAGATATTTGTTATTATTTTAATCATCAATTCGCTTCATTTTGATAATTGTTACAGAAATCAAGACTTCATATTTTATTCATTTTGAATCTCCAGTAAATGCATCTTTAGACAATTTCACTGTAAAACAAGACAGAAAGAACATCACTTCTCTGCAGTGTGATCAGAAGATACAGTAAAGTATATTTCCATAATCTAATGACTGAGAGAAGAGTGAATCAAGCTACTTGAATTGAAACGTAATGGAGATCTACTGGAAATTGTATTTTACAAACTCTGAAGCGTTGCTAATACAACTCATTGTGTTTCTCCTTAGACATTTACATTTAGAGAAAACATTTTCTTCAATTGATTCCTTAAATTGTCCTTACTTGGTCTTAAAAAGGTCTTAAATGTTCCTGCAGAAACCCTGAAAAAATACTTTTTACAATAAAGCACTAGTATATAAATGTGCATGCTTCAAATTAAATCATTTTTCAAATGTAGCAATGCAAGAAAAAGCTCTGACTTTTTCACGCTCCATTATCAGTCGATGATAAAATAAAAGCCCTATATTTTTGTATAATAACACTAAATATAATAGTTCATTTACTACACTCAAATGGCTGAAGTATTTGTTGTCCATGTGTTTAATTTCACATCGCATTACATTCAAGCTTTCAAATGGCTATCTCTGAGTTTGATGACTTGATAAAGAACTGAAGCTGTTTCACGTCCTCGTCTGGATCCTCTAATGTGGTTATTGTGTTCGCTGGCTGCTTTTCCCATGTGGCCGCTGTCGCTAAGCAACAGCTTTGCTTCCTAACAGAAGCTTATTACGCTCCCGTCATGAGGGCAGGAGTCACTCGACCAGCCAATTCACCAACCAATGATGCCATTCATCACCTCTGATTTTCTCCTGCCAGTCACATCAAATGTATTCATTCATCCTTTATTCATCGCCTTCGCTTCAGCGCCACAGTTGTTCGAACTGAAGGAGCATCATTTTGCCAAATTCCTCTTGTTATCAAGAAGCATTTTCACTGTTTCTTAAGTCGCTGTGGGGTTCTCATATATTAAAGGTCCCGTTCTTCGTGTTTTTTTGAAGCTTTGATTGTGTTTACAGTGTGCAATATAACATGTGTTCATGTTTCGCGTGTAAAAAAACAGTATTTTTCACATAATTTACTCATCTGTACACCGCTGTTTTCACTGTCCTAAAAACGGCCGATGAGTTCCTTTATTCTATGAAGTCCCTCCTTCAGAAATACGTAACGAGTTCTGATTGTGCCAGCGGTTCCCGTGTTGTGATTTGACCGCAGCTTAGCGCACGTGGCACGGTTCCTGTGTTGTGATTCGACAGCAGCTTAGCGCACGTGGAAAGGTCACGCCTCTTAACGGGAGATGTATGCGCTTAATGATCTCTACAGCGTCCCTGGGAAAGCCAAACAAAGGTGATTTGACTCCGGGATGAAAATAACAGCGTCTCGACGACATGGTGACAAACACACTCAAACGCAACACTTCCTTTTCTCCACGCGACACGTCCTCTTCTCCATGTGGGACAGCAACAAGACCACGCCCCCTTTTTTCGCGTATTCTTGTGGGCGGAGGTTAGTCTGTTCTACTGACGTCATTTATGAAGGAAGTACCAGGATGTAGTCCAAGCCGGCCGTTCGCTGTAGGCTTTGAAAGGGAACTTCTGTTAAATAAAATATCTCGCTTGGCATTGAACTTTGAGCTTTATAATTTTACAGGTATTATTTATGCTCTAACAGCAACATTACACACTAACTAAAGTTTGATCAATGGGATCACGAAGAACGGGACCTTGAAAAAGCGATGCTTCCATTCCTGAAACGACAACTTTCACATGTTTTACTGTGTTGTAAGCATGATTTATCTCTCCCATACAGCGGCTTCCAGCAGACGAAAGGATAAATCGCTTCGCATCATGAGCCAGAAGTTTGTCATGCTGTTCCTGGTGTCCAAAACACGGACGGTTACACTCGACACGGCTGCGAAGATTTTGATCGAGGAGGGTCAGGACGAGTCCAGCCACAGCAAGTATAAAAGTAAGACATCAATCATTTTGAACTCTCATATATGGAGGGGCATATTTTGTATTTGTATTGATTTTGTCTCTTTTTGCCACTTGTTTGTGTTTGTTTAGCTAAAGTGCGACGCTTGTATGATATCGCCAATGTCCTGACCAGCCTGAATCTGATCAAGAAACTTCACGTGAGAGAAGAAAAGAGCCGTAAACCTGTGTTTAAGTGGATCGGACCTGCCGATTTTCACAGCAGCAGCGGTACGTCCTGTTTAAACACTGGAAAGTAGCTTTTAAGTCTCTTCAGTGTGATTATTGTGGTCTTTTGTTTATTTAAGATTCTGACCATTTGACGGTCTCAGAAGCTCAGATCAGTTCCTCCGTCATGGGCACCGGGGAACGACGGGAGAAGATGACGCGTCACTCATCCTTTCAGGTCATTCCAGTCCCTCCTGTCAATCAAAGGCTGATAAGCTCCGCCCCCAGCACACCTCACAGACATTCTACAGGTGAGAACTGAACAGAACACTAGCGTTTTACACTTCTGTACGAAGCCACTTACAAAAGAGGGGGAAAGCAGAAGCCAACAATTAGGGCTCCCATCAGGAGTTTTGCAGCCGATACGACTACCCATTTCTTGTCATCATGATTAGCCGTTCCCGATAGTTGAAGCTTTATATGAGTGATGCGCACGCTCTCTGTTGGCTGTCATTTTTAACCCCTTATGGTGCGTTCACACCGGACGCGATTCGCACGAGTGATTTACATGTTAAGTCAATGCAGAGACGCGAAATGGCATTCTGCGGTGCGGATTGAGCGTTTTGAACGCGTGATTCGCGCGAATCGCTCAAGTTAAAAAATCTGGACTTTGGCGGATATTCGCGCCGCGTTAACCAATCAGGAGCTTGCTCTAGTAGTGACAACAATGAGGAGAACATCTGTATATTAATATCTGGTTCAGACAATATGATTATCACTGTGATAACATTAAATGACATGAAACACAACCCAGTCTCTTTTTGTTAAATGCAAGTTTATGTTTGATCAATAATACAAAAGTATAAGTAAAAGGTATAATAAGCTATACATGAAATAAAGCAAACAATTCAGTCGAACATTCAAAGTCAGTGCTAGTCGGCTACAACGGTAACGTAAAGTTAAATAGCCTAAAACTAGAAAAAGTAATGAAACTTCATTTTGCCCTCAGGCTAAACGATTTGCCAGGGAACAAATTTTAGATCCATGAGACCAAAGATCGCCCATTAAAAGACGAATTATAGCTCGAGACACACCACAGAGACATCAGAGCCAGCGGCAGACGTCAGAAGGACTGGCCGAGGAAAGGCTGCTCTCGCCGGCGTTGACAAGCGCTGAGCGCCGCTGATCCGCTGGAGCTCACAACTCCGAAAACGGCAGATAAAATGTACAAATAGGCACTCTTTATATAAATAAACCACAGATTTGAGCTTAAAACAACTACATTATCGACTGAAAAAGTCTTAAAACTACGTTTTGTCACACATTAACAGATTTTAACAAAAAAAAGACGTGTAAACACAGCCGATGTCAGCCATTTCTCAACGAGACGAGCCGGCTGGCAGAAGCCCCTCCCATGACGCGAATTCGCGTCTGTTGTGTAGTGAATGTCACACGCGAATGAAGCGAGTAAACTCAAAATGTTCAAGCGTCCACCTTCGCGCGATTTATTCGCGTCAATCGCGTCCGGTGTGAACGCACCATTACACCCTGAAGGCATTTGTAATGATTTCACGTGATTGTAAAAAAAAGGATTGGCTTATTTTTTTGTAACCCTACATGGTCTCATTTGATAGAAAACCTCAAATTTGAGAGAAATTAGATCACTTTGATCATGTTTGGAGGTACTTATGTTACAACACTGCTGAGAAAACTCTAGAAAAAGTTTTGAAATGTATTGATTTATCCTGTTATTATTCATGTTAGGGCTGCACGATTAATCGAAATCGAATCGCGATTTGGCTTATGTGCGATTATGAAAGCGCAAAGGCTGCGATTTTAATTAAATAAATAAATGCCCAGCGTTGAAAAAACAACACGTGTCAAACAACTTCACAAACTAGTAATGTGAAGTGTTCATAAACCTGTTCTCCAACAAAATACGCTTAATTACACTCGAGTGTTTGTGAGCTGACGTGTCTTCTTATCACAGAATGAGGCAGACATCGCTTTATTTTATAGGCAGTGATGAAGTGATGTCAATTAGCACTGCTTTATTATTATGAAAATACCTGAGAAGGCTTGAAGAACTCAAATACACCATATCTTGATGCATATCTTTATTGTCCTCATGTTTAATCAGTCAAAGCGTTTCTATCTTCCTTTTATTCGGCCTGCAGCGCTAGCTTAGCCAGCGTTTGAATTATATAGGCCAGCGTTTGAATACGTTTTTCTTGACAAAATGACCGCCAAATTACTTGTCTGGCATGCATAATACAGCCTTTCTAGTCGTATATCCGATAATTTTGCTAACATTTTCATCTGTACAGAGGGAAAGTGAAGGAGGCCTTCACAGGGGAGAGTCTAGTTGACACAGTCTCTCTGCTGACACTTCAGGGCTGCGTTGTGGTCGTGTCTAGGCGCAGGTCCACCATCTGGATCCGGCTGACTACTATAAACAGAGAGACTAACATAAGCGTAGATGCCATTCTTCCTATGATGTAACCAGTACATCAGGTGTTATGGGAAGTGTTCCCAGTTCCGGCTGACCTAGTTAATGCAGCCTAACAATCATTTAACTGATTTGAATAATAGGAATTTACAATGTACAGGTCATAAAATCAAGTTTGGTTTAGGTTTTGATGATCTTCCAGCGCTGTTTCAGCTGATCGCTCCTATTCTACGGTGTACAGTAAACAAGACCTGTCAATCTGAGCGATCCATCCAATCCAAGCGCGCTCGACACATCGTCCCTACCCACCACACCCGAGATTTAGTTTCCATTGGTTGAGTTTTCAAATGACATTGGAATGCACTGCGTCATGATCGTGACGCGATTGTATCCCAGAAGTCCTAGAGCTTTAGCCAAGCTGCAGCATGTCGTGTCACTCCGTGAGGGTTTTCTCATGTTAGGTGGTGCTTTAAACAAAGTTGTGCAATTTACTATGGTTTACTAATGTTCCGCAAAGTTACAAAGCAGAACATTGGGCAAAAGCCTCATCTGTGTAGTTTTACCTCTTCAAATTGCAATCGGTTCATGAGATCAGCCAAATTTAGTCACACCCGATCGAGTGTGATTATCGGCACAGACTTTATATATAGGATGACGGTGCACTCCGATTACTTAAGAATGGGAGAAAATGCAGCGCCCAATATGGCGAATAAGCCCCGCCTTCTAAATGAAAGAGCCAATTGTCGATTAGTAAAATCAACGTTAGAAGCTCCGGTTGATATAGAAACAGTCAGTGTTTAGGTTTACGCATGCACATTAGCGTCGTCCAGGCTGAAAAATGCAGGTTTGGTCATGATTCGAGCGTTTAAAAACAAAAGTTATGCAACAGTAGTTGTCAGATTTCATTGGTGATTTCAAATATTAAATATAATCGTAAGCTTGGCGAACAGTTTTAGAGAATTTGATGTTTCCCCATTCAAAGAGATGAGACGAGAGGCGTTTCAAAGATGCCGCAGAGTGAAATGACTCGTCTTATAGGGACTTTGGCCAATCGGAGCATCCCTACCAACAATATTTGTAATATACAATGTCAATAATTTAATGTTTTTCATGGTTGTGTTGTCAGACGAGCCGGTGGATTACTCCAGGAAGAGTGTGAACAACAGTGCAGTGTGTCGACTGCAGTTTGGAGACAGGTGAGTCCACCTGTACAGAATTTGTCATTTCCGTAATCCACAAACGCTGTGCATTGGGTAAAGATCTGAGCCTGTCACTGATACCCCTTTTCCACCAAGGCAGTGCTAGAGCTAGTTCAGAGCCAGAGCTAGTCCCAGTTCATAGTTGGTTCAACTGAGGAGCCTGCTAAGAACCGTTTGCTTTTCCACATGCTGAGAGCCACAACAGAGCCAGGTCTTACGTCACGGTATACGTCTCATCTTTCTCAGCGAGGCAGTGGCAGTGTTGCCAAGTCAGCGGTTTTCCCGCGGAATTGGGCTATTTCAACACTGTTGCCGCGGGCTGTTTTTCATGTCCGCGGGTTGAAGCGACCCCAATTATGTGATATTTAGTCCCGGGAATGCGAATTTTAGTAGGCAACCATGCCAAAAAAAACACATATTTTAACCCCAAATGTGATTTTTACAGAGGAAGCCCCCCTGAAACGCGATTGGGCTTGTTTTGAGTAGCAATTGGGCGAGTTTTGTTGTGAAAACCTGGGCAGCGGGAAACACAAACACACCAGGCTTGTTCGAGATGCATCGGCGCTGCGCAGACCGATCCACGTATGATATTAAAGAACCGCATGAGTGAATCAAAAGCATAAGGAGTCGTGTGCTCTCGCTGGACTCGTTATCGTACGGCGATCGGTCTCTGCACAGCACCGCTGCCAACAAGCCTTCCATCAACAATGCAAACGTTGCGTTACTATTGATTCACATGGCTTTACGATCCTACATCGGCATCAAAACACAACGAAAACACAGCGAATCCAACGCATTCATGCAGTTCGCCGTAATTTGTATAGGAGATTACAAACGAGCAGCAGCTGTTAGCTCCATTAGCTGCTATTTCAACAATGGCGGATCTCAAGTCTGTGTTGGTCTTGTTGACCCCGCCCCCAGCGCCTGATGTAATCGGTTCTTACTTCTAGCCCTGTTCTAGCCCAGCAATGTTTTGGTGCTACTTAAGAACCACTTTTCCTGGCTCGGAGCTGGGGCTTTGGGTGTGAAAACACAAAGAACCGATTTGAAACTAGGCTCTGGCTCCGATCTAGCTCTAGCACTGCCTTGGTGGAAAAGGGGAAAAGGCTGTAGGTTCAAACCCTAGTTTTAAATCTGATATTAAGTAATATTTCAGCTCTATTTCAATTGTTTGTCGTTTTAGTTAACAATAACAACTAGGGAATAAACGATTACCAGTTTCACGATAAAATTTAGTGATGGTTAGTAATATCGTTTAAAATTTAATTATCATTAAAACCGCTCGTGATTATCAGGATTTTGAAAACTCGCGGTAAATCCTGTCGAGTTAGCGTCAGTCTGGTGTTGGTGCAGGCGCAGCTGCAGTGACAGCACTTGGGGGATTGTTCAGACTTCTAGAAGGACCAAATCTGAGGTGTGGTCATATTTTGGCTTTTATTATTATTATTATTATACATTTTATTTATAGGCGCCTTTCATGGCACTCAAGGACACCTTACAAAGTTCACACAAAAAATTAATAAAAGAGTGTTATCAAACAATAAAGATAATACAGAACTGACGATAATAACTTTAAAATCACATAAAAGCCTGCCTAAACAAATACGTTTTAAGACGAGTTTTGAAAACCTGAACTTCTACAGGAAGCAAGTTCCATAAATGAGGAGCCGCATAACTAAAAGCTTGTGACCCCATGGTAGTTGTCCTAGTGCGTGGAAGAACAAGTGTAAGTGCAGATCTTAGCGTACGAGAAGGTATGTATAGATGCAGAAGATCAAGAAGATATGGAGAAGCCAAATTATTAATTGCTTTTTGTAAAACAGCAGTAATATGTTCTGAAATGGATGTTTTGGTAATGACTCGAGCAGCTGCATTTTGTACAAAAGTCCTGAGGGAAACTTAATTGAAGATGGTCACCCTGTCAGCAGAACATGCCAGAAGAAAGTCACTGTAATACAGGGAAACTCTTCAAATCTGCGAACCCAAGGCAAGTGGACTTTGACCTCAATACCAAAACTACATCTGGGAAATAATAACGTGAAGCGAACAAACAAATTCAGACAACACTAAGGTGACATTTAAGGGATAATCAGGGCTTGACATTAACAACAGCCATTTCCGGGTGTAACGTTATTTCGGCTGCACACTATAGCCACTTTGGCGGTTGAACTTATTATAGTCTTCTCAAAAGCCATCTGTTATAATCGCATTGCGCATTATAACCAATCACACGTGTTTCTATTGAGTTTATGAATGCAATGTCTCATAATCGGAGGCGTTCAGATTAGCGGAGTTTTGTTCAGAGCGCGCGCCACTCTCACTCACTGAAATCTGCACTCAAAACATGCGATGTACGCAGGAGATTCACTCATCATACAGTGGTTGACTGTTTCTGTTCTATTTCAGCAGTGAAAATAGTTTCAAACAAACACAGCAGAACCACAGCGCATCTGATATGACTGTCATAACGCTGACGAATTTAGGGACCATCTCTAAAGTTACATACAACATTGGTAACGTTATACGCGTTTCTGACATTTGAAGAGAATGACAGTCATAAAACTGACTGTAAAGTGTTCATCTAGGTGTCAGGTATGATGCACACCTTTTGATATTTAATCAAATAAACAGTCAAATCATTAAAATATGGGTATGCATTATTTCACTAGGATACTGTTTGGGCTCTTACACAAAATATGATTTAAATGCATCATAGCTGATAGAACACTGATGAGAATATTGCTTGAGAATATATTTACATAGATAATATTAGAGATTATATTTACACCAAATTATTATTTATGCGTTGCTATTGACGACGGCCATTATAAGGAAGTAAATCCCACAGATTTAGCTTTAAAAAGTGCAAAGAGCTGCTTTATTTATTTGTTGTTTGTTGATTTTCAAATATAAAACTAAATAAAAATATTTAAAAAAAATTTAAGTGTGTGCATCTGTCACTTTCATCTCATTTGATATTTAATATTGATAACCGTGATTATTTGGGTCACTATAATCGTGATGTGAAATTTCCATACCGTTTCATCCCTAAACACTGATGACTAACTGCTGTGTTCTTGTACATTTGCAGTGTTCAGCCCAGTGGAAGCCCTGTAGTGGCGTCACTGGCAGTGCCTCTTCAGGCTGACGTCCCGTATGCGTCACTGCCCGTCTCAGCCCAGTTCGCTCCTCACCCGTTAGCGTACCTGTCCGGTCTGCCACAAACACCCCTGCTCATGGTGTACAGCGGACACATCCCCGAGGGCATCAACCAGAGGTCACCCGTCTCAGGCCACAGGGAGGGAAATCCAAAGAAGAGGGAGAGACAGGAAGAAGAGGAAGATGATCAGGCTGCTAAACGAAGCAAACGCTCTGCGTCCATAGAAAGTGAAACGGTGAGTGTTATGAGCCTGATTAAAACGTACATACATGTATTCATCCAGGTCAACATGCATATACATATTTTAGCATATTTATTTCAAATATTTAAATTTAATAATAACATATTTTATTTGTATAGCACCTGCAGATCATAATATAAAACTAAATGAAATTTAATCTCTAATGTGTGAATGTCTCAGGGTGAGACGGAGAGTTCGAGCTCCAGTGCCAGAAGGTCTCCGGTCTGCTCTCGAGAAGGTTCCCCGTGGGACGAGGCCTCGTTTGGGCCGATGAATGAGGAAGACGCCGGAACATCCAGCCCCAAAGATGCCCTCCTGTCCTCTCATTACCTCTATGTTCCAAACACAGCAGGTACGTGAAAACCCGAGTGTCTACGACCACTTGCTTTCAGATTGCAAGCTCATTCTAACGTTTCATTTGACTGTTTTTTGTAGGTCTGAACAGTTTGAACTTCCTCATGCCAGCAGGACATACACAAGGCGGTGTGCCAGCCGTAGCTATGCCCTATTTTTTGGTGCCTTCACCACTCCTAGCGGGTGCAATGCCCACCTCCAGTGCTGAGGGGGCTGCCAGCAGCGCTTTGAGTTTCAGCATGCCCACCATGTTGTCACCGGCCCAGTTTGTGATGGCAGGAGGAGCATTTAATATGGCTAAAACACTGAACAGCCCCGAGCATCATGGGCACAGAATACCAGTGGCCACATTCTCACCACAGGGACCACGAGTACAAGAGAGCCCTCAGCCAGCACAAACACAGGTCAGTGGACTGCATACTGTAGTGATGCACCAAAAATGTATATCCGGATTCAGCCGAAACGGTTTTAGAAAGCCTGAAATCACTGACCAAAACTGTGACGTTCAATTAGCGCTCTATTTCATGCACACAACTGCACTAGAAGATCTGACATACACAAACCAGTCAGTTCACTGCTCCTGATGGTTAGCAATGCACTAAAATGGCAAAAGAAACATCTTTTAGTTAATGCTGTATTCAGTTGATACGTGAACAAAACACTTAACATTATTTGTAGCGCTCATACTATCCAATAATCGCAAAACATTTCATATGAAACAAAGTCTAAGCTTTCAAATTCAGTCAATTTTATCACAAAGTTCAAACCCTTTAATGTGGTGTGACAGATCACGTTAGCAGCTCAGTTCGAGCGGCACATGAACCGATCATCTCTTCCTCTTCACTACTAGTAAGAGCACGAAATAAACACGCATGAACATCAGAAGGTATGTTGAAAGATACAGTACAACCTACTGAAACGAATCATGTCTCAATCAGTGTTTCAATCAAAGAAAGACGTCATTAAAACGGCTTATAAACTAGGGGTGGGAGAAAAAAAATGAAGCATTGCGATTCTCTCCAATGATTCAGAATCGGTTCTGAGCTTAGTTTTTAACCAGATGCTAGATGACGCTGAGTAGAAACAGCCGTATTCTGCCTGCTTCCAATTCCTCACACACACACACACACACCACTCGAACCTTCCATAAAATAATCTTTCATAAAGTTTGGAAAGGTTGAAGCAAATTACAAGGACATTCGTAGGCTTCATTGCAGGATATGTGCTGTGAGAGATGCACGCTTTGTTTGATGGTCTCACCCGTCTGTATTTTCCTTACAAATGCTCTATGAAGTCATCATTTATGTCTTTTAGAATGTATATATTGGAAATATAGGGGACTTATATTTCTATCAGAACCAGCATTAACTTCTTGAGCAATTTGAGCTCCAGTAGCTCGTCTGTTTGATCGGGCCACGTGCATCAATGAGCTTTGGCCGCCCATGACCCTGTCACCAGGTCATAAGCGGCCAATTGATGCATTTTGGTGCATCAATACCATAGACAGTAAAAGAAAATGGACGTAGTGTCAGTGACGTCACCCTTAAGGCCTATTCACACCGGGACAATTTTCGTGCGCGTTTAACGCCTCGTGACTAAACAAAGGGCGCCATTATGAGTGTGCACACCAATGCACAAAACGCCAGGCGTAAAAGCAGCATTTAAAAAAAAAAAAAAAACGCCTAGGGTTAGTTTTTTTGTTTTGATGCGACGTGTTAAAAACTGACCAATGAGATCGGCGCTTTTGTTCACATGCCTGGAGATGCTGAAGTTTCAGTAAAGCACCATTTGGTGGCGCTCAAGCACAAAACGGTCTCGCAGAACACACATTGATACGACAAAGAGGAAGTAAGTAGACAAGGCTGAATCCGAAATCGCCCCTAAACCCTCAATCACTATTCCCTACCACATACAGTTCACCTGAAGGAGTGAATGAAGACAAGTGAGTGAATTCGGACAGCCGTTGTGTATACATCAGCTGTACACTCGTTATTGTGGTGCATTAGGGGATTGAATGAGTGCACTCAATAACTATGGTACCGTCCACTATGGTTTCAGACACCACTACAAATGGCTGTTCCCTCAAATATTGCCCTATTTGAGGGTATAGGGGGCGATATCGGATTCAGCCAAAGAAGATGAGCTGCTAATGCTGCTTGTCAGTTAGCAAAAAGTGTGAATGGTTTTGACAAGCACGTAAATACTGTCTCTCTTCTTCTTCTGTGTGACAAGCGAGTGTCAGAAGTGTAAAGAGTGTAACGGGAGCGCCATCTACTGAATTTGCGCAATTACTCGGCACATCGCCAGTGAAAATCGCTTGGGTGTGAACCAGTGTTAATTTCGTTGATGAATAATTTTCGTCAACTACGTTTTTTCACTGACGAAAACGAGACGATAACTAAATAAAAACTAGTGTTGGATGACAAAAACTATAACGGAAATCAACAGTCATTTTCGTCAACAAATAAAAACGAGACGAAAATGTTAGGGAGGGACGATTAGAGCAGAGATTCAGTCAGAACTGAGGTCCTGTGTCACAGATGCGCACATTTGATTTGAACGTGCTGATCTAACTGCTGGAAAACACACGGCCTACAGGCTCACGCATCCCCAATCCAGCGCTCCAGAGCGGCTCACAATCACTGAATAGCGCACATTTATGCCAGACAATTGTTTATGAACTAATGCTGATGAATAATGACAATGTTTACTTTACGATGTTTATATAGTAATGTGTTTTAGACGGTTGTAACAATGCATATTTTATCTCCTGAACTTGAATGAGCTCCTGCAACTGCAATAGTAAGGCGAGGTTTCAAAATAAGAGTCCCGGTGTATTTCCAGCTGGTTTATAATTAAAAGTCACGCATTATATATTGTTTTTGCTTACACAATAAACTGTATTTAATTTCATTCCCATTTAATTCAATGTCAGGAGGAAAGACCAGTATTTGACACATATTCAATAAAGTATCAGGTTTATAATAGTTCACTAAAACCATTAAAAAAATCTTCATTACTTGAAATTAAATAAATGTTAACTGAAATAAAAAAAAACTTATTTGAAGCTTTAGCTTAACATGATATACTAACTAAAACAGAAATACAAAGTTATAAAAACTATATAGATGTTTTTAAAAAACAGACAAAAAAGTGAATTGAGCTCGTTCGTGTATTTTTAATGTCAAAAACAAAATGATGTCAAAATGTCAGTTCAAGTGACAGTCGGTTATGTAATGCTTAAATGCTTAATGTATTACAATTGAACTAAACTCATTAGATTTTAGGAGACTAAAACTAAAAACAATTCAGGTGACTAAAATATGACTAAAACTAAATGGCATTTTAGTCAAAAGACTATGACTGAAACTAAATCAAAATTTGCTGTCAAAATGAACACTGGTGTGAACAGGCCTTTAGGTTTCTGAAGAGCAGTTTTGAAGCCTCAAAGTCGGCCGTTGCCAACGTGGCAGCGCGTCACTTCCGGATAACTGAAAATTATTCGGCAAAGAGGCGGGACGTGGGCGGAGCTGAGGTGACGCAATGACTTTACAGCAGACAAACGGCAATCCACCTGTCACTCAAAGTGGCCACGCCCTTAATTATGCAGAACTTTAAGGCTTTATATAATGTAAAAGAATGAGTTATAAAAAAATTCACCCCCCCTCACAGTTGTCATGAAGGGCAAAATTAGCCGTATCGACCAAAACCACAATTTGTACTAGACAGTAAACACGTGTTCTTCTGCTGTAAAGTTGGGCATTTTAACATGAGGCTCAATGAGATTCTGCTCCTTCTGGAGTCTGTCTCTAGTGGCCAGTCGATGAATTGCAGTTTGAGTCACTTCCGTATCGGCTTCAAGAGAAACTGGGGGAGGTCACCGTTTGATCAATACTGATATCGTATGAAACATTTCAAACTATATATTTTAGTGTTTCTGACCTTCTTCCTTCCCCTATTTCAGACTCCTATGACACCAAAGGAAGCAGTGCTGGGGTCCAAATCTTTCTTTGAGACACCTGGAGCTTTCGGGTCCGTCACCTCCCAACCAGCGGCACGCAAAAGAGGCTCCGCCCAGAGAAGGCTGGACATCGGACACACCGCAGCCAATTAAATTACCCGCTGCGTTCGTGTCATTGGTTTTCAGGCTTCTGTGGTGCTACCGTGCCAAAGACAGAAACAACATTACACAGCAAAATCTTTTACTTGAATTATTTGTCGTATATGAACATTTCCTGTATACTAACATCAGAATAAAAGGGCAGATACTAAAGTCCCACTCAGGGTCTATAGTGTGATAGTGGAAATAATCTGTTACACACCCTTTTGTGGTTCGATTTGACAACATTTCTGATCGTATTGATCATATAGATACGATCTATTTGATATCTCACCAGTGTATTGCCTGATTTTGTTTACCATTATTATTTATTATAGTATTCCCAGAGGCTAAAATCATCAATCCAGCTTTAGCACTACGTATTTAAAAATGTGAAAATGAATCAAGTCTGGATCGGCCTCTGAGAGAAAACCACAGATTTGCTAATATTCGTATTTTGTTAATTCCCTGGTAAACCGTTTGTAAAAAAAAAAAAAAGTGCCATATTGGTGAAGCCGACATGCCTTAGAAATGTGTGTGTTTCATGACGCCTTCGCCGCTAAGAATGAATGAGTAGAAAACTGTATTTGGGGATGAAGAGCAAAATAGTGGCTGTAATTTTAAGTTTGAGGTGCTATGTCTGTGAAATGAATAGGAAACAAAGACATACTTGAATAACCAGTGAATATGATCTGGAACAAAGGGGAATTATCACCGTACTGTACTGTTTAAAACAATATGTTTATGTATTAATTGTTCTTAGACTAGTAATAAATTATTTTTGGAACCGTACAGGAGTTACATTTGGATTGGGTTTTGCACCAGAGGGTGTGATTCGTACAGTATTTACAGTTCTTCTGCTGTAACGCGTAGCATTGAGTAATTGTGTACATGTTTATTTCTGTCTGTCAGTTTTTTAAATGTCTTGGATGTTTAAAGCTGCACTGATGAATCTGTATGGTGCTTTTGTGTTTTGTCATTGATTGATGTATTTTCAATCATCTTATGTATGGACACGTGTCGTACATGTAATACAAAATAAATATATGTAAAATGCAATATTATTTGTTGAAATAATTCATTTGAAATGGGAACGTGCACAGCACAGGCTTGTGTCGACCACAAGATGGCGGCATATACAAAGATTGATACAACATTGATTTCCCATATAGCATCTCGGATGCAAATGCCTAAATCTTATCTGATCATTTGTCCTCTGAGATTATGAAAACATCAAATCACAATGTTTATTACAGCATCTGTATTTGGATGCAATCATGTCAATTCAAGTAGACCCAAAATAAACATTTACTCGCCCTTAAAGGGATAGTTCACCCTAAAATGGAATTTCTGTCAACATTTACTCATCCTTAAAGGGATAGTTCACCCAAAAATGGAATTTCTGTCATCATTTACTCACACTTAAAGGGATAGTTCACCCAAAAATGGAATTTCTGTCATCATTTACTCACACTTAAAGGGATAGTTCACCCAAAAATGGAATTTCTGTCATCATTTACTCACCCTTTAAGGGATAGTTCACCCAAAAATGGAAATTATGTCCTCATTTACTCGCCCTTAAAGGGATAGTTCACCCAAAAATGGAAATTATGTCCTCATTTACTCACACTTAAAGGGATAGTTCACCCAAAAATGGAATTTCTGTCATCATTTACTCACACTTAAAGGGATAGTTCACCCAAAAATGGAATTTCTGTCATCATTTACTCACCTTTAAAGGGATAGTTCACCCAAAAATGGAAATTATGTCCTCATTTACTCGCCCTTAAAGGGATAGTTCACCCAAAAATGAAAATCATGTCATCATTTACTCACCCTTAAAGTGATAGTTCACCCAAAAATGGATATTCTGTCATCATTTACTCACCCTTAAAGGGATAGTTCACCCAAAAATGAAAATCATGTCATCATTTACTCATCCTTAAAGGGATAGTTCACCCAAAAATGGATATTCTGTCATCATTTACTCACCCTTAAAGGGATAGTTCACCCAAAAATGAAAATCATGTCATCATTTACTCACCCTTAAAGTGATAGTTCACCCAAAAATGGATATTCTGTCATCATTTACTCACCCTTAAAGGGATAGTTCACCCAAAAATGAAAATCATGTCATCATTTACTCACACTTAAAGGGATAGTTCACCCAAAAATGGAAATCCTGTCATCATTTACTCACACTTAAAGGGATAGTTCACCCAAAAATGGAAATTCTGTCATCATTTACTCACCCTTAAAGTGATAGTTCACCCAAAAATGAAAATTACGTCATCATTTACTCACACTTAAAGGGATAGTTCACCCAAAAATGGAAATTCTGTTATTATTTACTCACCCTTAAAGTGATAGTTCACCCAAAAATGGATATTCTGTCATCATTTACTCACCCTTAAAGGGATAGTTCACCCAAAAATGAAAATTACATCATCATTTACTCACACTTAAAGGGATAGTTCACCCAAAAATGGAAATTATGTCCTCATTTACTCGCCCTTAAAGGGATAGTTCACCCAAAAATGGAAATTCTGTCATCATTTACTCACCCTTAAAGGGATAGTTCACCCAAAAATGAAAATTACATCATCATTTACTCACACTTAAAGGGATAGTTCACCCAAAAATGGAAATCCTGTCATCATTTACTCACACTTAAAGGGATAGTTCACCCAAAAATGGATATTCTGTCATCATTTACTCACCCTTAAAGGGATAGTTCACCCAAAAATGGAAATTATGTCCTCATTTACTCACCCTTAAAGGGATAGTTCACCCAAAAATGGAAATTCTGTCATCATTTACTCGCCCTTAAAGTGATAGTTCACCCAAAAATGAAAAATATCCCAGAATTTATTCACCCTCAAGTCATCCTGGGTGTATATGACATTCTTCTTTCAGAGTTATATTAAAACATTTCCTGACTAATCCAAGCTTTATAATGGCAGCCCAAAAATTGTAGCCCAAAAAAGTGCATCCATATCCAAATATCTAGCTTCCGGTGGACTGCCTTCTGAAAGTGTAATGCCTCTCGCAGTTCAAAACGCTTTACGCTATGTCCGACGTCATAATAGTGAGCATGCGTGTGGTCTGTATTATAGTTTTTTAATTATCTAACCTAGACTAACACGGCTTGGCAACATGTCAACGTTCATTAATGCTGTTTACACACAAATACACCTGGAAACCCATTTAATCGTCACAATAAACCTTGTATGAACAGCAATAACTTGCATTTCACCATTTTACAGGCCTGTAAACCTCAGCAACACGGTCGAGTTCTCAGAAATAATCATGTCTTAAACCAAAACTGACACAAAATCAATCAAGCTCTGTGAGTAAATGTCAAATCTGTGTAAATGAACTCTTACAAATAGCCTGAAGGTTCTTTATTGGCATTGATGGCTCCATTAAGATCTTTTAACATCGTATATTTACACTAAGAATTAAATTTTTTTTAAGAGGAGCTGTTCATATAGCATTGCCTAACCCTAACAGCCGTTCTATATAGCATTGCTGTTGAAACCCTCATGTGAAACCTTTATTTTTAAGAGCGTGTGGCACAAGACAGTCCATCTGAGTGAGCATCACGACACGCATTCCTCACGTCAGAAACAGACATGCATGGAAACCTAAATAAGCAAATCTTATACGTGTAATTTCTCACACACGTGCCATCCCTGCAGTCCAGTTTTACCATAAAAGGAGGAAGGACAGAGTGCTACATCTGTTTTTCATTCCCTCTTTCTTTCCAATATTGTGCCGTTCACTATAAATTCCTTCTAAAGGACGTTTGGTGTTATGTGCATTCCAGCCGAAGGCCTGGATGAAGAAACTGGAAGAACTGACAGCCTACTTCTATTGTGCTGCGTGTCTCATTTCACATAAAATACAAAAATATTACATTTATGCAATATGCACACTACTTTTGTTCTCATTTTCTAACACATGATCTGTTGTTTTATTATTTGAACCTATCTAACAAACGTCTTTTTCACAAAAGTTCGGCTTGAAAAGCATTTCAATGAAATGATACTTGATATTTTTATGTTTATTTGGTGTCGTTTAGGTTTTTAAAAGTGTACAAATCATTTTTGCGATCCTTGTTGGGCACTGTAAAAAATGCCCCTGTTGATTTACAGTAAATTTCAGGCAGCTAGATTGTATGCTGTAATTTTACAGTGGACCTACTGTAATCTGCAATAACAGTTTAATACTGTAAAAAATATTACAAATAAATTGGCGAAGTGAAAAGCCGCATGCAGGTGAAGCGCCGTCCACTGATCTGTGCTGGCAGAAAAAAATCGCCGTCCTTAATTTAATGGTCTTGTTCTTCTTTCTCACATACAGTTACTGCTGTATTTTTTACGGTAAAGTTCTGGCAACCATAGCTGCCGATTTTTACCGTAAATTTTACGGGGATTTTTTTTTTACGTAAGAAATAAGCATTATACAATCCACGCCTGTTGATGATTCGTGATTTTCCTATGAGTTGTGAGCAGGCTCAAGCACGTGACTATAATACTGTATTATCCCGTAAAACCGTTATTCATTTGCTCGTCAAATTCTGCCTCATTTACAGTATTCAACTGTGTTCATGAAGAACGGTAAATTACTGTACAACATTTCCCGTATATTCTACAGTGCGAGAACATTTTATTGATGTCCATCTGAGCTAAAGAAAATATTCGCTAATGTTCCCGTTAAATTATGAAAACGTTACTTCCGAATGTTTTTAGACCATCCAAAACGTTTGGGTTTTTTTAATGTTTCAAAAACGTTTTATCTTGGTTGTGCGTACGTTACAAAAATATCAAGGGAATGTTTTGTCTATTTTCTCATTTTGCAAGGGAACTTTACTTTTAAATGTTCTCTAAACCATCTGGAAAGAAGTACACTGTAAAAAAATGATTTAACGGTAAAAGACTGTAAAAATGCTACGGTTAACTGGTTAACAGAAAGTTTCCGTACTATATACGGTGAATAACTGTAATAGATCTAACCTTACATTTAATTTAATTTTACAGTAAAATACCGATAGAAAGAAGTACACTGTTTTTGTTTTACATTTACAGTTTTTGGAAGTGAAAAAGAACAAGTCATTGTGTAATTTACAGTGAAAAACCGTACATTGAAATTCCCAGAATTCCCTGCATGGCACTTTGAAATAACTGTTTCTTCTTAGATTTTTCTAATCAGTCATGTACATTAGGCTTTTATGTTACATCTAATGTTGTTAAATTAATGTTTATTGCATTTAAATAATTTCATGTGTGTTACCATGATGGTGTTTGGTGTGTGTGAATGACACTGTGCACCCTCTATATATTAATATTGTCCTTCTCAAAGCTTTGATTCATCATGTGACTCTCTTCTCCACTGTGATTGGTGGTTGTCAGTATATATCAAAGGTACATAACAGATATTAATATTTCAATAGGTTGGTAATTTGACATTATTTCAGTTCATGAAAAATGTTTTTTTAATGTAATGTTTTTTATAGTGTACTGTACATGTAATTATAACAAATTAAAACTTTAAATTATACGGTTTTGAACGGTAAAATAAACGGTTTTAACCGTAATTATTACATTGTAAACTTTTTAATTATATGTTGCTGTCCAGTAAAACCTAAAACGTTACTGCCGTATTTTTTACGGTAAAATTCTGGCAACCATAGCTGCCGTTTTTGTACCGTACATTTTTAATAGTGTACATGTAATTATTACAATTTAAACATTTAAATTATACGGTTTTGAACTGTAAAATACATTTTTTTAACCATAATTATTACATTATAAACCTTTAAATTATATGGTGCTGTCCCATAAAACCTCAAACGTTACTGCTGTATTTTTTACGGTAAAGTTCTGGCAACCATAGCTGCCGATTTTTACTGTAAATTTTACGGGGATTTTTTTATAAGCATTATATAATCCAACTAAAATGTTTCATAAAAACATTCCACGAATGATAATGTTTGACCAGATCATAATTTTGAGAGAACCTTGCCAGAAAGTTTTGAGAACGTTCCCATGTTAGCTGTGTTGGTTCACATACTGACGAGTGATGCATGCTGGGTAATTCACAGGAGCTGATTTTCTGAATGGCTTTATAGATCACGCCGCTCTTCCACACATTCATCTACACCACACAATGAAATTCCTCTTATAATTAATGAGGCCTGTATTCATTTCAAATGTGCATGGGTGCAATAATTTGT